>JAXQGY010000903.1:0-370838 GCA_037040535.1 Talaromyces sp. P118-02
CAGCCTATAGGCTATGACGGACAGCGGTTCTAACTGGGCTTATAAGGGCTTATAGGGGGGAGCCCCTATAAGGGTCCTTATAAGCTCACTAATCTATCCAAAAACATAATAAATATCTAGCATCTTCCTCGCCCCAATCCACTTATATGCGCAGGGCGATTTAGGGGCTTGTAGTGGGTGACATACCTATAACCCCCTCCTTATAGCCAATAATAATAAGGCTTTGCCACTAATAGCGGGCAGCCCAGCCCCGCTATCCATCCCTCTCACAATCGTCTTCCTCCAGGGCTTCTATGCCCCAATTATCTACTTTATAAGCCTGTTTCTCAGCCTGTCTGGTGTCTTCCTACTCCCTAATAGCCGCTATAAACGCCAGGAGCGCTTTAGTGGCCTTAAGCTCTCCTAATAGGCGTGCCTCGGGGCATATCTCACTAGCCTATAGCTTCTTAACCCCAGTCTTAGCAAGGACCTCCAGCAGTGTCTCCCGCTGGCGGCGCTATTAGCGGTAGTTAATAAATAGGTGCTTCACCATCTTGTTGCCCCTAGAGTACTCTAAGTATGCCAGTAAGTCCTGGGCCTTAATTCGGTGTAAAAAGGTGCCAATAGGGGTATAGCTAGTCTTGAATTGGTAGTACCGTTATGCTAGGCGCTTAGGGGTGTCTATAGCTACTAGGTTAAGCTTCTAACCCTTTAGAGGGCTATAAGCTTGGTAGCCTGGCCACCAGGCACGCTTTGTAAGCTGTTTAGTGAGCTAGTCAGCTCTGGAGGCCCTAGAAGCTTTAGTGTAAGTACGCCAGGCGTGAGTAAGCGAGATGCTCAAGTACTTGCTAGTTGATAGCCTTCCTGCGGCTTTTTTCGCGGCTTTGTTGGCTTCTTTATTGCTAGGAACGCTCTTATAGCCTGGAATCTAGCTTATAAAGACCCTATAACCGGTGGTCTACAGCTGCCTGGCTAGGGAGTGTGTCTTAAGCGCTAGGGCTTGCCCTAGGCCTGGCCAAGCATGTTACAGGCAGTTTATAGCGGCCTAAACGTCTATAAGTACCCTAATCGGCCCTAGAAGGTTATCTGCAAGCGCCCACTCTAGGGCTTCGACTACACCTACTAATTCAGCGTTAAACACCTCGAAGCTAGCACCCAGCAGTGCTAAACGTGATTTCTAGGGTCTAGTTAGTGGTTTGTATACTACAGCAGCGCTAATTCACTTATCATTAAGCTTAGAACCGTCTAAGTATAGGCTGGTGTCCTCTAAAGCTTCTAGTAGATTAGTAGTCTGTTATATAGCCGTTTCTAGATCTACTACCTTAAAATTAAGTAAGATAGGCTTATTAGTATACTCTAATGTCCGTTCGAAGCCCCTGGATGGGTCAGTAGCTATAGATTCTCGCACCCAGCGTGCTAGGCCCAAGCCCAGCGTCTAGGGACCTCTGCGGGTTGGTGTCGCCTAGGCTCGGTCCCTAAGCGGCTGTTCTCTAGGCTGCGCGTGGGTATTGCCCTCCTGCAGGCTTATAGGGAGCACCTCCGCTGTTGGGTGGCCTGGAGGAAGTCCAAGCAGCTTAACGGCGTACTGATGCTGTTTGGTATCTAATAGGGCTTCGGCTGGTTCCAGGGCTGCCTCTCTAATCAGTGGCTCTAATGGGGTGGTACGTAGTATGCTGGTTACTGCCCGAGCCTGGCTGTTAATTAGGGCTTGCACATCTTCTAAGCGGTTTTTTTGGCCTTGCCACCAAAGCTCTGCTCTATATAAGGCCACTGCCTGGGCGGTGGCCTTCTGGATTCGCCACACTAAGCCTGGGGGAAGGCCTTGGGCCTTGCACAAAGCCCGTATGCGTTTCTCAGTGCTTTGGCCTTTCTGTAGGCGGTCCCTATAGTGGTTCCTAAATATGAGCTTCGGGTCTAAAAGCACCCCTAACCACTTAGTGGTCTCTAGACGGAACGCCACTAAGGCACCGGCTATTGACACCCGAGCTCGGCGGATTTGGTCCTTAAGTTCCCTACCGGTTCTCCTGGTAAATAGGGTGGCTTCAGTCTTCTTAGGGTTAAATTCGACGCTGTTGGCATGTCCCCAATCAACAGCAGCTTCGGCTGCCACTTCCAGTTGGCGGCACACCTCGTCCACTAAGCTTCTCTGGGCAATAAGGCCTAAATCGTCCACATAGGAGATGATCTTTGTGCCTGGAACTCGGTGCTCTATAGCCTGGAACACCCCTAATACGTAGAGGAGAAACAGGATTGGGGAGACCAGTGAGCCTTGGGGTAAGCCCGAAGCGATAGGGTGCACATCAGCTTTCTGGCTGTTGATTATAAGGCCAACCTGCCTGCCTATAAGGAAGGATAAGGTCCATCTTATAAAGTCGTTGTTAATGCCTGTAGCCTCCATAGCCTCAGCAAGCTTATAAGGGTCAACATGGTCAAATACCCCTATAACGTCAATAAAGGCGGCGCCTGTCAGGCACTTCTCAGCCTAGCCTTGGTACACCGTTTACACCAAATAGGCTACTACGTCAATAGCACCACGGCCGCGTTTGGAGCCCATTTAGCCTAAATACAGGATGCTCTGGGCCTCACATTAGTCTGCTATAAGCCCTACAGCAAGCTTTTCAATTACCTTACCTAGACAGCTTAGCAAGCTTATAACGCGCCAGGCCTTAACCTAGAAATAATCAGATTTTCTAGGCTTCTTAAGTAAGATGCCTTTAGCGGTCTTCCAGATCTTAGGATAGAATCCTAAGCAGAAGCACTGCCTGGCCAACGCTATAATTTAGGGGGAATCCAGTGCCCAAAGCAGCTAGTAGGCTTTGAAGTTAAGCCTATCCTTTCTTGGAGCTTTCTTGGTGCTTTGGCTGAATAGCGCTTATTATATTCGCTCTAGTATTATAAACATGTGGGCAAGCCCGCCAGGCCGTTCCTTCAGGGTATGGCTCTAAGGAGCATTAGGAAACGCTAATTTCCAAATTAAAGCTTCCTTCTCACTAAGAGAAGTGACTAGGCTTGCCCCTAGGTCAGTTCCATACAATGCTGGTGTAGTGGCGTTCCCAGGTGGCTTGATATATCGCAGGGCTTGCTAGCATCTATTAGGATCGTCTAAAGAATCCTGGGTACCCCCTAAGAAGGATTTCTAGCAGATACACTTAACGTTTCTTATTTACCGGTAGTAATTAGCTCTAGCAGCCTTAAAGATAGCTCTAGTGCAAGCCTAGGCTTGCCACTACTTGTAGGCTAATACCTATAAGCTTCAGACATGCCGCAGCTCAGATCGCTATCAACATTTGGAGCAGGCACAAAGCTTCACTAGTTTAACATGCCTATCGAATACGCTGGTTAGAGTAGCTTACACTTATTCAGCTTCGTCTTCTAGGCTTGCCTCGGTGCAGTCGTCGTTAAGGATTAGGCGGTTAGCGGCTTCTGAGGCCTAGGCTGCAGTGACCAGCCTAAGGGCTTCCTCATCAGCTTGCAGAGCGTCGATTCGTCACCCGGTTACCTCCTTAGAGGTGCCCCCTGGAGTAGAAGCTTCCAGGGCTTTCTAAGCTAAGACGATAAGCTTATAGTCCGATGTTATAGGCCTATCTCAGTCGATTTCCTAGGCCTACAGTGGCTCTAAGGCCGGTGAGGATAGCGCTAGGTCGATTATTGACATCCTAGGAGATTCCTTATAGCGGGTGGCCTCCTTAGGCTTATTATTGACAAATAGGGAGTACTGGTCAATAAGTTGCTCTAGGGGCTCGGCATCAACCCATTTAGAAGCCAGGGCGTTCTACACCAAGCTATAGATATTAAAGTCACCCACTAATAGGCATCTACCCACTATAAGATAGTTCTAATTGGCGTCCTCAATTGCCCGTCAACGCCTGGGTGAGGCACCCTGCCATGTGAGGCCTGCTCCTATCTACACGTCGTAACAGTTGACTATTTAGGTGCGTCGGGGCACTTGTCCACTAATCTTAAAGGATTCCCATATATCCAGGGCTTAAATATAGGGTAGATCCACTAAATCAGTACGGTTTTCAACCCTAATAGTGCCTATAAGATCCTTACAAACCGCTATAAGCATCCATTGAGTTTTCTTTTCCCCCCCAGGCCAGTAAAACATATAGCCTGGGTGAGAGAAATTATAACAAACCATGGGCTCTTGCAAGCATATAATGCCCGCTTGCCGCTTAATCCCTGCCTCTAAAGCCCCTATAGTGGCAGGGTAGCTGCGGCCACAATTATGCTGAATGATCAGCATTATTAGGGACTGCTCCAGGCGTTGGTTGGGGACATAGTGACAAATAGGGCACTGGGGAGGTCGGTAAATCGGCTGCCAGTACCTCTGCCATAGCCTCATCATTAGTGTCTTGCCCTTCATTCTCAGGGGCAGCTTCCGGGCTTGTAGGGCCTGCAGGGGGTGAGTTCTCATCAGTTATACCGTCCTAGGCTTTGTATTCGCGGGTAGGAGCGGGCATAACGACCTTAATAGCCAAGAACCACTTATAAAGGCGTCTGCATACCTCCCTAAGCTTGGGGCAGCTTAGGGAATCGGCCTGGTATTTCCCACCGCAGTTGGCGCACTTGGTAGGTGCGTGCGGGCATGGGTGGCATAGCTTAGCAATACAGCCTTGCACGTTACAGGCATGGTTCTAGGCTTCATAGGGACTGGTATACACTAAACAGAGCTCTAGGCAGCTACCGCAAGCCCTATAAGCTCAGTGACCAATACCACAGCACCGGGTGCAAACTAAGTCCTTGCCAACGTCATAATAGGGAGTCACTTCATACCTATTACCTCCAAAGCGAATGCCCCAAGGCAGCAAGCTTCAGACGTCCTCCAGGCTTCCCACTGTTATAACGATAGTGGAAGCCCGCTGGCCAATAGCCTGGATAGTCGCTAGCGGCTTAATCCATATAAGGTCTCTCATTAGGGTGCAGACACCACCTAATTCGATTTCCTCACGGGCGAGGGCAAGCCCAGAGCCAGGGGCACTATAGCGTGCCACCGGCACTGCGTGCACCTTAAGCTTATGCCACTGCAGGTTCGGTTCCACTGAGATGACTGCGAGGTCAGCCCAGCGGCAAGCAGCCACTAGGGGATCCCAGTAGGCTGGGAGAAGCGCTCCAGCGGTAATTCCAGGCTCCATAAGCACCGAGATAGCGCCTGAGTCGGTGTAATTGGCATCGGCCACCCTGGCGAAGGCCGGGAAGCCTGCCTGGGCCAGGTAACGATTTAGGTGCAAAATCACGTCTTGTCGGGCATCCTTAGGGGCGGTCCCCCCATCGAGGCCATTTAAAAACAACTAGAAAAACAAGTTGATTGATTCTTCGTATAGATACCTCGGAATTGATTCCGATGGTTCAGTCTGGCTCCTGGTCTGCACCAGCCTCATATCAAACAGCGCCCAATGTAACTTTTGAAGGCGTTCAGCTTCATTCTTCCACCCACCACTATAGATAATCATGTATGAAGTATCACTCAGAATCTAGTGGTAATCCGCTTTGTGTCTCTGTAGTTAAGCCCCCTCTGTATCCGATTTACGGGTAAAGTTAGCTTGGAGGTGCCATTTTCCTACCTTTCTGTATGCTTGCGGCAATGTCTTTCGCCTTTGTCGTCGCAGCGAGGCGTTTAGCATCCTTAGTGCCAAGGGCCCCAAGTCTACCGACCTGCTTCTGTGACTTGCAAGCAATTGAAAACGTAGGGTGCGGATTTAGGCAGGGAACTTGAAAAACTGGATGGTTGAGGTGGTGGCGGAGTATTTACAATAGTCCAGTGAAGCTTTGGCGTAGGCGATCTCGCAGCATCTAGACGATCAATGACTGGAGCTGGATTAAATGGATGAATGCCACGATCAGCGAATGCCTTCCGAATCGTACGGAAATAGGTCAGAGCTTGCTGTGGAATCCCGTGATTTCGTGGAAGAGTTGGCTCGAGACGATCATACCAGGCCTGTAAGATACTCGGCCTCGATTCTCTCCTTCTGCTTTACCCAATTCTTCCTGCTCGTTGTTTGCGTGGTTATAAGGCACTGCGTACGAGATTGCCGACCCTGGAGGCGCGCCCGAAGCTGGGATACGCTGTCCAATGGCTTCATACGAAGAATTTATGGCGTGGGTGGGGGAATAATGAAGCTGGATACCTCCAAAAGTTACCCGCGGGTTGTGTTCCGACGGGGAGATCGGGAGCAAGAAACTCGGGGAGATCGGGATCCCGCGTTGATTACTAAGTCTGGTCAATAATTTAGGGCTAGAGATGGTGACTTTGAGTCTTTTTACATTTCAAACAGAAGAAAAGATAAATAAGCCAGGAAGACATCGCATTCGTAATTCAAATTCACAGTCACCCAAAACAATCCGTCTTGTCTATCGTCTTTCACTGATCTCTTTGTTGTGGAGACCTACAGACCTACATATCAGTAATTTTAAAAGACCCTCGTCATGTCGACTATCAATTCTCCTGCCCATAGCCCTTCGGATTCTGACCCGGTGTATGACCTCATTGTGGTTGGCTCTGGATTTGCTGTGAGCTTGACAAGTAATGTCTTGCGACAAAGAAATTAATGGGAATTCTTTTTAGGGGTGTATGACCGCTCTAAACTTCCTCGAAGATACCAAGATCAAGGGAAAGGCCACCAAAGTCGCCCTGATAGAGGCCGGTAAAGATGGGGAACGATGTGGTGCTAGTAGGTAAAAGCTTCCCAAGTCTTGATTATAATTGAGATAAATGTGTGCTTACAAAGCTCGTCCAGGTGGACACCGGCCTTCTTTCGGCTGGACAAGAGTGTGTTGCAAGATAATTACTACTTGGGAGCACAACTTACTGAGATGTTGTGCAGATAACAAGTTTGATAGCCACTTCAAGCATGAGATGAAGGTAAGCCAATAATAATGACTTTCATCTTCTTCGCGACTCACTAGTGTCTATAGCTTGTCAGGTTAGCGTTCTCGCTAGGCCAAATATCATTATATCACACTCTCTAATAATTGTGGCAGTAACGGGCTTGCTGATCAGGCATACTGCGAGAAACTGGAAGCAGAAGTTCCCAACACAGTGAAGTTTCTGTTGGACCGTAATCACATTCGGAAGCTCTTCATTTGCTCGGACTGACACTGACGTATGGTAGACGGAATCATAATTCAACACCAAGATGAGAAAAATGTCTACCTCGGATTCAATACAGGTAAGCTGTCTGAGAAATGTAACTTCAGGCTATGTCAAATGCTAAAAAAAAATATCGTAGACCAGAATTTCGCCAAAGGAGAAGTACGCATGCTCAAAAAATGATTATTATATCAGCCAATATCTAATTACTACAAACAGGGTGGTGGCTTTGCCATAATCCTCAAACTTTTCAAGCACATACTTTCTTTCCCGAACGTGGACATTATGTGGGAGACAAATGCGGAGGAACTCCTGACCCAAGACGATGGTACCATTCGTGGTGTCAAAGTTCGAAAGAACGACGGCCGCTTCGCGAAAGTGCTTGGTGAGCAAGTCATGCTATCATGCGGTGGCTTTGAAGGTAACCACGAAATGTGAGTGTCATCAGGACTCGTCCGACAATATATGAATCTAAAGCAAACATGGCAGGTTGAGCCGATACGTTGGGCCTAGAGTCGAGCAGCTTGGGTTGGTAGCCCCTGGTCTCAAGTATAACACAGGCTTCGGCCTCAAGATGGGCTTACAAGTTGGGGCCGCAACAGCGGGCTCCTTCCATGGCCTGCACGTAAGTTACTCCAACGGAGATGTCATAAAGACTCACTAAAACCATGATAGTGTGAGCTTGTTGATACTCGCTCTTCAAAGCCAGAGGCAACGGTCTGGGGCCACAGCTTCGGTATTGTTGTGAACGAGTATGCTCCAAAAATCCGAGAGAAAAAAGGGATGGATAAAGACTCACATCATCTGTTTAAGACATTCCAAGCGGTTTTATGATGAAGGGAATCGATCGTATGTCCTCTTTCCGGCTTTTTCCAAATTTCAAACTCACAAGTGCAGGCTATTCGCTACTTGCGAAGTCATTGCTTATGAGACATGGCGCGGTAAGTGGCCAGGTTGGTCAGAAATGCGAGTATACACCGCTAACATGAATCACAGACCAAAATCAAAAAGCATATTTGTGAGCTTGACAATTCCATTCTGCAAATGACACGTCTAAATCGTCTCCAAGTATTACCGACGCTCCAATTATGGACCGATTCCGACCAGGTTGGGTATATGATACCACTGACCTTGGCCCAGAGAAGGGCGATACGATTGAAGATCTTGCCGTTAAACTCGGCCTCGTTCCTCAAGAACTAAAGCAGACTGTGGATGAATACAATGCTTCGTAGGTCATATACAGCTAATATTAGAGCCGTAGACTAATTTTTGTTTGCAGGATCAATAGCAAAGAATTCAACCCTATGGCTCTTGATGGTAAGAGCACCTTCGGTCTAACCCCTAACAAAACCAACTGGGCCGCTCCGATTAAAGTGGCTCCTTTCTATGGGTAATGGTCCTTTCAGATCATATACTTTGCTGCAGTACCACCGATACTGATGGGCATTTAGTTATCCTCTGACGGCAAAGATTGTGTTCACTTTTGGAGGACTGAAGGTCGATCTTGACTCCCGTGTGCTCTCCACGACGGGTACTCCTATTCCGGGTACAATTCTCAATATCCTTTTTGATGGGGAAATCCATCAGATATTCGCATGAACATGTGAAACTTGCTGACACGACACGTCGCACTCAGGACTTTACTGCGCCGGTGAACTCAGCGGGCTGTATTACAACGAGGTAAGCCTTATCTGATGTTCTGTCATTGAAGAAAATAAACTGAAAAATTAAAAGAGTAAGGTTGCCTCGGAATTTGACCCTCTGAATAGATCTCCAACGGTGCGTTCCTCCCATGTGCTGACAATTCACTCTAGATCCACCATGCAACAGTGCTCTTAGATGTCTTACATTCGGTCGGCTTGCCGGGAAATATGCAGCACGAGATATCTAAGATTGGGAAACTCCAATGGACTAACTGTAGGCAGTCGGGAGGTGGCCACGGTAGCCTGAGTAGTATTGAAAATTCTAGCAGTACGCAATAAGATCAATTAGTTGAACTTGATGAATATCCGCACGTCGGAAAAAATCTTAGCCTCGTGTGGTGCAATATCTTTACTTAATATCGACCACTGAACTAAAAGACTTTTGAAAGGTCATTTGGGCAGATAGCCTATGGCATATGGAGGCGCGAACACTTGACCTATTTCCCAAGCGGGTTGCCACCCCCCAATCCCATACAATACGCAACTTCGAAATTCAATAAACATGTCGACTTTACAAATACTAGTATGTGCTAGTATTGAGGTGTTCCATTGAGATGTCGCGATGTATGTTCTAGCTGGATCCTGCTGTTGAAGTGTTATCAGATCTTGGGAGTTGTTCTTAATGTGTTATGTACGACGCTGGCATTCTGAGCGTGCTTCGTTTACTATACAGAGATAACGAGAGAATTCTATCGGTTCTGAGAGATACAGTATGCACTAATTCTAGAATAAGCCAGTGAGGTCATTGCATAGTTCTTGAGATGTGTATTTCTATATAATTGCGGTACAGTAGCAAAATAAAGGGCGTCATGGCACCAGTTGACATAGAGACCCGATAGCATAGTTTCAATGTTAACGGTCCTAGTAGTAAGAATCTTAGATATTTAAAGGACGTCCCTTATACCCGTATGCATGCCAGTTATCCTGGACTTTCTTCTTGACTTCTTCGGGATAAGATGCACGGAAAGAAGCTTCAATCCACGACCGGTCTAAAGTCTCGAACTCCTCAGGCAACATGCACAACCTGACGACCTTGGCTTGCGGCTCACGAGGGTTAAAGCCGTGAGTGGCGTATGGTACTAGATCATAGGTTGGATAGTTGCCCACGAAGAAGAAGTCGCTGGCTTGTGGTTGAGACTTGGTCGCTTCAGCCCAGACAACTTCATGCAAGTCACTAGGATCGATATTGTCGCCAACAACAAAGATCTTTGGCACAAATCGACCAGGCTTAGAGGAGAAAACGATCTCCCCAACTTGGCGGCAGAATGTCTCCGGCGTGGTCTTCATCTCCACAAGCCTCTTCCGATCGACCTGGACCACGTACCAGATGGCCTGGGACTCGTAAGGGCACCAGGCCTTGGTGATTGGTAGGTCTTCCTGCTGCAATAAGTCGAGGATTTCAGCGCAGATTGACAAGGCCCAAACAGTATTGGTTTCGTCTGGAGCACGACCTGCGACACTGATCGGAACGATGGGATTGCTTCGATAGGTAATTGCGTTCACCGTCATTACAGGCTGGGACGATTTCTTGGTTGGGAAAAGAAAACCATGATATTCTCCCATGGGCCCTTCAACCGCCGTCTCGTTTGCCGAGATAATTCCTTCAAGAACTACCTCAGACTGGGCCGGTACTACAAGATCATTTGTCTCACACTTAATGACCTCTATAGGAGCTCCTGTGATAGCACCGACATAATCCGGCTCGTTGACGAATTTAGGGAGAGGCATACCACTAGCCACGGCCTTGGAATTTTTCAGATGTTAGCGTTCTGGATAAATGCCGTATGGCGCTGACGTATAATACACCAATTGATGTATATAATAATAAAAAAAAGTAGAACAGAGCTTACGGCTGCTGGCGGCACACCAAGGGCGCAAGCCCAGGGTGTGTCCTTTCCCTGAGCCTTCCACATCGCCCAGATGGCCCCAATGTCCTGCTTCACGTCGACGAGGCCGGTCAATTGCCGTTTACCGATCACCATGCAACGGGTGATAGCCCAGTTCACCCATTTCCCATCCGGAGTTTGAACGCTGTGTAGGCCGTATGTGAGAAAATATCTCCCTCCGTCGCTTGCGTGATTCTGCGGAACTGGCAGCTTGAGAAGGTCAATTTCATCACCAAAGATCTTGTGCTCCTTGAGCGGTGCATCATCAACTCGAACAGATGGAATATGGTCGGCTTTTTTAGAGGCTAGGAGCTTCTGGATAATGTCATGTCCAGTTGCGTTGGAAGGAAGCCCAACAGACTTCGCGAAACGAGCGTATCTAGTTGTTCGATCATATCGGACACCCACTGGAGCACCGAGGATGCGGAAAAGACCTTCTGGACCGTCTTTACCCTTGGGGTTGTTGATGAGCGGCATTGGACTACCTGTTTCGTATGCACGGCGAGAGATGGCTCCGGACTCGAGATGGGGATCTACTTCCAGATCAATTTCCACAACATCTCCCTCTGCCTTGGATTCTTCAAGAAATGTGCGCAGGGATAATGCGGCAGAGAGATTTCCTGTAGACATGTTTCGGTGCTTGTGTTCTGGGAATAACAGAAGAGGTCGATGACAGCAAATGCTCGCGGTGTCTTCGAGTAGTTCTTAGGTTCAATGTTTATTGCAAGGGTAGATGAGCTCAAGAAGTCCAGTCAGTAGAATTAGTTTTTGGTTCGTCATGGTTAAGGTCCTGCTAAATATATTGGTTCTTCGGCTCCTCTCGATCATGCGATATATGGCGTGAACTATGACCGGGGAGATAGTGGTTATAGCCGCGGGATCAATTGATGCCGATTATGTTCTCAACATCCTGTCACCGACATCAAGTATCATGATAATTGATTATTGCCACACTATGGCCAGATCCACATCACTATTTCCTATCTCCCCTAAATATCTCCTAAATCAAGCTATCCTATCTCCCCAGTCAATCTATCTATCAGTGGAAATGCAATTCTTTTTTCCCAATGGCAGCAGGTCATAATCAGTCAGTCCAAGTGCTCAACAGGTCCACTAGCCGTAGATCCGATTCACAAATGCGAGGAGAATCCGAATGTTCCGAAAGCGCCCAATCTACTACACTCCGTACAGCCGGCAGCAATTCCTAAGCCGAAGACAACCGCCACTTTGGTTTCTAGCAGCACAAATGGCTCTTCTAGCTCCGATAGGATAACGAAGGAAGAGGCGGATATATTTAAATGAAAGGGATCCCTTCTCGATCCTGACTATCGCTCCCATAACTGCCAGCACCAAAACATAATATTGTTCCGTGGTCGTTTCATTCCTCCGATAGCTACACACTCCTGCCACTCGTAATCCGACAATGCCCTCCACTCAACCCCAAGCAGGCGAGCCACGAAAGAAGATTGTGGTAGCAATCACAGGCGCTACCGGAGCAATACTGGCAATCAATTTACTTGTCGCCCTTCGCCATCTTCACGTCGAATCCCACCTGATCATGTCCAAATGGGCCGAATCAACCATCAAATACGAAACAGACTATCATCCTTCCAACGTCAAGGCTCTCGCTGATCACGTCTACAATATCAGTGACATGGCAGCTCCCATATCCAGTGGGTCGTTCCACACAGATGGAATGATCATCCTGCCTTGCAGTATGAAGACACTTGCAGCGATAAGTTCCGGTTTCTGCGATGATTTGATTTCTCGGACCGCAGATGTGACGCTGAAGGAGAGGCGAAAATTGGTCCTAGTGACCAGAGAAACGCCATTGAGCGACATTCATCTGCGAAATATGCTGTCTGTGTCACGGAGCGGAGCGATAATATTTCCACCTGTGCCAGCGTTTTATATTAGACCTTCGTCGGTTGAGGATCTGGTCAATCAGAGTGTGGGGAGAATGCTGGATCTGTTCAACCTCGACGCGGGGAATTTTGAACGATGGAACGGGTGGAAAAAGGAAGAATAATGTCGCCATCGTGTTAAAAATCAATCACAGGGGACATGGCTTTGAAAAATAAGACTCTTAGCATGAATCGCCACATTGTATGACTGCGCGCGTAGCAGCGATACATACATGGCCACAAAGAGCGGTCGTGTAGCATTTGTATGATAGATAGTGATCCAACAGCCGTGGCCTACCACAGTCCCCTGAATTCGAGGAAACTTGGTCCCGGGACGATTGAACTGCTTAGACAGATCCGATATCTGACGAGACGGGCTGAGGGCTTGGTCCTGATCGAACTCATCAGTCAAATGCACCAATTGTGGTAATAAGCAACGCCCAGTCGGCTGGGACTACAGATGCTGGCGCTTTCTAGTTTTTTCAAGCCTCTTTCTTGACTATATTCAACCCATATATGATAAAACCGAGGGTTTAAATTTTGATAGTATAGCCAAAAAGATTCAAGATAAAATGGATTGGATATTGGCTTGGAATGACTCATCGAGGCTCAAAATACGAACAATAGAACAAAGGCACCGCCTTGTTGTATGGTTACTTACTTGCTTATTGTAAACTTGCAGCACCACAGCTATCTGAATGACTCACACTCATTGTTATAAGCAGCCTTTCCCCAGTTTTCAACTTGACCTTGAAGTAATCCACATACTCAACCTCGATATACAAAAGCGTTTGTATCGGCCTAACCACATCCGGACTAGCGCCTTCCGCAGTCGCTGTTAGGGCGGGCAGCACAAACGCTCCGCCAGAGAACCCCGCCAAAAAAATCATTGTCTTTGAAGACTGCCTGTTTGGATTACCCAGGGCAGGAATTGACACTGGTTGATTAGGAGGACTCTCTTCTGAAATCCCATACCGCATTTAGGTTTTAAGTGCAGGGGATTTTCCTCCAATCTAAGAGAAACCCTCCATCATGGCTGCTGCTGCTGCCGCCGCCGCCGCGCTGGATCCCAGCAATAGCTCGAAAAACACTCTGAAGATCGAGAACGTATGGATACTCTTTTCTTTTGCTTCTGATCACTTAACAATACTTCTTTTATGTAAGTAGTCAAATTTTCAGGACCGTCAGGCTAACACCGCCCTCAACAGTTTGATAAACGAAACACCCTCCAGGCAATTGAGAAGAAATACCAGCAACAATGGAAGGAAAACAAGGTGTTCGAGGTCGACGCCCCCTCTCTGTCAGAAATCCCCGCCGATTCCATTTCTCCGGAAGAGATTCGTACGAAACATCCAAAATTCTTTGGCACCATGGCGTACCCTTATATGAACGGCACTCTGCACGCCGGACACAGTTTCACGGCCAGCAAGGTTGAATTCATGACCAGTGTTGCTCGGATGCAGGGTAAACGGGCTCTGTTCCCCTTGGGTTTCCATTGTACGGGAATGCCGATTTTGGCTTGCGCCGATAAGCTGAAGGATGAGATCAAAAAATTCGGCACAAACTTTGAAGGCTACAAAGAGGAGGAGGTTGTCCCCGAGCAGCCTCCTGCCCCGACACAGGATACTGCTGTTGACCCGACAAAATTCTCGGGCCAGAAGAGCAAGGCTGCCGCAAAGACGATCAAAGCAAAGTACCAGTTTCAGGTAGGATGAGTCAAAATTTGAAAGAGTGTCTGTGCTAACAAGATGTCAGATTATGTTGAGCATTGGTATTCCCCTGGAGGAAATCCACAAATTTGCCGATGCCCACTACTGGCTTCAATACTTCCCTCCCCTAGCTATTCGTGACTTGGACAGCTTGGGCGCGAAGGTTGACTGGCGCAGACAGATGGTGACGACTGATGCAAACCCGTACTACGATGCCTTTGTGCGCTGGCAGATGAACCGCCTTCATGAGAAGGGAAAGATTCTGTACGGAAACCGGTATACGATCTATTCTCCCAAAGACGGACAGCCTTGTATGGACCACGACCGAACCGAAGGAGAAGGTATTGGACCACAAGAATATACGGCATTGAAAGTCAAGGTGACGGAATGGTCGCCTTCTGCTGCTGAGCTCGTCAAGGGCAAGATTGAGGATGACGCCAACGTTTACTTTGTCCCCGCTACTTTGCGTCCGGAGACCATGTACGGACAGACGGCCATCTTCTTGGGACCCAAGATCAAATATGGTATCTTCAAGGTCAAGGAAAAGGAATACTACATTGTGACCAAGAGGGCAGCGTGGAACATGGCTTTCCAGGGCATTTTTTTCAGCAGCGACAACTTTGCCAAAACTCAAGACCAGCTGCCTTTGGTTGTTGAAGCCCCAGGTTCTACCTTTGTTGGCACTGGCGTCTCCGCTCCTCTGTCTGTTCATGAGACTATCAGAATCCTGCCAATGGAGACTGTGTCTGCAACCAAGGGAACCGGCGTTGTGACCTCCGTTCCATCGGACAGCCCCGATGACTATGCCACAATCGCTGACTTGGCGAAGAAGGCCGATTATTACGGAATCAAGAAGGAATGGGCAGAGCTCGAGATCCTACCCATCATCGAAACTCCAACCTACGGAAACTTGACCGCCCCAACCTTGGTGAAACAGATGAAGATCAACTCGCCCAAGGATGCTAACCAGCTTGCTCAGGCCAAGGACCTTGCTTACAGTGAAGGTTTCTACAAGGGTACCATGCTTGTCGGCGACTTCAAGGGAGAAGCGGTTCAGACTGCCAAAGACAAAGTGAAGCAGTCTCTCGTCAAAGATGGCGCTGCTTTTGCATTCGCAGACCCTTCAGGCAAGGTTGTCAGTCGAAGCGGAGACGACTGCGTTGTTGCCTACTTGGGCCAATGGTTCTTGAACTACGGTGAAAACGATGCCGAGTGGCAGAAGACAACCCTCAACCACGTCGTCAATGGAATGAACACCTACTCTGTGGAAACACGGAATGGATTTGAAAAGAACCTCTCGTGGTTGAACCGATGGGCTTGTGCGAGAACCTACGGTCTCGGCTCTAAGCTTCCATGGGACCCGCAGTTCTTGGTTGAAAGTTTGAGTGACAGTACCATCTACATGGCATACTACACAATTGCTCATTTGCTCCACGGAGACCGCTTCGGCAAAACCCCAGGTTTACTCGCAGACGTCAAGCCTGAGAATATGACTGATGATGTATGGGATTATGTCTTCACAAGGCGCGAGCTTGATGACGACCTTATCCAGAAGAGCGGTATCAGCAAAGAAAACTTCCTCCGCATGAGGCGCGAGTTTGAGTACTTCTACCCGCTTGACGTCCGAGTCAGTGGCAAGGACCTTATCCAAAACCATCTTACCTTCCTTCTCTACATCCACGTTGCCCTTTTCCCGCAGGAGTATTGGCCCCGCAGCATTCGCATCAACGGACACTTGTTGCTTAACGGAGAAAAGATGAGCAAGAGCACGGGTAACTTTTTGACCTTGAAGGACGCGGTGGACAAGTACGGAGCAGATGCGACTCGCATTGCTTTTGCAGATGCGGGAGATGCTATCGAGGATGCCAACTTTGACGAGACTGTTGCCAACAGCAACATCCTGCGTCTTCACACCCTCAAGGAATGGATTGAAGAGGTTTCCAAGGACGAGACTCTTCGTACCGGCCCGACAGATGTCTTGTGGGACAAGCTGTTCACCAATGAACTCAACGTTCTCGTCCGCGAGGCCAAGACCCATTACGATGAGTAAGACCACTTAAGCTCGACCACAGATACAAGGAGATCGCTGACTTTGTTTTAGTACCCACTTTAAGCTCGCCCTCAAATCGTCCTTGTATGACTTTGTTAGTGCTCGCGACACATACCGTGAAGCGACCACGGCTGCTGGCATTGGAATGCACCGAGATGTTGTGACTCGATACATCGAGCTTCAAGCACTCATGCTTGCGCCAATTACCCCCCACTGGGCTGAGTATATTTGGTTGGAGGTGCTTAAGAAGGTAGGTCTCAAGAAATTTTTTTTTTTAAGTCTTCATACTAATTCAACAGAATGATACTATTCACCACCAAGTCTTCCCCGAGGTGCCTGAAGGCGATGCGGCGCTCTCTGCGGCCTCGACATATATCCGCGCTACATCCTCCAACATCAACTCGTCAGAAGGAATCTTTGCCAGGAAGGTCTCCAAGGGCAAGAACGTTTCTTTCGATCCTCGCAAGCCGAAGAAGATCACCATCTGCGCCGCCAAGAACTTCCCCGCATGGCAGGAGAAATACATTGATCTTGTGCGCGAGTCGTTTGACAGCCTCAACTTGACGGTGGATGACAAGGGACTGAACGCCAAGGTGGGCAAGCTCGGCGAGATGAAGAAGGCCATGCCGTTTGTGCAGGGCTTGAAGAAACGCCTGATCAACAGCCGCGAGGCCCCCGAGACCGTGTTCAGCAGGAAGCTGGCATTCGACGAGATTGCCATCCTTCAAGAACTCGTCACGGGCATCAAGCGTACAACTGGAGCCAAGGAGGTCGACATCATTTCTGTGGACGAGGGCGGCAAGAGTGGCACTGTTGTTGGCTCTGGCGAGAAGCGAGAAAACATCCAGGCTGAGAATGCGGTGCCGGGCCAACCGACCTTCATGTTCGCCAATATCGAGTAGACGTAGACTTGCCGGGCGATAGCAAGACGGGTAAAATGTTGTATTGTGTTTTCTTCCGCTAGTTGAAACGAATTTTATTATTTTTATTTTTTTTTTTCAAATGCTGCTGCGACACAGTTATATGTCCTCCACTAAGACTCCATACTTGGCGTTCCGTATAGAATGCGTATAGAAGCCGCGGCGGGGCCATCCCAAAGGCGCATAGCGTTGACTGGAACGTTGAAGCCTAAAGCGCTGGTCGGGCAGGCAGAGAGAGAGAGAGCAGATAGTCAGTGGCTGTATGTAGTCGAAAACAATTCAGTCGCAAGTAATTAAACAGTAGTAATTAGCAGTAACTATATTCTCGCGAGTGTTGCGCGGTCAATCCAGACTCTAGACCGTGACGTTCGTCATTGTACGTACGGGCGACTCCACTTCTCTCTCTCTCACTCAGCCACTGCCACACCACACCTCGCTCTCTCTCTCCTCTCTCTCTCTCCCTCCCTCACTCTTCTCCCTCATCTCGATCTCGTTCCTCGCATCTGCACATCCCGCGCTCTCTCCACTAACGATTGCCGATTACTGTATCCATCGCTTGTCCACGCTGCGATCTCTCCTCCAGCAACCGTTCCCGGCCCCTTACTTCGGCTTTCCGGCACTCCGTCTCTCGTCCACCGTGCGCCTGGCAAACCTTGAGGTGGCGCACTCGTGCTCAACCACGCCTTCGTGTCAGTCCGCCGCAACGATTCGGAGCTGGTCTCTTTAAGCTCGGTGAAAAGAACAGTCCTTTTTTCTTGCTTCTCTATTTATTCTTTTTCTCGGCAGCAGTGTTTTATCTGCTGTCCTCACACACAAGACACATCATGTCGAAAGTCGTGCGCAGTGTCAAAAATGTCACCAAGGGCTACTCGTCAGTGCAGGTCAAGGTGCGCAATGGTAGGTTGTCTAATCCCAATCGCAAGAAGCCAATTCTTTTGGCTGCTGTTGTGGACTTTGCGATGCGTTTTGTATCCTGTGCACCAGACTAATCGCGTGTACCCCGCATATAGCTACCAGCAACGACCCCTGGGGCCCAACGGGCACAGAAATGAGCGAGATTGCCGCTATGACGTTCAGCAGGTATGATGCGCTTCTTACTCAGATACGCCTTGACTCAGAAAAGGCTGATGAAGCTGACTTGTTTGGGTGCTAGTCCCACGGACTTTTACGAGATCGTCGAGATGCTCGATAAGCGGCTGAACGACAAAGGGAAAAACTGGCGCCACGTTCTCAAGTCTCTCAAGGTTTTGGACTACTGTCTTCACGAGGGTTCGGAGCTGGTGGTGACCTGGGCGAGGAAGAATGTCTATATTATCAAGACTCTACGGGAGTTCCAGTACATTGATGACGAGGGGCGCGACGTAGGCCAGAACGGTGAGTTTTTGGAAATATCAGGACTGAAAACTGAGACACATGCTTATAATACAACCAGTGCGAGTGTCTGCCAAGGAGCTTACGGCTTTGATTCTCGACGAAGACCGCCTGCGAAGTGAGCGATCAGACCGAAAACTGTGGAAGTCTCGCGTCAGCGGCATCGATGAGGGCGGAATTCAAGGAGGAGGGTTTGGAGGAGGGCCCGATGCCGGTCGTCGGCCTGACCGCGAGAGGCGCGATCGCCGGCGCAACGACGACGATGATGCCGAATATCGACTGGCTATTGAGGCTAGCAAGCATGAAGCTGAAGAGGACAGGAAGCGACGAGAACGAGCCAGAGGCGTTGGTGGTGACGATGACGATCTTGCCAAAGCCATCAAACTGAGCGAAGAAGAAGCAGACCTTCGCAAGCGCGAGTTGGAAGAGAGCAACGCCCAGTCGCTATTCGACGACACTCCAGTTCAACCAACCCAGCCACAGCCGACAGGTTTCAACCAAGGCTACCAGCAACAGCCCGCGGTGGATTGGTTTGGCAACCCTATCGACACCCAGCAGCCCCTCACAACGGGCTATCTCAACAACCAATACGCGCAGCCCACAGGATTCCAGCCTCAACAAACCGGCTACCCCGGTGGTTACCAGGTCCAGCCGACTGGCTTCGACCCGTCTCAGCAGTTTGGACAGCCGCAGAACAACTTTTTCCAATCTCAGCCAACTGGATTCAACAACAACAATCCTTACGGAAATACCGGTGGCTTTGGCCAACCTCAGCAGCAACAACCCCAGCAGCAAGACAACTTTTTGCAGCCCGGTACTCACAACCCCTGGGCCACCAACAACCAGCAAACGCCCGACACCCTCAAACCTCTGCCCACTGGATCAAACAACCCCTTTGCCTCGTCCATTAACCGGCCAGTGTCGCAGCCAGCCAGAACCGGCCCCCCTACTCTGAACGCATTGGCAGAGGAACAAGCGACAACCGCGTTTAGCAACTTCCCCTCTGGACCAAACCCGATCGCGAACTTCCAGGCACCCGCTCCCGCGCAACCGACAGCGACGCAGCAGAGACCTCAGGAAAACCCTCAACACGCGCGCCTTAATGCCCTGCTCGCTAGTGGCGAGGGCCAGGACACATTCGGCAACGTCGGCGATCTCCGTCTGCCTTCTCACCATACTGCTGGCACATTCATCAATTCTGCAGGTCAGGGAGGACAACCGACAGGCAACAATCCATTCTTTAACCAACAACAATTCACCGGCGTGCCTCAACAAACCGGATTCGTGCAGCAGAACAATCCTTTTGGTGGTCAGCGAAACCAGCAGCAGCAGGGCGGGAGTTTGATTGATTTGTAGTTGAAACATTTCTATTTTCTTCTCTTTTTTTTCCTTCAATTATTATCAGAATTCAAATGTCGAAGGACATGGCACATATAAAAACCCGGGACTATGGCGGACTTTATTGGTATCTCATCAACAACATTCATCTCAGTACGGACACATGAAACCTCGTTCCTCATGAATCGTGTCCATCAATCATGTCTTATCATTATCATATCCTCCCCCTCCTTGCCGATTATTCAATAGCTATGTCACGCCTCCACTGGTTTCTTCTTTCTGTTTAAATATTCTTTCCTCAATTTCCCTTTTTTTTATTATTCCCCATAAGCCCGTTAGTGCTTTTTTTTTTCTCTCTGTTTGATTTCTTTTGTTAGGCGTTAGAATAGGTGGCTTTACATATGTTCAATCGAGTTGGTTTCCAACATTCATTCAAATCACCGTGTCGAGGGTATTTACTTTTTATTGTACATGCAGAAATTATTTTACATAATGATACAGAAGAAGTAGAGAATTCTAAAAATCAAGACCCCCCACGCAAAGCCCTCTTCGTATGGCTGATACTCTGCCTCCTCGGCCGATGCGCGCCAGACGTGAAACGTGCTTTGCGTTTATCCGCCTTGCGTTTATCACGAATAAAGTTCCAAATCTCGAGCGACGGCCGGGCCGAAACATGTTTTCCGAGCGGCGAGAAGACTTCGACTTGCGGCATTTCCTTGTCGCTTCTCGTGCGGATTTGCGCGGTTAGTTCGATCCAGCCGCATCCTTCGATCAGGATATCCGTGGAAAACACTCTGTACGGCAACGCGTTGAGGTCGGGTTTGATGCCGTGGTCGTCCCATTTCTTTTTGATGATGCTGGGCAGGTGGTTTGTTGTCACGTCGGTGGCGAGCGTGAATGTGCCTGCGGAGCGGATTGTGTCGTTTTCGAGATGCTCCGGCTTGATGATGCTGGTGCCGCGGTCGCCGCCGCCGGTGTTGTATTTGCGCAGGCCAGACTGGATTTCGATGGCCTTGTCGGTGCGGGTGATGTGTGTTTCGAGCGGCACGAAACATGCGGCCAGGATGGTGCAGTTCTCGGGGGCTACGGGTGTGATTCTGATGAGCCCGCCGCCGATGAGCAGGGATTGCCGGTCGAGGATGGTGAGTTGCTCGGCTGGGTTGACGCGTTTGGTCATGACGAGGTCTGATTTGTGCTGGTCTAGGACAAAGTCTGGCAGCGTGCTGCGGTCGAGGCCTGGCAGGTCGATCATCTCGCCGTGTCCGCGGCCAAAGGGGATTCTGATAGGGGATACTGTCGTCCCCGGCAGACTGGAAATAACAGGAAACGTCGGAAACAGCTCTTCACGAGGCGCAGGCGGAAGAAGGCTATCTCCATCCAGCAGATGCTGGTCTGGCAGGGCGTCTGAAAAAGCATCATCACCAGCGCCGACCGGATTTTCAACTCGTCGCTTTTCTTCCTCCTTTCGACGTTCGAATAGTTCCGTAATCTTTGCGACGTTCTTCGAGTCCTTCGGAAAACACGATTCGATAAAGTTGCTCTTGCCGACGTTTGCCTTGCCAACAACCCAGATACCTCCGCCATGCTTGCGGATTTCTTCTTTAACTTGCGTCGTCCACCAGCCGCGATGCGCGCTGATCATATGCACGCTTCCCAGCCGGATATCCTCCTGTTTGAAACGCATAGCTTTTAAAATAATCGACCGAGCTCGCTGCATGAGAGAATCAACCTGTTCCTTCGTGGCGGCTAGCAGGTCTGACCGCGTGATGACGAAGCTGATTGTTGTCATTTTCTTGCCGTACTTGTATTTTTCTGTTTTTGCGCGTCGGTTTTTTGATTGCGGGCTTTGGAGCTCCAAGGCGTCGTATATTCCTGATATTAAAGACATGGGGAAATCGGCGGCGTCGACGATGTGGTACACGCGGTTTGATTTGTGCGGCGATTCGTCCAGGTAGGCGGCGATAGAGTCGATTGTGGGCGACGGCGCAGAGACGCCTTTGTTGTGGTATAGAAGATCATGGCAGCGGTCACAGATCTGGCTGGGAAGCGTCGAGGCTTGGATGAATTCCGTGGCTACGACAGTGTCGATGGTCTCGTCTTGTGCTTCAACAGCTCCATCTGCAGTATCAACTTCGTTTTCTGCCTCCTTGTCTACCGGGTTATCCTCCTGGTTCGCCGCCGCTTGCGCTCGTTTGACGTGCTGTGTTTTGCCCCATAGTTTCTTCACTCTCCGTCGAGACACATCGTAGTATCCCGGATCTGCGGGCTCGATTGTCTGCGAGTACGCGCCGCATCCCGGACAGCATACAGGCAAGACATCAGAACGGAGCGCAATAGATGCTGGAGGTGGAGGTGGAGAGGAAGATTCTTCGCTCGGCGGGTCAGCGGTAGTTGAAGATTCCGGCAGCGAGGAGGTCGATTCCGAAGGGGTTTGTGGTTCTGTATTGAGATATATTCGTCTGCTAGCACCAAACGCTGACTGCTGGGGGGATTGGTTGGTGGTTGATCGGCGAGGCCATCGTGTTGAGGTGTATATGGATCGCGATGCCTGGTATCGGAGTTGAGAGCTCGCGATCGCGTGGTATGATCTTGAGATAGTCGATAGACTCTTGGGAGAGCACTCACGACACAGAAACATTGTGTCCGTGGGCGTCTTAACAGAAAATTCGCTTGGTCGCTGTGGCAGAATATGCTGTAAAGTGCGTGTTCGGTGCATGCGCGGAGCCGTAAATTTTTTGAGCATTACATCATGACAGATCCGGCTAGCGCGAGATATATGCATTAAACCAGTCGATAAAGATAAAAGATGGATTATTGGAGCGCTACTTGAGAAAATAATATATACATGTCATAAAATTAAAGAAAACATCCAAATCATGCGCGTGCTTTTCCCTTGCCTTTCACATCTTCCTCTTCCTCCTCATCACTGCTCATAAACTCGTCATCTTCATCAAAGCCGATAAACCTCCGCGACGCAGCAGCAGGCTTAGGCTGAGAATTAGAAGGACCATCAACAGCTTCTTCTTTTTCCTCTTCTTCCTCCACACTCTCACTCTCACTTTCCTCCCCGCTTGATCCCTCACTGGCACTCGTACTCGATCCTCCCATCAGCACATCGCGCAGGTTATCCTTCCACATGCCATCCTTCATCGCCGCCAAAACAGCCTCTCGGGCCTTGTCGCTTATTTCTTCCTTATCGTCCACCCACTGCCCATCCAACTTGCTCTTCCCGCCACCGTTCTTGATCTCATCCGTGCGCTTTTCAGCCATCTCGACGATGGCCTCCCATCTCCGCCTTCGCTCTTCTTTCTCCTTTTGATCCATTTCAGGCTTCACAGCGAGATACTCGGCGAGCGCCTTGGCCTCGTTGACGGTGCGCAGGCGTCGGCCGTCGAGATTCCGGTTTGAGCCGTTGTTGTCGCCTTGGTTGCGCTTGCGTTTGCTGGACATGCGACCGCCGGCGGCGCGCAGCTGGGATCCGAAACCTCCCTTGCCTCCGCGTAGAGGGACCGAGAGGCGGAGGGGGAGGAAGGTAGACTCGGCATGTTGCGTTGTTGGGAGATAGGATGAGATGAGGGTGTTGGAGAATGGAAGGAGTTGTTTGTTTCCGGTTGTTGTGAGAGTGAGACCGGGTGCAGCGCGCTTTAGCGACGAGGGGAGATATGATTCGATTTTCTCTGTGAGGTCGGTGACGGTTGAGGTTGATGGGATTGAGAATGAAAGCGTGGGTGGCAATGAGAGTCCAGGGAAGGACGAGAGCAGCACGTTGATGGTTTCAAACGCCATGATGTTGTCGGTCGTCAAACGTTGCGCACTTTGTATGTAGCAGCGAAGAGCGACAGAGTCTGAAAATCAAGGCGGTGGTGATGTCGAGGTTATCGACCGAGATCGTTGATCGACGGGACATCACGTGATAAGTCTATCGATAAGAGTCATGTGACCCATTCTTATCAGGTTAGGCCAGATTAGGACAGCGATTAGGGCAAGCCCTCTAGCGACTCGCACTTTTACCCGCGGAGACTGAAGATCGATAGCGTTGAACAACCACCAATCCATACCGACTCAGGGCATCGTCAAAGCGATTCCACGAAGAGCTACAGGAACTCGCGACAATGTACGTTCTTACATTTCAAAAATAAAATTGACAAAAAACTAATTGATGCAGGCTTATCCCCAAGGCCGACCGCAAGGCGATCCACGAGTACCTCTTCCGTGGTGCGTATCGAATTCGAGATAGCCTGAGATAAATTGCTGACGATGGAAAACAGAGGGTGTGCTCGTCGCCAAGAAGGACTTTAACCTTCCCAAGCACGGTGACATTGACACCAAGAACCTCTATGTAGGCGATCCGACAACACCATGAACGATGAATATGGTTACTGATACAATGACAATAGGTCATCAAGGCTTGCCAGTCCTTGACCTCCCGCGGCTACGTCAAGACTCGCTTCTCGTGGCAGTACTACTACTACACCCTCACCCCCGAGGGTCTCGACTACCTCCGCGAATGGCTCCACGTCCCCGCCGAGATTGTCCCTGCTACCCACATCAAGCAGCAGCGTTCCCACGCTCCTCCCCGCGGTATGCTCGGCGGTGAAGAGCGCGAGCGCCGCCCCGGTGGCCGTGGTGGCCCCCGCGGTGACCGCGATGGTGGATACCGTCGCCGCGACCAAGAGGGTGGAAAGGAGGGTGGTGCCCCCGGCGAGTTCGCTCCCTCTTTCCGTGGTGGATTCGGCCGTGGCCGTGGTGCTGCTCCCCCTTCTTAAGTCTTTGACAAGAAGAAAAAATGCATGCGGCAGTGTCAGTTTGTTGAGCTAGACGCTCGATGAGAAAAAGTACCATGCCAGCAAAAAGAAACAAAAAAGGAAATCGGGGTTTCACGAGGCCATGCATGATGCTTACATTGATTGATGTGTAGCTAGACTCAATGGAAATATTTCGTATTCTCCAATTTCTTTATATTTTGACTAAACTAGTTCTAAGACTGAAATCTTTTACGGTCATATCGAACAACTGCTTGCAGTAACACGGATGCACCAGTTGCACAGTCGTCCGCCGAGGTGAACTCCTCCGGATGATGGCTGACCCCGTCCTTGCAGGGAACAAAGATCATGCTCGTGGGCACGACCTTGGATGTAAAGACACTGTCATGGCCCGCGCCGCTCATGATTGTTCTGACCAGCGATTTAGCTTTTTCTGTATCGGCATCATCCTGCGCGCAAACCGCCTCGGCCGATTGTTGAACACACGAGATACAGTCCTCGTGGAAATTGACAGCTGGAGAGTCAAAATCAAGCTGCCATTCAACACGGCAGGGCTTGCCGATTCCTTTCCCTTCCTCGGCCGCGATGGCATCAAAGTCTTGCTGCAATTGGCCCGCGACAACTTCGACAGCGGCAGTTTCGGGCCCGCGGATATCAAGACTAAAACTCACCAGGCCAGGCACGGTATTCACGCTACCGGGACGGGCGTCGACGATGCCAACGCTCGCCAGACAACCATGCGCCGATGCGACTTCTCGGGCTTTGACCATCATCCTGGCCGAGGCGTACATGGCATCGGCGCGGTGCTGGAATGCAGTGGTGCCTGTGTGACAGTCGCGTCCGGTGACTTGCAGTTTGTACCATCTGTACGCCTGGACGGCAGTTACAACGCCGATGCGCTGACCGGCAGAGAAAAGATGCGGGCCTTGCTCAATGTGCAGCTCGAAATGAGCAGCCATGGGCGTGGCCTCGTGTGAGCAGGGCGTTGGGCCGCAGTAGCCAATCTTGTCGAGGGCACTTTTGACCGTTTCGGGGGCTGATGCAGCAGTGGGGAGACTTGCGACAGTGGGCACTTCCTTGAGGTTATACGCATGCTCGAGAGGGATTTTCCCGGCCCAGACTCCAGAACTCATCATGCTAATGGGGAATCGCGCTCCTTCCTCACTGCGAATGGTTAATTGCATTTGAAGAAAAGCACAAGGAAATAACTTACTTGGTCCAATTGACTACACCAATACCCCCCTCGGTCTCCAGTCCCAGGTCAACCATTGTTTTGACAGCCTCGACTCCGGCAAGAACACCGAGGATGCCGTCATATCGACCGCCTGTCGGCTGTGTATCAAGATGACTCCCAATGAATGTGGCCGGAACGTTGGCTCTTCTGCCGGGTCGCACAGCGAAGATGTTTCCGAGTTGGTCAATGGTGATGTTGCAGCCGAGGCCAGACATGGTCTGCACAAACCAGTCGCGGACATGTCTGTCTTCTTCGGAGAGGGTGAGACGCTGCATGCCTGTATCCGTGGGGTTTCTTCTGTCGTTAGCCAGATAGAATTTTTTTTTTTAAAGAAAAAACGAAACATACTGTCCCCAACGAATACCAGGCCCCCATTGACAGGAATGGTGCAGGTCTGTGGCGAGTCGGTCTCGGTCGACTTTCAGGGCAGACACCTGCTCTTCGGATAACTCGGTGGTCGACCTGTTCAGCTTTGGAGAGAGAGAAGAATAAGCGGCAACAGGTGGAACTTGCTGTACACGGGGAAATTTTGTGTTAATCGGCGAGCGTAAAAGGCAGCCCCTTGAGAAAGAGCATACTTTGGATGCCATTTTCAGAGCCTGTCTTCAATCTTGTGAGTTGGCCGGGGGGTCAAGTGGGTAACAATATATGCAGAATATATGCAGAATAGATCACAGTAAATATCAAGTGACGCTTTATCATTCCAAAATCATGTACATGTATTGCATTGACAAGATCAAGACCAAAATGAAACGCGGAGCGGGGCCCAAAGATAAGAGCCAGGGCTGTTGATAGAGGGCGCCGCTCCCTTCGATGAGCCGCAGCAATCACTGTGCAAAAAGCGACTATATTTATATTTCCTAGTAATGTTATCTAAGCAATCGCAAAGCGTTAATTTAGGCATGCTAATTGGATGCTCTCTTGACACGAGAAGATTTGCTTAGGTACAGCTATCTGCACGCAGCGTCTATGATTCGCGGCAAAGACCTGGCGAGGATATAAAACCCCTTGAAGAGCCCGTTTGAAAACCAATTTCAGAAAACAGTCCAGTACTTATAAGCATACTTCAAACAATATCTCCTCTAATTAGTGTAAAATCTCACCGTCTTTACTCAAGATTGCCCTCACAATACCATCTAACAAAGATCGTCTGTACATAGCTCCAGATTTCTCTATGCACGAGGAGGAAGTCCTGCCATGACGGGCAAGGAAGACACGTCAGTCCATCGTGATGGAACGTCTTTAGTATATATAAATCAGAAGACTGGTCTCCAGCTTGAGTAGATATCACTAGGCCTTGACTATGGGTCCAAAAGTTGAAATGAAGGACGGATATATCAAATATCTCCGAAATGCTTTTGGCGCATCCGTTCCATCGCCAGCTCTTCAGGCATTGGATGCAGGAAATTATCAATCTCATTGGCCCAAAACAAGTTTTGTGGGTTCACTTGGTGAGCAGTAGTGTATTCCCAATATGATGGATACCAACCAGCGGTTTCCCAATCAACAATACCAACGATATCATCTCCGCGAACAAGAATATTGAGGCTGCTTAGATCAGCATGAGTAAATACCAAGGGCCAAGACTTGCTTTGTTGCCCGATAAGTTGTTGGATTTCGGGGGCAAGCTTTGAATCAAATTCCATGCCCATACGTAAATGTCGATGGAAGTCTTGGACACTTTCAAAGGGACCAAAACGTAAGGAAGTGCCAGGAACGCGGCAGTCAAAAAGTGATCCACCATCAACAGAAGCAACTCCTATACCCTTTGGGGGTTGAAGCTGCCGCATCTCGTGGATTTTTTTTTTTTCTAACTGGGAAAGAAGTTTTGTCTTGGAGTCCTTGCTTCTTTTTGCCCAGCCATTGCCAATGATGTCTCCCTTAATCCTTTCCATCACAATGTACGTCCACCCTGATCGAGTAAATGCACATAGAGCTTTTGGGACTGGAAGAGATGTATGTTGTGATATGAAAAGTATTGTAGCTGCTTCAGATAAATGTACGCGAGGCCCGTACTTGACACATAACCTGTCTGTCAACATGAGGACATTCCCTTCTCGGGGTCGAATACGCTTGAGGATGTTGATTGCTAGCAGTGTCGAATAGCGATACAAAAAATTGTCATTGACGGGTTTGGATGTGTGCAACGATGTTTCAGTCGACAGCATTGTGATTATGTTCGCCCGAATGGAGGTGTTAAAAGTAAGATTCAATCCTGATCTGCAACGAACACTTGTTGGTATTAAAAATGAGGAGCAGAAAACCCAGTTATTACCTAGAGAAATGATAGGGCGTGGTACATGTTGGCGTAGAATGCAAACGAGTCAAACAGCCGGGCATGTTTTTTGATTGAAATGCTGCGATCACAGTCGAATCACCCCAGCTTCATCCCCAAACTCCAAAGGACAATGGCAACAGTGCAAATCCTAGACGGCGGTCTCGGGACCTCCCTCCAAGATCAATATGGAGTGAGCTTTGACAGCACCACGACGCCCCTCTGGTCCACCCACCTACTTGTCTCGGATCCCACAACACTACAAGCTTGCCAAACGGACTTTGGCAGGGCCGGGGTGGACGTGCTTCTCACAGCTACATACCAAGTGTCGCCCGAGGGCTTTGCCCGCACAAAGACCACCCAGTATCCTAAAGGTATCCCCAAGAATGCCATCGGCCCGTTTCTGCAAACAGCCGTGGACGTGGCGGAGCAAGCCAAGGTCCGCGAGAGCACGAAGATCGCGCTGAGTCTGGGCCCGTACGGTGCGTGCATGATTCCCGGACAGGAGTACAGCGGCGCATACGATGCCGAGCATGACAGCGAGGAGGCGCTGTATCGCTGGCATTTGGATCGATTGCGGCTTTTCTTGGAGGCCGAGGGGGATTTGCTGTCGCGCATGCAGTACGTTGCATTCGAGACTCTGCCGCGGCTTGACGAGATTCGTGCTGTGAGACGGGCTATTCATGATGCGAACATTACGCTTCCCTTTTGGATCGCTTGTGTTTTCCCGCGCGAGGATGATGACCTTTTGCCGGATGGGAGCGCGATTGAACAGGTTGTGCGTGCTGCCGTTGCCCCTATTGAGGGTGGACTTGTGCCGTGGGGAATTGGTGTTAATTGCACCAAGCTTCATAAGCTCTCGCGGTTGCTGAAAGCATTCGAGCATTCTGTTACCGCGGCCATGTCTGCTGGTGATATTTCTGCTGCTGCTCCTAGCTTTGTTCTGTACCCCGATGGGACGAATGGAGAGGTTTACAATACGACGACACAAGTCTGGGAGAAACCCGCTGGCTATTCTGCAAATGGCGATCGAGACACAGTGAGTTTTATCTGTCTTACAAATCCCCTCTGCTGATGACAAGTGCTAACCGGATCATAGCGTTCCTGGGAGGTTCAACTGGCCCAGGTGGTCAATGAAGCCAGCAAAGACGGCCCCTTCAAGAACTTCCTCGTGGGCGGCTGCTGCAAGGCTTCTCACCATGACATCAAGAAGCTTCGCGAGCAGTTCCAGAGCTGATCAATCTACAAAGGATGGAATCGGCTAATTGAATCAAAGTCTGTACATCAGGAAAATCGCTTTCTAGAAGATGCGCCAGTTGCAAAATGCTATTATATACACATTACAAATGTTTTACATGAACCAATCGATGAACCGCCCCCAAACGGTATTACGCGGGTTCGGGTGGTGGGCGATTTCGCCATCTTGGAGACGGCCTGACCAAAGGTCGATGGTGGCAGCGCGTTGATACTGTAGGGCTTCGAGTTAGTGAAAGGCTAAGAAAGAGGTTTATGAACACGAACCTTGGTGCGGTGCAACAGCTTCCAGCCGATAATGGGCACAATGAAAATGGGAATGCCAATGTACGAAGCGACAAAGTCAGAGGCATTCCAGTTGCCCTTCAGGAAGACAGGGAAGCCAGCGACTAGGGTGATGATGGTGGAACCGATGAAGCCAACCCAGGCGGCATATGGCTGAAGAGGGCCCTTCCAAGGCAGCGAGTCCCGAGAAACGCCCTGCGCCTTCATAGCGGCGTGGAAACGGATGTAGCAGAAGGAGAGAGTGGCCCAGGCGATCAAGCCGGCAACGGTGCTCAAGTTGAGCAGCCAGGTAAAGGCCTGCGCGGCACCACCGCTTCCAAGACCTGAATGTCGGTTAGTCAAACAATTCTCAAATACATGAAGGGTCCACAGTAGATGTACTTACTCAGATAAGCCAGCGGACCGAACAGCCAGGCTGCGATGACAGCGACATACGGGACACCATTCTTGGTCACACGGCCAAAGATCTGGGGCAGCTGGCGGTCGGTCGTCATAGCGACAATCATGCGCGATCCAACCCAGCAGTACGAGTTACCGGCCGACCAGGCGGAGATGAGAACACAGGCGTTCACGATGGACGGCAGGGCTTTGATACCGGCCTCCTGGATCGCAATAACAAAGGGCGAGCTGTTCGCATTGCCGGATCCGGAGACGAGAGACTTGTTCCGGGGGTCCACGATGATACCGATGAGCAGGGCACCGAGCACGTAGAAGAACGCAATGCGATAGGTGACGCGGCGGGCAGCCTTGGGAATGGACCGATGGGGATCGACTGACTCGGCAGCAGAGATGACGACAGTCTCAACACCGATGAAGCTGAAAGAGGCATTGACGAAAGATGACAGGAAACCCAGGAAGTGGCCGGTTGAACCAGTAATGCCGTTGTAGTTCGTCCAGGGGCCTGGGTTGTTCCAGAAGCGGAAGCCGATAGTCTCGTGGTTGGGACCGCCGCCAGAAGTAATGACAATCGAAACGATCACCAAGCCCAGGAAGCAGAGGACCTTGACAGCACCTCCAATGACTTCAGACTCGCCGTAGAAGCGTACGCTCATCAGATTGATCCACAAGATGAGGGCCAAGCCAACCGTGATAACGACGGCAGGCGTGATATCTGTCCAATACGAGACAATCACTGCTGCGGCTGATACCTCCGAGGCGATAGCGATGGTATAACAATAGCCGTAAGAGATGGCAAGGGAAAAGCCGACGGATGGATCAATGAAGCGCGTCGCCCAGTGAGGGAACGAACCAGCAGTGGGCAGAAGCGTTGCCAACTCGGCGATACTCTGCATCACACACCACAAAACCGCGCCCACAATGATATACGCGAGCAGGAGACCTGCAGGGCCGGCCTTTGCGTAGGCGGCTCCCGTACCGATGAACAGACCCGTGCCAATGCCACTGCAGAACCCGATCATGGTGACCTGGTAGTTCCGCAGGCGGCGCTGAGTCGCACCACGACCGCCGACATTGAGCTGAAGCTCCTCCTTGAGAGTCGCATCATACTCTTCGACTTTGAGGGGGTCCGGACGGATCGCGTCCGAGGCCAGAGTAGACTTGTCCATCTTTAGGCCTGTATCAAGTATGCTCGATACTCGGACGTATAGAACGCGGAGTCGACGTTCCCCAGATGGCGATTTCCTCAAAGAAGAAACAAGAGAGATAGAATCACTCGTGGGAATAATGATCAGCTTGGGTTTTTCATGCTCAAAATCTCAGCACGCCTCGGTCACGACATCGGAGCTTGCGCTTTCTCCACTGGATGAGGGCTTATTGGGCTAACCTCCCCACTTTTTCGTGATTTTCTTTCGGGGAGGCAAGACTCTCGTTCTCATTTGTCATAACGTAGGCTAAATCATGTCTGTCGTGCAGCTGAAGGAATTAAAGTTGACCGTTGACAAGATTTGAATGCTCCAGGGTCCAGGCGTCCACATAATTGTAGTTGATGCCGATTAGCAGCTGTATGTCACGATAGATAGATATATATAAATCAGTTGATTTGCATATTTGATCAATTGAGTCGTGCACGGCTTCCGCAACGATCAGCCTCAACCTGGCTGTAACAGGAGAAACACCGTTATATATTCAAGCAAGAATAAGTCGAATTCAAATTGATAGGCGTGTAGTATTGAAGGGAGAATGTAGTCTCGACGAGTTGACGCCGCGGGGAAGGAGTGCCCCACCTAGAGCCGGCGATGTCATCCCAAGTCAAGTCGCCGTCATCCATAACATTGAACGCATTCAACACACCGCTGACAATCACAGTGCACGTCAGAAACAAATCATCATGTCGTCTGCAGCTTGCATTTTCTGCAAGATCATCAAGGGTACTTTTCTCTCCCTCGGCGCGAGTGAACACCAATCCACTAACCCTGGAAAACGTGGTTGATCAAAAACAGGAGACATCCCCTCGTTCAAACTCTTTGAGAACGACAAGGTGTTTGCCTTTCTCGACATCCAGCCATTGAGCCGGGGCCATGCTGTGCGTTCACCATTAACTGAAGTTGAATTGAAGTTGGAACATGGTGTGTTGTTGACAAATACATAAAACACAGCTCATCATCCCGAAATTCCACGGCGCAAAGCTCGTTGATATTCCAGACGACAGTCTGACCGACGTTTTGGTATGTAGTCATTTATTTATTTATACTTTTATTTTTTTTATTTTTTTTGCTAGTCCGAGATAGATTGCGATTGCGTACCTTGAGGACAGCAACTCCACAACAACCAGCTGACAGCAACACAACACACTAGCCCCTCGCAAAGAAAATCGCCAAAGCAACCGGCGCCGCAGACTACAACATCCTGCAGAACAACGGGCGTGCTGCGCACCAGGTTGTTGACCATGTAAGCAGACAGACACCATTTTCACCTTTTCTCTAAGGCCGATTTTAAACTGACGTTTCTGATATAGGTCCATTTCCACGTCGTGCGTCCCCCCCCCCCCCCCCCCCCAGCCCTTCTTTATGTGATCAACCTAACAAATGACAGATCCCAAAGCCAAGCGAAGCCGAGGGATTGGGTATTTCGTGGCCGGCTCAGACCACCGATATGGAGAAACTTAAGGCTCTCTTTGAGGAATTGAAGGGTAAGATGTAATTGCTAGTTTACATCAATTGATCATAGTCAAGAAAGTGACAAATCGCCGTGATTCTTCATTTTCCTATGCGTACATGTACTAGACATAACGGAACATCGATAGAAAACAATATCAACGTTGCCAATGTACTAATGTAGCTCTCCATGCTCTATGGCTCCAGAGAAATATGCACAAAATTCAACCCAAATTGGAATAAACAAAAATGAAACAAAACACCCCAAAAATATGTTAATTCACAGTAACAGCCGGTGCCTCTGCTGGTACCGCCGGACTGTCGGCCTTTTCAACCTCAGCTTCAGCTGCCCCGTTGCCGTTTGCAGCGGGCTGTTCCTTCTTGGCCTCTGTAGCAGCCCCATTAACTTCTTTCTTAGCGGATTGCTCAGGGTAAAAGTCCACAATGCCGCCGCCCTGGATCACATTAGAGCGGTCGTAGAACGAGTGGGCGCGGACATAAGGATCAAGGTCCCAGTACGCGTTGTTCAGCCGTGCAATAATTTCCTCTCGTTTGGGCTTCCACGATTCGGAGCCTGCTTTGTCGCCCTTGTTGGCAGCCTCAATCCAAGACTTGGTCGCTTCTTGCAGTTCTTCGGCGATGGTCTTGTTCCTGGCCAGGATTTCGTCGCGCTTGGCTGTGTCTTTGATTGCGTCGTTTTCGCCGGCCTGTTGCTCGATGTATTGGTAGTTGAACTCGTCATCACCGCCGAGCTCCTTGAGGATGCGCTTGCGGTCGATGAAGCCTTCCAGGTCCTCGACCGAGTTGGTGAAGTGAACCTTGGCTGCGACGACAGGGTCGAGCCAGCCCTTGATGACCTTCCAAATGCCTGAATCCGGTAAGTTTAGGGAAAGCAGAATGCAGCACAAAAAAAAAAAAAAAAAAACTAACCGAAGAAAATCCATGGGGCTTGGTGGATGAGGACGGCACCGAGAGACTCGGGGTAGTTGGCCTCGAAGCATTTGATAATGAATTTGACGGGTGTATAGTCCTGCAGAATGCCATTAGCTATAGCTCGGACCACGCTACAATTGTCTAAAATAACTTACCATATTGGCTAGTGTAAACCCAGTCATGTCAAAAATAATCACGGCCGTCTCGACCGGGCGAGGAAGCATTAGCCTGGCGGTTTCAATCATATGCACAGTAAATCGTTCCACACTCTCGCCCACCTGGGCGCCAATCTTGTGCATGCGCACGCGAATAAGACACATGGGACGGCCTTGCTTGTCAACGCCGTGAATAAAACTCTTGCCCATGCGCATCTGGGCCATAAAGTCCTGGCCGATCCTTTTCTTGGTGGCATCTGAGCCCTCAGCCTGCGCAATGGCACCGGCCTCGCCTCCGAGCATGATGTCATCGTCGACATGCATCTCGCTGAGACGCCAGCGAAGGGTAGAGACCAGCATCACAATGGCCTTGTTGACGTCCCATTTCCGGGCGCGCAGGAAGCGCAGCAGGAGAGCGTCTGGGTGATCGGCCTTGACCATTTGCCAGAAGGCGTCTCGCAGCTGGTCGGGTGGCAGGTCGGCGAGGGCCTGTTTGAATTCCTTGTTCTGGCCGTACTTGTCGTCTGCATCGGACAAAACGACGTTGCCGAGACTGGTTGTTGTGCTTTCGACCGAAGGGGGCTCCTCCTTCGCGGCGCCCCAGCCGAAGAGGCTTCGTCGTCCCTTTTTCTTCGTATCCGGGCTTGCCGGAGTGGTGCTGCTGGCCACAGAGGCAGCCCTCTGCACCTCGCCGGCTTCGAATTTGACGCCCGTCAGTCTGAAGAGGACAGTCCACATCTCGTGCAGCTTGGCCTCCTGCTCGGCGGTGAGGTTCCCGACATGGCCGGGTTCGACCTTGCTCGACGACATTTTGAGGGTGTTGATAGGGCCGAGATAGTTGTGGTCGGGGATCTGGTTGGTATCGGGGAGAGAATCGGTGGCCAGGTCGTCGGGGTTGTTGGCGAGTATTAATTGAGCTGCAGTTGCGCTGCCAAGGACAAAAGCCGCCAGGGCAACGGTCCAGAGATATGACGCTTGCCTCGGTTGAGCGAGAGGACGAGAAGCAGCAGTGGGGACGGCGCGGAATCGGTTGTGGAGGAAGCGCTTGCTAGTATGAGATAGCAGCGATTGCGGGGGAGCAGGCGATGCTAGTAGTCTATCGAGAGCCTGTGAAAGGCGCTGCTGTACGAACGGTTGAGGTCGGGGTCGCAGACGCAGGGAGCCACAGATTGCCGAGCGGCAGTTGAGCATTCCACGCATGTGCTTTTGGGCTGGGGGAGAGACGTCAGAGGCCCGCAGCACGTTTTTGCGTGTCAGTACTCCGTAGTGTAGTGTGCGTGCCAGGGCGATCAGGACTAGCGAACTGTGGTGTTGGTTCGCTGTGGCTAAGCCATCGATGGATGAGATGGCGATAACGTGCGGGGAGAGGGCAGCGCAGCCCAGTTAAATCGGAAACTGGGGGTCGGCGGCCACGGAGATTTCACTGACGCACTTTAGAGAAACTGGGGTGTGGAATCTGAGCGCACCAACGTCGCCAATGGCCCAATGAAGCGTGAACGACTAATGATTAATGATTAAACTCGCGAAACACCGGGCGGTCTTCAGATGGCCTGCGCGCGCGCCAAGTGCCGAGGCTGCGTTCCCTAATGTTGCGCTCACCGCTTTCAACCGCCACGCGACATCGACCGTTGTCAACAATAATACCTATTTACACGATTGCTAACTACCATGGACTCCAACGCCCCTCGCTCTTCGTCGCGTCCTCGGCCAGCCTCCCGCCCGACCACGCCGCTGCGCCCGAGTTCGCGCTCGTCGATTCGCGACTCGCACGGCTTCGGGGCCAGTGTTGATGGCGCCCACGCCGACCCCGCGGTCAACGCGCTGGAGCCTCAGTTTGCAGAGCTGGCCGACTCCATGGCCGACCTGGAGGCCAATTTCATGCACCTGCAGCTGATGCATGAGAGTCTGGCGCGTTTCAGCGAGAGCTTTGCCAGTTTCTTGTATGGGCTGAACATGAACGCGTTTTGCGTCGACTTTCCCGAGGTACCTCCTGCTTCCTGGGATTGTGCGTTGGGGCATGTTGTTTACTGAAGTGGGCAGGCTCCGATTTCCGAATCTTTCAAGCGCGCGCAGGCCAAGGCAAAACAGGGTTCGTTGATTGTTGCTTTGCTTGGTGATCTGGCTGACTCTGTCTATTAGAGGCTGAATCTAACAAAATCGGACACGATGCCGACGCAACCTTTATGTAGGATGCGCCCATACCGCAGTGATATATTTGTTTCGACCGCTAACATTGTCAGGACCACGGACACGTCCTTCGTCGACCACCCGCCGACTACAGCGTCCAAAGCAACGCCAAAATCTACTCCATCCACTCGAGGACGCGGCACTACGTCTAAACGCGGCACAACAGGCAATCGATATAGCACACGAGGAGCGGGAACAGCAAGATCGCGGCCGAGTGCGCTGCCACGCGGAAGAGGCTATCGCTGAGGGAAGCTATGGGAATCGACATGTATTAGGATTCTCTACAACGCCACGCCCTCTATACTTCAATGCTACCATGCTGTCGTCTAGACAGGCGAGACAGGCTAGCACAATGGCGTCCAGAACAGATTCATCAGAATCATTCGCCTCACGATATCAGGCGAAGATGTGGACGGCGGGCAGTCCATAGAGAGTTACCCGAGGCCAACAACACACAGCAAAGTGTTGGCATGCCATTATTGTGAAACGAAGTGATGCAATTATACCTCCTAGACAGAATAACGCAATAGAACAACTACAACCATACCAGTATAGAGTGCCCATCTAAACAAAATAAGATCACGGTTTCTTCACCGGGTGTTGCCGCGCCTAGGCCCGTTGGGTCGAAGATCCGCTGCCGGTTGCCGCCTGCCGCCAGGGCCAGTTTCACGGTCTCCCTTGCACTTGCGTGCTCCATCACTCTTCCATCGGTCGCGCTGCCAGCTGCCTGTGTCGATCTTCTGCAATAACACGCGCCCAATTTGCATTGCACCGTATAGCCGCTGCTGGATTTTACTTGTGTGCACCTTTTTTCCCTCTCTGCTCATTTTTTCGGAGAGACCCCGTCCGGCCTCGGTTGCACGGCGTCTGGCGCTTACATGAGCAACGCCCATCATTGACTGGAGATTCTGCCCAACGTTCATCTCGAAGCCGTTTTGAGACGGCCCTGACCGGCATTCTCTGACTGTGTGTTGTTCATTGTTCAATTGATGCGAGCTGGCGAGAATTCACTAGGCTATACTTTGCGGCTCATTGCTTGGCGTTCTCGGACCGGCCAATATCAGTCTTGACTCTTCAGCCGACTCACCTTGTTGCACTGGTCATTGACTTTGGGATCATGCATGCTTAATCTTATCCACTGTTCGTTGTTAGCATTGTTGGATTGGTCATCTTGCAGAAGTTAGCTGGCCTAATTTCTCATCTTGGATAGGGGTTGTTGTTGTTTTTTGGCTGTCTTTTTATCTACTCTTCTTAAACCATCATGGCTACTGTCTCGGCTGCAAGTATGGCCACAGTGGCTCAGGTCAGTCTGTTGACCGAGGCTGAATACGGCTGTGGTATGTGCACCTCGATGTGGAATTCAATGATCTGCGCTGACCCCGACAGAGCACCTCGCTGCCGTTCTCAAAGACGGCGGGGATCGCGGCGCCAAGTTCACAATTGGCTTTATGAAGCAAATTGCCTCGCGGTCACCGATTGTGCCTGCACCTGAAACCAACGGCGTCAAGTCGTCGGCTCCTTTTACACGTCCGTCTACGAAACCAGAGTATATCTGTGTGAACTGCACGGAAACATTTCGCAATGGCGACCGGCACACGCATAGTGAAAAGACGAAGCATTTCTTTTGTGAGCTACTCTTCTAACCATTATTGATATCCAAGATCTAACCCGTGTAGATATCGACTCGCGGACAGGCGCCCTGTTCTGCCAGGAATGTCGAGATTTTGTATATGACCATGAGCTGGACAAAATCCGGGGCATGGCATCGGGCCTACCGTCGCGGGCTCGGATTAGCGCAGACAAAGTCGACAGCGTGCGGATGACGAAGATGATAGAGCACGCAGTCCTAGATGCATACGCCCAGGCGAAGAGAGACAGAGAATCGCCTGTGAAAAATGGCAAAGATCTGTCCAAGACAACCGCCTATGTTCTCAAAAGTCTGATTGACAAGACCAGCACCTTGGCCAAAAAGCGAAAGGCTAGCGAGATTTCGAGCGACGAGACAAACGGCGACCATGCCGGGCAGAATGGGGTCAATGGAACCGCGTCTGAGGAGGCAGTCGAGCTCGAGGCGGACGAAACGTATGTACGGGCGAATGCAACGAAACGGATATGCCAGAGCGAAGGGCTCCGGGGGCTGTTCAATCTTGGACAAACTTGTTACATGAACGTTGTTCTGCAGACTCTGCTGCATGAGCCGCTGTTGAATGCCTACTTTTTGGGAAATGGACACCGGTACTACGAGTGCAGCGTCGACGGATGCGTTTTGTGTGCAGTGAGCAAGGCGTTTGCCGACTTTAACGGGTGTGATAAGAAAGACGGGATTACGGCGGAGCAGCTGCTGTATTCGACGTGGAAGAACTATCCTGTGAGTCTTTTTTTTTTTCCTTCTTCTTTTATCTATGTGCAACTAATTATGACAGACGCTCGCCGGAAACCACCAGCAGGACGCACACGAGTTCTATCAGTTTCTAGTAGGCGGGCTACACGCGGCGACGTCGATGGAGGACGACCAGATGAAATGCCACTGTTTCTTCTGCAAGGCGTTTTTCGGCAAATTCCAGAGCACGCTGACGTGCCACATGTGCCAGCACACCAGCCGCACGGAGCAGACGCTGCTCGAGCTGAGCCTGGACGTGCAGCTGCACTCGAAGAAGCGACCGATCAGCGGGACGTCGACGCCGACGCTGGCCAAGTGCCTGCAGTCGTGGGTGTCGCCGGAGGAGCTGATGATGGAGGGATATCAATGTCAGGGCTGCCACGGATACCCGGACAAGCTCACGAAGCAGCTGCGAATCAAGCGGCTGCCGGCGATGCTGTGCATGCAGATGAAGGTATATTATATTTATTTACATAGATATTTACAGAACAAGCTAATGTATTTATAGCGCTTCGAGCAAACGCAATCGGAAACGCGCAAGATGCAGGGCAGAATCGACTTCCCACTAGAAATCAACATGCAGCCGTACACGGTGGCCAGCAAAACACAACACAAGGGCCAGAGCGAAGGGTTTGTGTACGATCTGGTGTCGACAGTGGTGCACGACGGGGTTGGGCTGAACGAAGGGCACTACATTGCGTATGTCAAGCAGGGCGAGCGATGGTGTTTGTTCAACGACGACAAGGTGACTTTGGTGGCGGAGCGCGAGGTGCTGAATGCGGATGCGTATTTGCTGTTTTATACGCTGCGGTCGCTGGCGTGGTGATTTACTTTTGTGTATTTATTTAATATTGTAGAGCATATGTTATGCGTACTATAACTTCAATGTTAGTCGTACGTACCTCTCCGTCATGTCAATGTAAAATCATGTTGTAGAAATAAAGAATTCCAAGTGGAGCAGTGCGTGGCAATTGCACGCAATTCCGGGGGAGATAACGAAAAAAAAAAAAAAAAAAAAAAAAAAGCTCGGACAAGCCAAAGTCCGATAGAGCCGGACAGATGACGTCACGTCGCTGCACGGGTACGAATTATGAAGCATTAACGCTGTACTTTTGGGGGTACTTGTACGTTACAAGTCTAGTCTTATGCAAGAATTCTTCAGATGACCTTCCCAAGAGCCCCAGTCCTCATGCAGTGGACTGTGCAACAGCGAGCATAAACCCGCAAGACGTGAGCCGTGTATCCGACCTGGGCAGCACTAGAGCAGCACTAGGCACGAGTAGCGCCACATGCCATGTCGATCGGGCTGGCAACAGTTTGAAGGTTGAACTCGTTCATGCCCCACTTTGGGCTGGACTGGGTCTTTCTTCTTTTTTTTTTTTTCTTTCTTGTTGTATGACAGTCTGACAGACTGGCAAGACGGACAAGCGTAGTAAAAGACGGCGTAGCGTTGGTCAAGAGGGATCTACAGAGGGGTACATGACTCCATGTACTACTTCGTACGGGAACTTATGACTAGGTAAATACTAAATAGTAGAATGCCGGGACTAATAAAATATCCTCCGTAACAAATTACTAACAAATACCCATAACGTGATGCTATCCCGAGCCGTCTTCCGAGAACTAGGAGGAGGCCCGGATGTTCGCGGCAGCCGAGGCCGTGCCAAGACTTGGTATACAAGAGGGCACATGCATGTGGTGTGGTGTTTACTGCACAGCTATCGACATATGTTATGTTATATACATTATTTATCTATTGACATATATATGCTCAGCATATACGTATACTAATATAGAGAATAAAATATACTACATGCTGAGTATATACTGGTAAATAGTATGCTCGGAGGCCGGAGTATAATATACAATTACATACAACTTCGACGCCAAGACGCCAGCCGGTGGTTCCGCGGGCAGAGAGCGTGACTCACAGAACCCTGATCGCCGATGTGCCTAGTTGCGAGTTGCCAGTTCAACTTGCCAGTCAAGGAGCGACCAGCAGGCTGCAGGCCAACAGCAAATGCCAGACTTGCCCAAAGAAGAGCCAATCCGGGACTCCGGCACCTGCATGCGGCCAATCGCCTTGGGGGCGGTTCACCGCTGGGGATCATCTCGTGGATTTTGTAATTTTGTTTGTACGTATCATTAATAATACTTCGGCCTAGCAAGAGCATGGCACTAGTAAGCACTTAGTATTATTAATCCCCGGAGAGAATCGCATGACAAACGGACAGACCAGCATCCGCAGGTGCCGGTCTGGTATCTAACCTGATGCCACAGAGAGTATACAGAATACGCAGAGTATACATGGAGAGGATGCATAGAATATCTGGAGTAAATACCAATAGGTCAGACAGATAATAGAATAACAACCTTGCAGTCTTTGTGTCTGCGGATCATCATATAAACTCGGCCAGTAGACTCTGCCGGATCCGCAGGGCTCGCTACTTCCACGGCCTTCCGAGCTATGTAAGCATGTAATTATGATCGATGCATGGGTTGTGCCGTGGGGCCTGAGGTGCCTGCCCTTTGATTGAAAAGACGCGAGCCGCCCTCGTGCGCTCTTTCTCTCTCCTTCACATCCTCTCCTCATCTGTACATTCATCGCGATCGTACATAACAGCGTTGTCAGAGCTATAGCTGTAGCTGCTCTTGCATGCATGTGCTCATCGTGTACCCAGTCAGGCACACCATCATAATAATCCGGTAAAAAAAAAAGCCATGCGACAGTCGCATCCCTTCAGCCTCCTCGGCGCGGCTTTCCTCCTCGTCGCCCTTGCCACGGCGCTTCCTGATGGAGATCACGGTATGAAGACGGACATGGACATGGACATGGGCCACAAAGACGAAATGTCCAAGCCCGCCGAGGACTGGGCCCTGAGCTACTTTGCCCTGGGCCAGCACTCCGGCTCCATTCTGGCGCACATCGTCCTCGAGGTTGTGTCCTGGTGCTTCATTCTCCCTGTTGGTAAGCTTCTTCTCCTCCTCCTTCTTTTGGGACTATCTGGCTAACCGTCCCAGCTGTCATGCTGAGTATCGCCCATTCGCGCTACACCATTCCTTTGCAGTTTTTGTTTTTGATTGTCAACGCCGTTGCTATTCTCTTTGGCATCATCTTCAACACCTCGACCCCAGACCTGTACGAGAACAACGCCCACCACAAGATCGGATGGATCGCAACTAGCGTCGTGGCCGCCCAAGTTTTTGTCGGCCTCATTTATGCCTATTCCGGCCGCGGTCGATCCAAGTCTGGTCCTGACTATGAGCGAGCTACCTTTATGCCTGTCTCGACGCAGAACATGATGGGCCACCAGGACCTGTACTCGCCTATTGGTGAATACCGCTGGTCTGGCGACAGCGGCCAGGGGACGAGCTGCCCGGCAACTCCAGACGAGGAACACTTTTCCAAGCCAGAAGACGACCTCCACAACGACGAGGAGGACGAGGTGCCGACTCCTCTCGCGCGCGGCTGGTTGCGCAGCGCTGCCCTGGACCGATTCTTTACCAGTCGTGTTCCTAGTCTGGTGTCGAACCGCGCTCTCCGTGTGCTGCGTGTTGTTTATAACGTGATTGATCGCATCATCCTGCCTTTCGGTTTTATTGCTTTGGCTTCAGGTGGCGTGACTTATGGCGGCATTTTTGTATGTATCCTGCGCTAACCCATTGAGGATTTGACTAATTATATTCGTGAACAGAGAGGACGCAGCATTTTCAGCGGTCTGGCGCATTTCATCAAGGGCGGCATTTTCTTCTGGTACGGTCTCGTTGTTCTGGGTCGGTTTATGGGCTGCTGGGCGAACTTTGGATGGGCATGGAACCTTAAGCCAGCGGGCTCGCGCGCTGTCACAGGAGAATTTGTTGAATCTGCGCTCATCTTCACGTACGGTTCTACCAATGTCTTCTTGGAGCATCTCGGAGGATGGGGCAAGGGGTGGAGTGCTCAAGATCTGGAACATGTCTCGATCTCGGTCATGTTTTTTGGCGCTGGACTGGTGAGTTTTGAAATATTTTCTCTTGCTTTCACATCTAATAAGAACAGTGCGGCCTGCTCCTCGAGTCGAACCGGGTCCGAAGTTGGCTGAAACACAGCATCACGGGCAAGACAGCAACACCCTCTCAAGAGGACGAACCCAAGACCAGCGGCGTGTCTTTCAACCCGATGCCATTGTTGATCATCTTCCTGCTGGGCACGATGATGGGTGGCCACCACCAGAAACAAATGGTGTCGACCATGGTGCACAAGCAATGGGGCACTTTGCTGTCTGGCGCTGCCATGGCCCGCGCGGTGACCTATATGATCACCTATGTCAAGCCGCCGACGTCGCATCTACCGGCGCGTCCGCCATCGGAGCTCGTCGGGGCGTTTTGTCTTATTTCTGGCGGCCTCATCTTTATGCTGAGTGTGAGTCTTTATTTTTCCCCCTGTTCTTCTTCTCGTGCTGACCCTTTAGGCTTCCGATATTATGGACGTCATGGTCTGGTACGATCTCGACGCCATGTTCACTTTCAACGTGGCCGTGGGCGTGTCCTGCTTTATCATGGCCTACGAAATCATCGTCATCGCCGTCAAGGCCTGGGCTGTCAAGAAAGAGACAATCCAGTACCACGCGCGCTCGTGGTCTTCTGCATGAGTATCCATTGTTCATCCAATCATCCAAATTAAAAGGAAAAAGAAAGAAAGAAAGCGTTCTTCACTTCTTGGCGTCCTATATGGATTTATTTTATTGTGGCTTCAGTTTTATACCCTTGATTTGTTTTTTGTTTTTTGTTTTTTTATGTTTGATACGACCTTGCGGCATGATTCCCCACGAAGTTATGCTGATAGTACTATTAATACTAGATAGTACTGCTTGTTTATTGATTTATGAGATATATAGTATAGTTAGTTGTGTGAATGAATGAACAGATAGCTCTACTCTGTACATTTCGTTTGTTTCTTTAGCAAGTACTTACCCCTTTTCCTATATGTAGTATAGTTAATAGAACCACATTGCATGTAACGAGAATCCATGGTTGACTCCCGATGACAATAGGCACGATATTTATCACTCTACTGCCTTGAAATACTTCTTTTCCCAAATAGACATAAGACACTTACTTGAACTTGTCATTTCCCTCGCCATAAACCCTATATTAGAGCAAGCAACCAGTACGTAGCGTAGCGTACATATGCAAATGTAGCACGGACTCTCCGGAGTTCCCTGATTCGCGGTTAGACTGGAGGTAGTAGATCCTTTGCCCCTCATTCGCTAGGCCACCAGCGCGCCGCCCTTGTCTACAAACAGAACTCCGCGGATGTTAACATAATATTATTAAATAATTTTTTGGGGGCTTGTTGCAATTACTAACCCAATTGTAAATCATACGTAGTACTAGTAGTACTAGTATTTATTTTGTGGTAGCGGAGATGATGACTATTAAATCCGCTGCGTATGGGGAATGCTTATAACTCCGCTCGATAACGACATTTTTGCTTTGCGGAACGGATTACCCACACTGACAAGAATATTACTGTTGAAAACCAGTGCTGTTGTTATTTAAACCGCCTTCGCAACTCTGTCAGTGTTGTCTTCTCGATCATCTACTCAGTTTCTATCAATTGATCGATCTCATACAACAATACAACTCAAAATGGCTGGAACTTTGCAAGCGTGCTGTGCCACTGGCTTCAAGCACGAGGGTGAGACCGAGGGCGAGTTCAAGAACATTGGACAATGCAAGTCTCTGTGCCCAGCAATACCATGTCATCGTACTGACGGAGGCAGACCCTACCTACTTTGCCTATCCCAAAACCGCCAAGCCTGAAAAGGCCATCATCATAATCAGCGACATCTTCGGCGCTGTCAGCAACAGCCAGCTGCTGGCCGACGACTTTGCGCGCAACGGTTATCTCACTGTCATCCCTGACATCCTCCACAACGACCCGATCAAATTCGGAGACTTCCCTGCTAAAGTGGACCTGCCGGCCTGGCTTGCGAACCACCAGCCCGACACTGTTGAGCCTGTTCTCGAGGCCACTATCAAACATCTGAGAGAGGATTTGGGTGTGAAGAAGATTGGAACCGTGGGCTATTGTTTCGGAGGACGAGTGAGTTGTTCTGAACCTATTTTCTTGCTGTTCTGATGCTAATGCTGGGGTTAGTTTGTCGTTAGTTTCTTGAAAGATGGCAAGACCGATGCTGGATACGCCGCGCATCCAACGGCCATCCAGGAGGCCGAGCTGGCTGCTATCGAGAAGCCCTTGTCTATTGCCGCCGCAGGTAAGATTTTATGGTCCACGCAACATTCAACAGAGTGATGCTGACTTGTTAGAAATCGATCACGTCTGGCCCCTCGAGCACCGCCACAAAGCCGAGGGCATTCTGGCCAAGACCGGACAGCCCTACCAGCTCACCGTGTATGGAGGCGTGGTGCACGGTTTCGCTGTGCGCGGCGACTTGAGCGATGCCAAGCTGAAGACGGCCAAGGAGTTGGCTTTTCTGCAGGCGCTGCAGTGGTTCCAGTATCATCTGTGAGGATTTTTCACGTCGAATTACTAGTAAATACAGATAAATATGCATTTTGGTCAATGAGACTTGAATTTGAAAGTTGAGCAGAGAGGTGCAGAGCGCAAGTGTAGTCGTAAACGCGGTCCGTGTCGGGCGCGGCAGGCACGGAAGGCGGAAGCAAACAGTGTAAACGGGAAAGTCGACTAGTCAGGGTGCTGGCCTTTCCATGTCGATTCTTCTTCTTCCCCTCCGATCATGCGCCTTTTTCATGACTTTCCATGAATGATTTTTTAATAAATATATTTTTTTAATGAGCGAGCATCGTTTTGGTCTTCCTGCTGATCCGCGCGTCCTCCGGTTTCACGACTCCCCCCCGAAACACCTCCTCGATCGAGTCACAAGACCCTTGCAACGTTACGAAATTTCACCATCTACACACATTGCTTGATAGAACAGACGCAAAATGGCGACCTCGCCCAGCGCTCTTCCGGCTCTGCCTTTTAATCCGGCCCGTCTTCGATCTTACCTTGTGCGATTGCCTTTATTCACGCGTGCCGTCCTGTTGATCATTGTCGCATTCTGGGTTATGGAACTACAAACGGTATGGAGTGTTGTCAAATGGGGTGCTTTGATTCCGGACGAGATGAACATTGGAAGCAGTATGGTGCTGCCCTTGACATAAAAAACGGTTATTTTCTCATGCTGAGACGCCTTGACAGTGTACCGACTGAATACATACCCCGTGATTCACTCCGGCTTCTTCCACGCTCTTATTAACGCGCTGGCTTTGACGCCGCTGCTTGAACGATTCGAGACTGAGCATGGCACGGCGACGACGGTGGCCTTGTTTGTTGGGCGTATGTGTTGTTGGACAGTGCTTCCATGAACATGGACTGACTTTTGCTTCTAGCTCTCTCGACGTTTCCGGGCGGTATATACGTTTTGATTGAAAAGTTTGTTCTCCATGTGAACACAGCCGTCGTCGGCGCGAGGTCAGTCTTTTCTCGCTTTCTTTTCTTGGAAACCAGCTGACCGAATAGTGTCTGGGTATTCTTGCTCTTGGGCTCTGAAGCCATCAGGACGTTCCGCGCCAATCCGTACCTCCAGCTCGGCCCTGTCAAAATCCCCACATGGACCTCGCCCCTATTTGCGTCGTTTGTTGTCGCCGTCCTCGTCTCTCATACCAGCTTCCTCGGCCATATCTGCGCCATCCTCATCGGCTATTTGTGTAAGAGACCATTCTCTCCAGGTACAATACTTATATTAATTGAGATGCAGTCGGACTAGGATATCTGAAAGTATTCGTGCCGCCCGAGAAAGTCATTCGCTGGATTGAAGGGAAGCTCAACCTTCTGGGACGACTACCACACTACGTCTCGGTTGACCAGAAGAAACACGGGCGGTATGGAATCCTCCCGACAACGTCCACTGAGCCAGCAGTGGCAATGAGCAATTACATTGGGTCTTCGCAGCGACTGGGGCCCTGAGGGTTGTAAAATAAGACATGGTGGGAGGGGGCTGACGGAGTTTTCATTTTCATGGTTGACGGCCATTTTTGTATATATTTTGACCATACCATATATAATTCATGAACAGTAAATGGACAGGACTCGTTATGTACTCTACCTTATATTTTGCACTTGCAGATTATATAAATAGTTAGTTGTATATGTTGCTGTAGAAGATATCTTGTTGTCTCATTGGTTGGCTGCGGCACTGTGGATCCAGGCGGAAACACAGCTGGCTCCGAGCTCCTTCTCCGCACATCGCGAACTGAACATACAAGACGAACGTGGAGTTCTCCATTCCCTCCAAATGGGGCTTTTATGTGAGTGTAATTAAATACCTGAGTGACTCATTCCTAACTTTGCAACAGCATCAGGCCTCGTCCGCAAACTGCGCGATGATCCCTACCTCCTGTTTGCGCGGCTCCCTTCGTACATCTCTCTCCTTTGCGTGATCGTCGGCGTGGCTTCGCTGCTCATTTTGCCTCTGGACGAATACTCGCGCGGCACGTATATTTCCGAAAATGCCCTGCTGCCTGGCCAGGTGCACACCTACTTTGCCGGCTCCGAGCAGAACATCTTCCGCGGTTACAAAAAGGAGCTGGAGGGGCTCTTGTCGGTGAACAGCGGTGATGTGACGAGTGAGACGCACGCGCATGGCGAGAATAGCACCGAGTGAGCTTTTCTTTTTTGCTTCTTTGATTAAATACTGGTTGAGTTTCTGGCTGACTGTTAAAAGGGTCTCGGAGAAAGTTCAGTCGATCTTTCGTGCTGCCGGGTTGAAAGTGGCTACGCAAAACTACGAGTACGAGTCCGCCGGTGCGCTGCACAAAGGGCAGAATGTCTATTCGATTATTCATGCGCCGCGCGGAGACGCGACTGAAGCCATTGTATTGGTTGCTGCGTGGAGAACCATTGACGGAGAACTGAATCTGAACGGGGTCACGCTGGCGTTGACGCTGGCCAGGTATTTCAAGAGTGCGTCTTGACTCCTACATAGGTTGTAGAATCTCTGCTAAATGTTCTATAGGATGGTCGCTTTGGTCAAAGGACATTATTTTCGTGATTGCCCCCGACAGCAAGTCTGGCACGCAGGCCTGGATCGACGCATATCATGACATGCATCCCGCTTCTGTCCAGTCTCTGCCATTGAAGAGTGGCGCCTTGCAGGGCGCCTTGGTCATTGAGTATCCGTTTGACCACCGCTTTGAGTCGCTGCACATAGTCTACGACGGGGTGAACGGCCAGCTGCCCAACCTCGACCTCATCAACACGGCTGCGTCTATTGCCACTGGCCAAATGGGCATTGGCACGAGGCTGCAAGAGATGTGGGAACACGACAACAGCTATGAGAAGCGCTTGGAGACCATGCTCCGCGGAATGGCCAAGCAGGGCCTCGGCTTAGCAGCGGGCGCTCACAGCAGCTTCATCCCGTATCACATTGACGCCATCACGCTGCAGACCAAGGGCAATGGCTGGGAAGATGAGATGGCTCTGGGCAGGACAATTGAGAGCTTGTTCCGAAGTTTGAACAACCTGCTCGAGCATCTGCATCAAAGTTTCTTCTTCTATCTCATCATGCACACGCACCGCTTCGTCAGCATTGGCACTTATATGCCCAGTGCGATACTCATCGCTACCAATTTCACTATCATGGCCGTAGCCCTGTGGTTGATGAGTGGTTATAAGGCTTTTTCGGTGGCTCCAGAGAAGAAGACGGAGAAGAAGATTACATCACCGCCTGCTTCGAAAGCTGAAGTCAATGCCATCTCCGAACGCAAACTCTCTGTGCCTCTGACCATTGTCACTGCGCTTCACTTTCTAGGCGTGATACCACTATACATCCTCAACAACATCTCCTCCCAGGTATTTTTTTTCTTCCTTCTTTTTTTAAGCCTACAGCTAACGGCAAAAGTACTTTCTCTTCGCAACCTACCTCATCCTCGTCTTCACCATTCTCCTCCCTATCCTATTCAGCGTCGTACTATGCAAACTGCTCGCCCCGCCGCCTCAGACCTTTCTCCTCATCAAATCCTTCTCTCTTCTTCTCCTCGGTCTCTTCCTCAGCGCCCTGGCGACTCTGAACTTCTCCCTCTCCTTCCTGATCGGCCTCGTCTGCGCGCCGCTTAGCTTTACGGGGCCCATCACCTCGACGACAATCAAGAGCAAACCCGTACGCCTGGCACTCGCGGCTCTTGCACTGGTCGCGCTCAACGCGCTGTCCCCGCCAGCCGTCTTGCTGTCGGCGTGTTGGTTCATGCGACTATCGGTGCGTGAGGTTCTCACCCAGGCGGCGTTTGGGTGGAATGTGTGGGGGATGTGGACGCAGGTGGTGGTGTGGTGTGTCTGGTGGCCGGCGTGGATGGCGGGGACGCTTTTGCTTGGAAGTTCTTTTTTTGTTGATTTAGTTTAAGTATCTAATAGCGAGCATTTGACTGTATACTTTCAGAAATATGTGGTAAAACATCGAGACAGCTCGTCTTCAAGTGTCGTTGTATCCGCAGATTAACTAATATTTATCATCTACTAGAATACAGCTCAAAACAAAAATTATTGAGCCCACACATCTCTGCCCACGCCCTCAATCCAGTGGCCCAACTGGTTGACGCCGCTATCCCACTCCTTCAAGCGATTCCTCATGCCCTCGATCTGTTTCATATCCAGCACTTTAGGCTGAACCCAGTTGATGCGGGCAATCTGGGCGACCTGGTCGATAGACCCCTTGATCAGGCCCAGCGAGAGGGCTTTCATGATGAGATGCTCAATCTCGTCGGGTTTCACCTTGGTCTCGGCAGAAATCGTGGTGAACGTCATGGTACGGTCGTGCGGCGGACGGCGGAAGACGGCCTCGGTGAGGGCAGCAAGAGAAATCTTGATGTACAAAAACTGGCGGTGCGAGTCGAGCAGCTTGTTCTTGGTCACGTTGCCGGCGAGCACGTCGTACGCGGTCAGGTCGCCGCGGTTGAAGGCGAAGAGGAGTTCGCGGAGCCAGGCGTGTGGTGTCTCCGTCAGGGAGTCGAGGATGGGGTGGAGGAGCAGTTCGCCAAAGTTGTAGATTGAGTCGGATACCAGTGCGGCCACGCTCAGGTCGTACGCGCGCGTCGCTCGTTCTTCCTGTGAGAGGTCTTCGAGGGGGACGCAGGCCAGGTAGAGGAGGGCGTTCTTGTAGTATGACGCAAATTCCTGCTTTGCCTGAAAAAAAAAAAATATGTTAGAAGGGATCTCTCCAAAAAACATATGTGGGGGACATACTTGGTAGTACTCTGCGTTCACTTTGTAGAATGAGGCATGCACAATCGTTTCCACCGAGTCAAAGCCATCTAGAATTTTTTGGCTCTTGTCCAGGTCCTTCCGAGCTCCCTCAAAGTCTTGTAGCCGTAGCTTGACGCCGGCCACATCGGCAACCGCATACACGTGTGCCTCCTGCGATTCAGGCTTGTCGACCCGGTCGGCCAGTGATGTGAGGAAAGCAAGTCGTTCTTGGTCGTCTGTCCAAACTTAGCAACATCCACCAAAACACTCCAAATATACGTACCGCTACATTGTGTCGATGCCATCAAGCCCAACGACACAAACTTGAGCTGGTTGATGCGGTCCGCGAAACTGAGGATGAAGGACTTGAAGATGGGTAACCGCTGAGGCGCGCTCTCGGGCAGTCGGAAGAATTCCACCAGCGCATCGGTCAGCTGGTGCCATAGCTTCCTCTCCCAAAAGTCTTCAAAGTTGAGGAAAAGGGCCTGGGCTTCGCCAGAAGCTTGGTCCCGCTGGTCGGCCAGGAAGTCGGAGATCTTGTCGGCCTCCATGGTGGACGGCGGCGGCGATGTTTCTGAGGGCAGGTGTTCTCAGACGAGGCACAAAATTAAAATTCAGGGTGTACTTTTTTGGTCTGCGTTGGGTATGTCGCGGGGCAGGGTGTTGTTTACTTGATTGATGACGAAGCTGGTGGTGAAGCTGGTGGTCGATGAAGCCGAGTGGAGCTCGACAGGTCGCTGTGCGCCGCCGTACCAGCCTTGGCGGGCTTATCGATTGTCCGTCCTTCCATCCTCTTCGAAATGCATTTTTATCAGTCCTTATTTGGAATCAATAGCATTTGCGCCCATTTCCAAATGTATATGCTGCTAATTGTTTCTTCCTCTACGAGGAACTGCGAAGTGATCCCACTTTGATCCATTAGAACCCCTATCTGGTCACGTGGACAGGGGTGTTTACAGTGCTACGCCCAGCAGTGAACAATATCTTGCCATCAACGTTAACATGCCTGGTACACGACGTCTCCTTCGGCGGGACATTACTTTGGCAGAGGCTAAAGAGGACGAATTGAACATTCTACATCAGCTGGAATATTACGATCAACACACTCGTTTCTTCTCTAAGCGTTTAGCAAACTTTGCATGAATACCTTGCCTGACTTACCGCTTTGCGTGAGGTTTGAACTCGGGGTCCTGAAGGAGTCTGGGAGATAGCGAGGAATTTTCAGAGTCGATAGAAAACTAGGATATTCGATTCTTTTTGAGACGCGCATTGTCGTTTCGGCCAGGCTGTTACCTGATTTCCAGAGGTGAAAAGCTCACAAGGCTGTACTTGGGATATATAGCGCGGTAATGTCGGCCAATGACTTATCAGCGATAATTTGGCATTTCGAAAAATAATTGGTGCATATGGCATCATGTGCAATTATCCATGGTATTTCAGGCAACAGCGCACAGGCCTTGCGCTCACATTACATAGGTAGGTCCGGAGGGAAAGGCGTGACAGTAAATTATAATGCATTATTGAGCCTTGTTTTATATTGCTGGTTTTATGAGACCAAGTGTTTCTTTTTTATATAAAAAAAATAGTATTGCACTTACGGTAGATCAGAATAGGTACGCAGCTCTATTGGCCATTTTACCTTGCAGGATCATTCCAAGATTCCATATATGTAGTTGCGGAGACTTTCAAGCAAATGTCTCCGTCTAGAACCCTGGTGACCATTCTTGGATATAAATAGCGGAAACTTTCAAGCAAATGTCTCCGTCTAGAATTCTCTTGGCCCTCTTAGATATAAATAGCCCGAGATTACACTGATCGAAGCAGACTACTCATTCATCCATATCAGTCATATCAAACACATGCAAATCTTCCTCTGTCTCGCCTTTATTGCTCTTTCTCTCGTTGCCACCTACTTCAAAAGCTCGGACAAAATGTCAGACATTCTCGAGGCCAATAAACAGTACTTCAAGTAAGTCATTTCATGAAACTTTCCGTTGGCTCCAGCTTACCCAACCCAGTAAGGACGCCCATAACTATGAAATAGAGTTTCAACAACCCCTGCGGATGCTGTGTGAAGAGACAGAGCGCCGTCGTCTCTGGATAAGCTCCAAGTGGACTGACACCCCAGAGGGAAATGGGAAAGAAGTTAAGCTCTTGGATTATGCTTGTGGGCCTGGCTATATGTCACGAGTATGTGTTGTATATGTATGCCTGGAGGGCCAACCATGCTGACTAGTCAAACAGCTGCTCGCACCTTACGTCACAAAGGCTGTTGGCATCGATGCCTCTGAGGGTATGGTAAGCGAGTACAATAAAAAGGCACAAGAAGCCGGCATTCCTGCAGAGAAGCTGTCCGCCACGGCCGGCAATATCCTTGGAGATACCTTTTCGGAGGATTTCAAAGGGCCTGAATACAAGGACTTCGACGTGGTATTGATCGGAAATGCCCTTCATCATGTCTCTGACCCGTTACTGGCGATGAAGCGGTTGGTCGACAGGTTGCGTGATGGTGGTGTCCTTTGGGTCATCGATGTACTGGATCAGCCTCACGTTCAGCATGAGCACGAGCACTTGCGTCCAGAAACAAAGGCAGCCATCCACACACATGGATTCAAAGTCGACCAGGTGAAAGATTTGTTTGCACAGGCCGGTGCTGGTGCGGACGTCAGAGTCGAAGTCATCGACAAGCCATTCGAAGTCAATACCCCAAAGCACAATTTCAAGAGGACTCTTTTCTTTGCCCGAGGACAGAAACTTTAGCAGTTGAAATTCAGGAAGATAGCCGTTAGAATTTGAAGTTGCAATGAATTAATCAATAATCAGTCTGCACGTACTTGGTTGTAAACAGCAGAGAGTATCTTGTCTTCAGACGGTTAGCGCCAAAATTATGCCTCTTTACCGGTCTAGGCCTAGTGGTTTTATAAATGATATCAGAGAACGCGTACAGAAATCTCTACATAATTTCGCAGGTTCCTGGCTGAAAGAAGTTACATCTGTCTTCACATGAGATTATACGAACCATCATCAGCCGTTCTACGGAATTTACTGTACCAAAAACAACACACCACACATTGATCAGATCAGTTCAACCTGATTCCGGAGATAGAGAATTCAATCCTCTGTCGATTTGTGACAATACGACAGACTTTACCACTTGTATCCATTATCCCAAGGTTTGTTAGTCTCTATAGAGTCTGACATAATAATCAATAGATTTCGGTGCTTTATGTATAATAGCAAACGAAACCATGTTCAGTAGGCATTCAAATTAATAAATCAATATTTCAAGAAGCTGCTGAAATGAACTCATCAATAAATCAGTCTTTAATATTTATGAGATTATGTTTTGTTGTAATGCAAGCGATGCGGTTGGCCGAACAAGAGGTGCTGTCCAGATGCGGACTAGCGCGGCTGAGCCAAGTCGAGGTCGGCAACCGCAAGTCTTCGTTGAACCTCCAAGTCACCACTCTCCCCTCCCTCTACCCCCAACAGAACGCGCCGTGGGAGGCCGGATTCTTGTCAATTGACCCGTCTTCTATTCGCGGCAGCCATCTCGAGTCGCAGATCGACGATGCAAAAGTGCCGGGCGTTCAATGGCGCTCTGGGCCGCAAGGCCCTGGTCCCCGCCCCTGCGAACGTGCGAGTCCAGTTCCAGGTGCAGCGCCGGAATCTCCAGGATGTCCATATCACGAGAACTGGAAAGCCTATCGTCAAGGTTCAGGGAGGCCGGTAAGTGTTCCGTGGACAACCAATGACTGGGCAGCCGCTGACTTTTGACTGCCTTAGATCTTCTCTAGGAGGTGCGTTCGTCGTGAATTTTCGAAACTGACACCAGCTTACCATCGACAAGGCCACACCGCCACCGTGTTTGGAGCAACAGGTTTCCTCGGTCGTTATATCGTCAACCGCCTGGGTAAGTCAATCGATCGCGATACAAGATGCAAGGGTTGCAGGAGTTAATGCAGCATAGCTCGTGCCGGATGCACTGTTGTCGTTCCTTTCCGTGAGGAAATGGCCAAGCGTCACCTCAAAGTCAGTGGTGATCTTGGACGAGTTGTTTTCACGGTAAGGCTGCATCAATTTTTTGGGTCAATCCGGCTCACACAATCAGGAATACGACCTCCGCAACACACAATCGATCGAAGAAAGTGTGCGCCATTCGGACGTTGTCTACAACCTTGTCGGCCGCGACTATCCTACCAAGTATGTTTTGTGACGTCAAATAATCAGCCTAGGGTCTAATCCATGCAGGAACTTTACCTACGAGGATGTCCACGTTGACGGAGTCGAACGTATTGCGGAGGCCGTGGCCAAGTACGACGTCGATCGATTCATTCACGTGTCCTCGTTCAACGCCTCTGAAGACTCGCCTTCTGACTTTTTCCGCACCAAGGGTTGGGGTGAGCGTGTTGCGCGGGAAATCTTCCCGGAAACCACGATTGTCCGCCCTGCTCCGCTGTTCGGTTTTGAGGACAATCTGCTTCACAAGCTTGCTGGCGTCACTAACCTCCTCACTGCGAACCACATGCAAGAGAGATACTGGCCCGTTCATGTAGGTGCCAATCCAGGATATTTACAGAATTTTGCTGACTCTTTAAGGCTATTGATGTCGGAAGTGCACTCGAGCGTATGCTCCACGATGACCACACTGCTGGACAAACCTTTGAGCTTTACGGACCCAAGCAGTACTCGACTGCCGAAATCGCCGAGATTGTCGACCGCGAAATCGTCAAGCACCGCCGCCACATCAACCTGCCCAAGGCGGTGCTTAAGCCTCTTGCCTTTTACTTGAACAAGTACCTGTGGTGGCCTACCATGTCGGCCGACCAGGTGGAGCGCGAGTTCATCGACCAGGTGATTGATCCCAGCGCAAAGACGTTCAAGGACCTCGGCATCGAGCCAGCGGATCTGACCAACCTTACCTTCAACTACCTCGTAAGTTTATAAATTGTTTTTTAGCAGCGAAATAGTTGGGCTAACTATGACAGATGGGATACCGGAGCTCCCAGTACTACGACTTGCCGCCGGCGACAGAGCGCGAGAAGCGGGAGGAGAAGAAGTACCTGCACGTCTTGGACGACCAATAAAGGATTTGCCTTGTACCTTGATATGTGTAAATAAAGCAGCTATCTCTAGACTGTTTCTTTTGTTTGTCATTTCACATGCTTTGCAGTATTTTCGTTTTTTGTATCTCTTGTAACCAACCAATCACAAAAGCAGATCCAACGTCATGCAGCTGTGTCCAGTATCGACATTGTAGCGTAAACCAGTTAAATGAAAAGCATCCACTGTATTTTCTGATCATCCAATACTATTACTCATCTAACTGAAATTTTATGCGAGCCAAGTATTCACAGTTGATGCACTCGTTACCCGCAGAAAATAGGCATTCATCGCGGGGCAGTGGCTTCCGCGCAGTCGAGCCTCCTGGTGCCTGCATCAACCAGTACTTTCGGCCACGAGAAGAAGAGGTATATAAAGAGTTGATTATCTCGCTGGGAAAAGATATTTTTTATTTTTAATTATTTTATTTCAACAATCATCTACGCCTCTTTTTCTCTGTCTATTTTTTATATTCGACTGGTGGACGAAATCCAACCAAATTTGCCATCGGGTATCTCATCAATATATTTCGACTTTTTTACATACCTCAACAACGAAACACCCTCGAAAAGAAAAATGGCCACCCAGTTCCAAGAAAGACAGCTATTCGGAGGCGCCATCACAGGCACAATCCCCCAGGGATGGCTCGACGCAAGGTACATATATTTCTTCATGCATAAAAAAAAAACCCCCAAGTCTACCCAGAGTTACTTACTGACAGTAACGCAGCGACCTCCGCCAAGTCCCCGACCACCAAGAAATCTTCCTCTCAGCAACGACACTCTCAAACCTGATCGTTGAAATCAACGAGTTCGTGTCCACGCAGGCCGCGCCGCTTACACCAGCGGTAGCAACAGCAGATGCCACAGACGAAGACAAAATAGGCATTGCGGCAGCGCTGTATCATGTGCAAGATCTATGCGACGAGGAGGATACCATGACCGTCATCGCCGCGCCGCAGCGCGTACAGCTAAACCGGCTGACAGCGTCGGCGGCGACGGCGGGCGTTGCGATGTCTGCGTTTGCGGGTGTTGTGCGATATACAACACCAAAAAAGCAGCGTGGGCCTCATCACCACCAGCATATCGCAGGCGACGCAACGGCAGGGTCGAGTGCGGTAGCGACAAGAAACTCAGTGCACAGTAGCTATTTCATCTTGGTGAGGTTGCCGGAGAAGGAGACGGATTTGCTGGTTTTTGTGAATGTACCGCATGACGAGTTTGAGGCGCAGGGGGATGAGATGGCGTTCGCGAGAGAGGAGGAGCTTGCGAGTGGATTGGTAGGGAGGTTTGTGGAGACGATGGATGTGGTGGATTGGGATTTGTTTGGTTAAATTTGCTGTTTTGGAATGATTTCTACGTCGAGATGGAGCATTATTTGAAGGGAAATATGCATTTGGACTTCTGATTACTTGATGCATCAATAGCTAGCTGACAGATATCAATCCAGCCTGAAAAAAAAAACCCCCAACGCCAATGCTAAATGCTAAAGCAACAAACCTGTAACAAAAAATGCAAAGCAGAACAGAAAACAAAAAATCTAAAACTCCAGGAATGCTTACAGAATTAAACAAAAACTCCGCTTCTCATGTTTTGTACCGTCTTCAACCCAACGCCTTTGAGTCTCCCCAGTTCGCTGAGGCTTCGCACTTGGTCGACTTCGCCCATCTCACACAGACAGTCGACAATTGCTTCTGCTTTCTTCGCGCCAACACCCTTGAGCAGCTTGATCTGCCCTACGTCTCTGGAGTTGATGACGGATAGCAGATGAGATGTGCGTGGGGAGGGTATGCCATCAGACATGCCGTTCTCATCCGCAAAGGGGCTGTCGTCTTTGAGTACGGCCAGTTTCGGGGTGGTCGTGGCTCGCTTGCGTTTCAGTCCTATGTGAGAGTCATCATAGTCCTCGTCATCCTCATGCTTGAGAATTTTGTATTCCTCGTCAATGGCAGCATGAGTTCTGGCTATCTTGGCTGGCTTTTTGATCGAAAGCATGCTTCCACGCCCAGCCACTTGAACCTCTGCCTGAGGTTGCGGGTTCAGCTTTTCTTCAAGCGCAGCTATTTTAGCAGCCAGTTTCTCGTTCCGAGGAAAGAATGGCAGAGCAAGTCTGTACATTCTCAGGGCGGAGGAATACTCTCCTCTTCCATGGTGCTGTTTCGCCATCAGGAGGTAGGATAAGCCCTCGGCACGAGCATCCTCTGTACCTTCAATCTTCCGCTCCAAAAGCTCTAAGCGACGCTGAACCTCTTCGTTCATGTGCTCCATCTGGGCTTGCTGTCTGGACGAGTCGTCCATTGCTCTTGCTGCCAGGATCTGCTCGACCTTTCTCTCCACCATCTCTTCAATTCGGTCCGCTGGGATATCGCCATGTCCTTTGGGGGCTGATTTCTCCGATTCCCGGGGTATCCTGGAAGGAAGGCGGCTGGACACATCTGAAGTCCGCTTCAAAGGAGATGAGCGCCTGGGTCGTTCGGACTTGAGCGATGGTGTATGGGGTTTGAGAGACTGTTTGTCAGAATATACAAAGAATGCCTTTGCTGGCTTCTTCTCGTCGGACGCGGCTGGGTTTTCAACGTTGACTTTTACATTAACAGACGAAGTCAGGGGTTGCAGAGGCTGACGATGGACCCTGCTGGTGGTTGAAGCTCTAGCCAACGGCCTTGCGGGCCCCTTGAACATTGGCTCGTTCTCAATCTCACGAATCTCGATTTTCTTGGTGCGGTTGGCAAAGTTGAGGGAGCTTATCGTGTCTAAATGGTAAGACCGTGTAGAGGCAAGATTGAGGATCATCAGTGTCAAGCCGTTGTTTTGCCCCAAGGACAAAATCCGAGTCATCTTTGACTCTCGATAAGGAATGCGTGATTGCTTCTTGGAAATTGCTTCCACGCATTGGGCCAAGACGAACAGACTCTTGTTTATGCTGGCGGATTCCACCATACGTTCCTTGCCGTTCTCTGTTCGCCGGTTGTCTTCTGAACCAGCCAAATCAATAGCCGATGCCATGGTGACCCGGGTTTTCTCTCCATTGGTGGTGACAATTTTTACGCACAGGATAGCATGGGATCGTGATGAATGCGCATTCAACTATGATGGTTAGCAGAATTTTTTGATCCTGATCAACGTGTCTTTACCTTGGTTGCAGAAGTTGACCTGTTCGCGTTGGCCTGATCGTATAGACTTTCAAAGTCCTTCAGATTGGCACACGGCCGCTCGGTCAACCCGACAACGACGGTCTTCCCTCCATTGTCTCTGAGCGGCAACCCGGCCGGCGTTCTTTTCTCTGGGGGCTCAAACAGGTCGTAGACCTTGTCGTTGTATATCTCGTAATAACTCATCAAGACCTCCACTCTGTTCTCCCCTGCAGAATCTTTCTCGATTTTGCGACTTCGACGGTAGATGGCGCTCAACAAGCGAGGAATCACCCCACGCTCCTGGAGACTTTTGCCGCCTCGCATAGTGTGTGTTTTGCCTGTGCCAGTGACTCCATATGCGAATATGGTCACATCGAACCCGTTGAATAAATGTTTAACGGTTGGGGCGACTGTGAAGAGTGAGTATATAATAACGGGCCGCATGACTGGAGATTCCACTGACCCTCGGCGTCGAACAAATCCTGCTGCGTCGAGTCTCCTCCGTAGACGGCATTGAACTGAAAGGTGTACTGCTCGCTCTCATTTTTGGGGTTTGGGATTCGGATAAGGGTGTCTCGATCCTTGAGAGCGGCGGTGGCTTTGCTATCCGGCGAGCCTTTTTTCGTCCTGGACGGTTCAGTTGAGGCAGATCCAGGTCGGACAATGACATCTAGCTCTCGCTCAGACTTCCACAGAGGGCGGACCCGTGCGACGACGCGGACACTCATTGTTGCGGAGTGGTGGTTAGTAAAGGTATCTCACGGCGAGTAATGAACGGAGAGATCAACGAAAGAATCGCAGAGACCCAAGAAAAAGAAAGCAAAAATCAAGAAAGGAAAGTCGTGCCCCAAACCCAGGGCATAGACAACAAATCCCCCGAAACGCAGAAACAAAAGCCACACGAAAGAAAGCCGCACTGCACGATGGAGAGATTGAAGACGGGTCGGTGGAGAGACAAAGAGCATTGAAGTTGTTGTGCGTGGGGAATGCCGTTGCCCCAGCAACACTGTCGGCGCTATTATTAGCAGTTACTTCTCGCATGAACTATGATTTGATTTTGTGCTTCTCAATACTTTTATTATTTGATACTATCATATTATTCTATGACTACTGTTGTTAACGATTCATATCCACTTGTAGTAGAGGACTGGATCGTGTAGTATTGTGCCTCGGCATTGTGATGAGACATGATATATGCATATGGAACTCCGGCCAATAGGACATTTCAATGAGATTGAACCTTTTCAAGTCAATTATAACTGTAGCCTGTTACATGCTCCTTGTATAAATGAATGGCACTATAAATGAGTGACATATATGTAGGCATCCACTGGGTAACGAGTACAGGCGGTCACCCGTACATGTATGGATGAACAGCTGGCATACAGACTCGGATCATCGTGTTTCTCTCAGCGACCTATGCATAATTATTTATCATAAAACAATAAATATTCATACATTACACGAAATCTACCACTACATGGATAAAATCGATAAAATCTACAAATCAAGTAATTTGCTGCACGGCAGAATGGCGGGCAGTGATTGGCCCGCGGGGAAAGGCCACCTTCACGGGAACCGCAGGCGACAACAGCGACAGTCGCTGCTCCACGCCACGTCGAATCGACCAGCAATCAACAGACCGGCCCTCGAACCCTCGAAACACTCCCGTGGCCTGTCTGAGACTCGTTCTCTCGAGTCTGTCCTATTCGATTGCACTCGCGAGCAGTCCTCGATTTCTAGTATGGCAGACCGCATCTTCCCCGCATCCTTGTGTGGGATTCGTCGTCGGTTACGTTACTAACAGCCAGCAACAGTGACATTGTAACGAGACCTCGAGCTATCCGATTGTTCCCTTTTATCAACAAAAAACAGTGCGCTTGTGACAGCACCGCTGTGATTTCCCCCCAATTCCTCGATGGCGTCACCACAGGGAGGCTATCCTCCTCAGGAGGGCTACGGTGAGGCGCCTGGCCAGCAACCTCCGCCAGGTCCCGCTCAGGCTGGCGCAAAGAAGAAGCGTGCCTATGCCGGCCAAGCGTTTGATTTCGGCTCAGGAGCGAATGCGGCTCTCGGAGGACAGCAACAAGGCGGTGGCAACTATGGCGCATACGCTGCCCAGGCGGCCGCTGCTGGATATCCCCCCGCTGGGTACGGAGCAGACCCTGCGGCAGGCTATACTGCGCCGGCACCTGCAGCTGCAGCTCCTGGCGGCTATCAGCCTCCAGTAACCGGGTATCCAGGCCCCGGAGACGCTGGCGTGGCCCAAGTCACTCAGCAGTTCGGCCATATGGGAGTCGCGGACCCTCAGCAGCAGCCCCTGCAACAGCAAGTCCCGAGAGCTGTTCCTCTGAACCAGCTCTATCCGACCGACCTTCTTACCCAGCCGTTCAACGTGGCCGAGATTGACTACCCGCCCCCTCCTATCATTCTACCTCCAAACGTGAGTTACTTTGTCCAGGTCATACTTCCATTGCTAATGTCTGACAGACGAGTATTTACCCCTCGCCTTATGCCAACTGCCCACCCAAGTATGTGCGATCCACGCTCAATGCCGTGCCGACAAACCACTCGCTTCTCAAGAAATCGAAACTGCCGTTCGCCCTCGTCATTCAACCATATGCTGCGCTTCACGATGCCGAGGATAACGTCCCCGTGATCCCTGACCAGGTCATTTCTCGATGCAGACGTTGCCGTTCATATATCAACCCGTTTGTGTCGTTCTTGGATCAAGGGCACCGCTGGCGTTGCAACATGTGCAACTTGACCAATGACGTGCCGCAAGCCTTTGATTGGGATACTACGCTACAGAAGCCCGCCGATCGCTCACAGCGTCCGGAGCTGAACTACTCTGTAGTCGAGTTTGTTGCGCCACAGGAATACATGGTTCGCCCGCCACAGCCATTGGTCTACTTGTTCTTGATTGATGTTAGCTACGCCTCGGTCACTAATGGCCTTCTTGCAACCGCCGCTCGATGCATCAAAGAGAGCTTGGATCGACTTCCCAATGCCGACCGAAGAACTCGACTTGGTTTCCTCGCGGTTGATTCTAGCTTGCACTACTTTACTATTCCCAGGGATGGATCAGAGAATTCGGACCCTAGGATGTTGGTGGTTAGCGATCTCGAAGAGCCCTTCTTGCCTATTCCGGGTGACCTTCTTGTCACACTGAGCGAGTGCCGGGAGAACATTGAGACTTTCCTGGACAAGCTGCAAGATATGTTCCAGAACACGCAAAATGGCGGATGTGCACTGGGATCAGGCCTTCGAGCAGGTTACAAGCTGATTTCGCACGTCGGCGGAAAGATTACCGTGCTTTCTTCTTCACTGCCTAACCTCGGCCATGGCGCACTTACGGTGCGAGAGGACAAGAAGGTTTTGGGTACTAGCAAGGAGGGCAGTCTATTGCAGACGGGCAACAGCTTTTACAAGAGTTTTGCGGTGGAGTGCTCCAAGGCTCAAGTGTCGATCGATATGTTTTTGTTCTCGTCACAATATCAAGACGTGGCTTCGCTCAGCAACCTGCCTCGGTACACTGGTGGTCAGACATATTTCTACCCAGGATGGAACGCCGCTCGCACAGAAGACGCCATCAAGTTCGCGCGGGAGTTTTCGGACTACCTTTCGTCAGAAATTGGATTGGAAGCGGTGTTGCGTGTGCGCGCGACGACTGGGCTTCGGATGAACACATTCTACGGAAACTTTTTCAACCGCAGCTCGGATCTTTGCGCATTCCCTGGATTCCCCCGTGATCAAGCGTATGTGGTTGAGGTGGCGATTGATGAGACTGTTACCAAACCGGTTGTCTGCCTGCAGACGGCTGTCTTGCACACGACATGCAACGGCGAGAGAAGGATTCGAGTTCTGACACTGGCGTTGCCAACTACTCAAACGCTGGCAGACTTGTACGCGTCGGCGGACCAGCAGGCAATCACCACGTACTTTAGCCACAAGGCGGTTGAGCGTGTGTTGGGCAGTGGGCTGGAGCCTGCGCGCGAAGCTGTGCAGTCGAAGCTGGTCGAGCTTCTTTCTACATACCGCAAGGAACTTGCTGGTGGCAGTGTGGGCGGTGGCGGTCTTCAGTTCCCGGCCAATATGCGGGGGCTACCAGTGTTGTTTTTGGCATTGATGAAAAATGTAGGTTTTTTTCCCTTTTATCTTTTGGCTATAGTTACTGACTCCCACAGCTTGGACTTCGCAAATCGGCGCAGATCCCTACGGACATGCGGTCGGCCGCTCTCTGCCTGCTCTCGACATTACCGATGAACCTCCTAATCCAGTACATCTACCCGAAGATGTATTCTCTGCACGACATGCCAGACGACGCGGGACTGCCAGACGACAAGACGGGAGAGATTGTGCTTCCACCGCCCATCAACCTGTCGTCCGAGCGACTGGTGCCGTACGGTCTCTACTTGATCGACGACGGACAAACGCAGTTCTTGTGGGTTGGACGTGACGCAGTGCCGCAGCTCGTCACGGACGTGTTTGGCGTCACCGACAAGAACCAGCTACGTGTGGGCAAGCAGTTCCTTGTGGAGCTGGACAACGACTTCAACGAGCGGGTGCGCGCGGTGCTGCAGAAGAGCCGCGACCACAAGGCCAAGGGCGTGGGCAGCATCATCTCGCCGCAGCTGTACGTTGTCAAGGAAGATGGTGAGCCGGGTCTGAGGCTGTGGGCGCAGACGATGCTGGTGGAGGACCGCACAGACCAGAGTCCCAGCTTACAGCAATTTATGGCCACTTTGCGAGACAAGGTATGTCATTCTTGATTGATATTTTCAGGACTAGCTAATAAGAGTTGCAGGTGGTGCAGTGATGATCAATGGATTGATAAACGGGGGCGTGCTATTAGATCATGTAGCGTCAAGCATTCAATGAATTCAGTATATTTCAGTTCGACTCGAGTCCCTTTTAGTCTCGTATTATAGGATGAAACAGGCTTGGCAGCGTCAACTCAGCGTGTTTGATGATTTGATTGCTGCAGTAGCACTCTGTAACGGATCAATAGTAGACTTAATGACGGACGTTGACGCTGAGCGGATGTGACGGCGTGTCCCCGAGGGCCAATCACCGGCGGATGTAGGGCGCTGCCGGACCCACCAGGCCGGCTCTGCGCGGTGAGTGGCCGATACTATTTATTGTGTATTATCGTATTATTAGTACGGAGTAGTCCTTCTTGTCCAATTCTTATTATTGTGATCACTCAATATATTAATAGCATCCATGCCGCGCGCGATCAGGCCGGCGCCTGTTTGGGCCTCCCCATTGGAGCCCAAATATAGTTCGGCCGGTCTTTGTGATGGACGTACATAATTAGAAGACCTGCTCTTGCAGTCTTGCAGATACGAGCTAGCTCGTCTCACCTGTTTCACCTGACCGATCTGCACTATATAGCATGTAAGTTATGTATTTGCTGATACACTAGCGCTTCGAGCCCCGCGTGCGACAGTCGACCCGCCCCGTGTGATTGCCCCACCCTGCGATTCTCATGCTGTGTGCTTCTCCCCTGGCCTGGCCGACCGCATTCATTTCATCTGATCTGCTGTCTGCTGGTGCTGGCAGCTATCGTGTACTGCTTTACTGACTTGCGTGCTTTACTCTCCGACGTCTTGTTAACGCTCGACGTGGTCCTGCCGGCGGCTGGTTGCATGTCCTGTCCCTTTGTTTACAGTTTACACTCGCCTGACCCTGTTTATCGAGTAGTCGTCGTCTCTTGTATGTCCATATCCTCACGCATTGCCGGTGACTCGACTTGATTTCCTGCTCCATGACTCAGGGCCAATCGCCAGGAAATGAAATATATGGATTTGTGTGTGTCGCTAACAGAATACTTCTCAGAACGATCCGCTTGCTACCCCTCCGCATCCCACCTTTTCCCGCTATACAACTGCTTCCCGATAGCAGAGCGCAACTGCATCGCATTCTTGGTCTGGGACCTGAATAGCTGAGTGGAGGCGACAATAGCCCTGCGCATAGTGATTGCAAGGCGAATAGAACGTATAGGTGTGTACCTTAAATTGTGACTCGGCGGGTCGTGATCTTCCCATTGTTCTCAATAGACCCAGTCTCCTTTCCCCTTTAAATACTTCCTTGATACCGCCCTGCAGCACTTCCACTTACTGTCACATCGCTAACTTTTCCAGAGAGCCACCATGGCTCAAAGTCAAAACCCCCAAGGAGGGTCGAGAAAGATCTCCTTCAACGTGTCCGATCAGTACGATATCCAGGATGTCATTGGTGAGGGCGCATACGGAGTCGTCTGGTATGAAAGTCCACCTTTGTGTGAAATCTTACTGACAAGTCAGCTCGGCATTGCATAAACCGTCTGGCCAAAAAGTCGCCATCAAAAAGATCACCCCGTTCGACCATTCCATGTTCTGTCTCCGAACGCTGCGAGAGATGAAGCTGCTGAGATATTTCAACCACGAGAACATTATTTCGATTCTTGACATTCAACGGCCCCGCAATTATGAGAGTTTCACCGAGGTCTATCTCATCCAGGTGTGTTCTGCTATTAAAAGTAAGCTGGTATAGAACTGACGGCCTAGGAACTGATGGAAACCGACATGCACCGTGTGATCCGCACGCAGGAGCTGTCCGACGACCACTGCCAGTACTTTATCTACCAGACTCTGCGCGCACTCAAGGCCATGCATTCCGCGAATGTGCTGCACCGCGACTTGAAGCCGTCCAATTTGTTGCTGAACGCCAACTGCGACTTGAAAGTCTGCGATTTCGGTCTCGCCCGCTCGGCTGCTTCGACCGACGACAACTCGGGCTTCATGACGGAATACGTCGCTACGCGCTGGTACCGTGCGCCTGAGATTATGTTGACGTTCAAGGAATACACCAAAGCGATTGATGTGTGGAGTGTGGGATGTATCCTGGCCGAGATGCTCAGCGGGAAGCCTTTGTTTCCGGGAAAAGACTGTACGTTCTCTTTCTTTTTTTTGTTCGCTGAATACTAATGATGTAGACCACCACCAACTCACCCTGATTCTGGACGTCCTCGGCACGCCCACCATGGAGGATTACTACGGCATCAAATCCCGACGCGCGCGCGAGTACATTCGCTCGTTACCGTTCAAAAAGAAAATCCCCTTCAAGGCGCTGTTCCCCAAGACGAACGATCTCGCTCTGGACCTGTTAGAGAAGCTGCTGGCCTTCAACCCGGCCAAGCGCATCACAGTCGAGGAAGCCCTGCGACATCCGTATTTGGAGCCATACCATGACCCTGAAGACGAACCCACTGCGGATCCGATTCCGGAAGAGTTTTTTGATTTTGACAAGAACAAAGATGCGCTTAGCAAGGAGCAACTAAAGCGTGAGTCCCTCCCCTTTGTATATTTCATGATCTAGCTAACCGATTTAGTCCTTATCTACGAGGAGATTATGCGGTAGATTGGTCTGACGACAGCTATATTGAAACGTGACATGCAGGGATATCTGAACATTTGTTTGAAGCGATCTGTTTCCGAAATACAAAAAAATGCACTTATGACTTATGTACTAGACAGATCAGTTACATAGCAGAAAATAAGTTGAATACATCTGTGCATATTGACATTGAATATGAATTTGAATATCCGGGTATCAATTATCAATCAGTATCTACATATATACACCAGCCAGCCTTCTGTACATGTTGTATCTACAAACTGTAAAACTTCCTGATTGCTTCCCCGACACCCTCTGGACTCGGCGTCTCGGCCACAGCATCCGGTTCAACACCATATTTCATACGCAAATGGTCGCGCGTCGTCGGACCGATCGTCACAATCAGACACCTTTTTTCTTTCTCTGTCGCAGAGAGCTCCCCAAGCACGCGAAGCACAGCATCGCAACCCGTTGGCGAAAAGACTGCAGCCCACATGGGCAGCTCGTCACTGTTGTTGAGGAGTTTCTCGCCCTCTGCAACAGCTGCCCGAAACGACTGTTCAAAGCCCGGCATCTCCGTCGTTTCATACACAACCAACTCATCCACACGAATCCGACGCGACGGATCCAGCGCGGCACTCATCAGCGTGCGCGGTATAATGTCGCGCCGCTGCTCGCCGACAAGAAATAACAGTCCCGGCTTTGCTTTTGGGTCTGGGTGCAGGGAGTTATAGTGGTCGAGCATGACGTGTGCGAGTTTCTCGCCTGTGCCGGCTTCTTCGCCGTGGATGGTTGCGCGAGGCAGGTACTGGTCGCGCAGGGGCGTGAGGAGGCGTGTTGTCGCGGGCCCGACGGTGTAGAGGACCATGTTTTGGGATGATGATGCTGTAGAGACTATTAGTCAAAAAGGTCATTTCATCAAACGAGGGGGGGGGGTGGGGGGGGGAGGAAACGTACCGGGAATATTCCCCTGCTCAAGAACATGTCGAAACGCCTCAACGGCGCGCTGGCTCGTGAATATAATGCCTCCATACGTCTTATTCTCACCCACAAAAGAATCCCCCCCCTCGGTCTTCGCTGTGAAGTACGACTCTACTTGCTCCAGGTTCTCGGCGTGCATGCGATGCGACAGCACCGGCACAAACACGGGGTCATACCCATGTTGTTGGGTTTCTGTGGATATGCGGAAGTCGGAGCGAAAGTAGTCGTTGTACAGATCGCGGGGGGTCGTGGCTGTTTTGAGGAGGAAGATTGGCGGTGGCATTGTTCTCTCGCTCTCTCCTCGTAGCTTGGGTCTGGTTACCGCATTGGATGGATGGTGTTATGGTGTTATATGCATGGGAAATGGCCTGTGGAAAGGATCGAGAGAGGAGATGAGAAAAGGATGTCGAGATTTCGTTCTCGGGAGCGAACTCGGAAGTCTGGAATCTGGATGCGGGGTGCGGAGATGCCGTTGCCACTCGCTACGAATATAAAAAATATCAATGAATACTATTTGGATTGCCCAGGATGGATTCTCTGAATAAGTCTAAATCTAGTACGTATTGGTTCAGCCTTGTGTTGGATATAGTCTAAAAGACTGGCCAAATTGTTGTTTCCTAACCATGCTAATAATTATATCCTGCATAGTTTTAACTGATCAAAATAAAATACTCGGTTGACAAGTTCATTAGATAATCCTTGCCATAGAGACGTGAATGAAACGATGACAAAGCCAAACAGCCAGAAGACGTCCATTCTAAAATGTAATGTCATGACAACATCAATATTCTTAGTAGCGAGACAGCATATCCTCCATCCGGCACTTCATGGCTATCATCACCCAAGGCAACCGACCTGCTTCTTCCAGAGGAGGGGCCAAAATGCAGGTATGGGGGAGAAACACTGCAGTAAAGCGTTTCATTATTAATAAATGATGTATTTGAGTAGAATCCCTGCAACAAGCTGAAACCAAGCCTGTGTTCCTTCCCCCCCCCCGTACCCTTTGTTGCCTGCATATGCCTAACTACTACATATCGAGCATCTCCTCGACATAGTCCTCCAAATTAATCATGCGAAACTGGGATTTCCACTTTGCGCGGAACTCCTTGCGCTTATACGCCCAACTCGTGTTCATGGCAAAGCTGACCACCTCGACATTCCAGCCCTTTTGCAATGCCCGCTCAACCATGCGCAAAAAGCCCCCGGAGAACTCGGCTTCCGCCGCGTCTCCGGTTGCGAGGACGATGGTCGCTGGTTTGTCCGTGTCAATCAGACTCTCCAGCATCTTTAGGTGTAGAATTTCGTCTACACACTGTTCAACCCATCTTTCTGGAGGAGAAGAGCCCATCTCAGGGCCGGATCCTCCGTGGTTGTTGGGTGCGTTGCGGAACTTTAACTGGCGAGGGGTGTATTCCTTTGCTTTGTGAACGCGACTAAGGATGTTGACTTCGTAGCCGATTTTCTCGGCTTCGTTAATGGCAGCAAACCGATCTGACCCGGCAAGCACACGCTTGGCTACAGATCGGCCCCGCTCGAGAATAAGTGAAAAATTATGGAATGACAAAGGCAGGCGTCGGATATGAGTGGTAACCGGGATACCATGCTGAATCTTGTAGCTGTCGTGAAGACCAATGGAAATATTGGAAGCATCGACAAATATGTGGAGGGAAGTCAAGTGACTAGGTGGTGAAAGACCTATGAATTCGGGAAAATTCCTTCCTAATTTGAGCACCAGTCCTGCTTTGCGGTCTGCTGCCGATTTATAGCGAGGGGGCTTTTCAGCGACTTTTTCATACGTCTTCAAAGGAGTAGCGTCATCTTCGCAAGATGACGGTGGCGTTAAAACTGGAGTAGTTTCTTCAATGGCGTGAGCCCGAGATGGAACGAATGCCAGGGTGGATTTCTGTTGCACTGGAGAATCGAAAACGCTGACATCAGCGTCGGAGATGGCTTCTGCAGTGGAATCCGAAAGAAGGCCCAGAGAATTTTCATTTTTGAGTTTTGAGTGTTGGCGAGGTTTGACCTCGGTCTGGCGTTTTAAAATAGATATAGGCTGGGAAGGAGAATTCGACGTCGGCTGCTGCAAAGTCGCAGTTGAAATTTCTTTCAAGCCACGAGTATCGACCTCTGACGGCTTTCGAATCACAACTGGTTGCCGAAGCGCATCCCACAAAGCAGAAAAGTCTCCAAGCCTTGTGTGATCCGACGTTGCTGCCCAACCGACATTTTCATGGCTGTGTGGTTGGTCTTTGTTTACCGAGTCATCTTTCGAGCTGGTCGGCGGTTTAGTGGGCGTACGAAGGAGCTCAATCACTTCGGTAAAGTCCCAGGTTGAGGTGGCATCCACAGATTGCATGGAAAAGACATTCACAGAATGTAGTGCTGTGTTGAGGGTCACGTCTTCGTTGGGGCGTAGGACACTATGTGTGTCAGGTAAGGCCGTGAATTTGCTGCAAATTATGGAAGCAGTAAAGGAAAACTAAAGAAACACCATTGTATGTAACATGAGTAGGAGCATAGATCTCGAGACAGATTGTTTGCTCGGGCAGGCACGAGGTAAGGTGAGGTGAGGTGAGGTCGTCGGGTGGCGGCATGCTGCTCACCGCCTGCCCGATCCAGACGGCCGCGATCGCCCATTCCAGGCCCTTCGGATCACAAGCAAACAGCGCAAACAGCCGAGGCCAGCCGCAGCCAGGGTGAGTGCCGGGGTTGCAGTCACGTGAAAGTGACGCCACTGGACGCCACACGGTTCAGTGCCAAGCCACATTCGCGTCCGTGCGCCGGCTAGCGTCATCTTTCATTTAGGTCATCGCTACGTCACGCTTAGCGTGATCTGGATGACGGGCTGACTTTGGGTTAGGGTTATGACGACGAAACATCTCGAAGAAGCATAAACCTGGAAGATATCCAAGTACGTCACGCCGAATGCGGTGGGCCACAACTATTTAATCGACCTCAATTCCCTCGTTCCCTTTCTTCTGTCATCAGCTACAACAATCTTCAAGACAATCTCAATCTCAATTTTGAATCTTCAAACTCAACTCTCAATCAATCAAATCAATCACCATGTCTGACTTTGGACGCAAGGACTTCACTACCAGTATGTGTTTCCCCGCCATCCCCTCTCCTGTTTCCCTCTTATGATCCGCTGCTAACAACCCACAGAGGCCAAGGAGGAGTTTACTCCTGACGCCACCAAGTCGACCCAGCAAAAGGTCGGCGAGGCCTTCAGCGACACTACTGACCGCGTTGTCCGCGGCGTCCAGCCCGATGACCAAAAGTCTGCTGCCCAGTCGGCTTTTGACAAGACCCAGCGCGCCTCTGACAACGAGGCTCACGGCGGTGCCGCTTCCTCCATGTAAGTTTTGTTTCTCCATATCGGATCCATGCAGATGTGCTAACCGATCTGTGACAGTGGCGACAAGGTCAAGAACGCCTTGGGCGTGAACAACAACTAGATTGTCCAGTTCATTCCAGTGCGATGGACTCATCCTCGACTTGTCCTTCATGACGATCTATAATGATACCACTTCCTGAAATTAGCTGTAACTAGCCAATATAATATATTCAAACTTTTCAAAAGGTTTTCTCACTTCGTAGAGCCGTAGAATTGTAGATTAATTGCAACAACCCAATGTGAAGTAATAATTACCCTCGTGAAACAGCCTGCTTAAACAATTTCCCCCGCTTTTGCGTGAGACTGTCCAGCCCTTCCTCTCTCAGAATTGTCGTCCAGTTGTAACAACCCCATACGAAGTGAGCATTACCTTCGGGAGATAGTCTTCTCAAACAATTTGTCCCGCTCCTGCGCGAGGCTATCCAACTCTCTCTCCAGTCTCTTGTACTCCTTTTTAGCATCTTCCAAATTCGGCGGCAAATCGTAGAATGCTTTGATGCTCTTCTCCAGGTGCTCCACCGACTCCTGAATTTCAATAACTTTTTCTTCTTCAGCGACAAGATCTGGGATAGTAGACCCATCAGTGTTGACACTCCTCTGAAGCGACGCTATTCTGTCCCGGTACTCGTTGACTTTGGCACCGAGTATTTTGGCGCTGCGAACCCACTCCATCGTCTGCGAAGATAGATTCACAGGAGCGACATATGCCGGGTCTGTTAGGAGTACTGTAATCTCCTTTTGCAATGAATCCATCTCTTTGTTTAGATATTTCTGTAAAGCCTCGACTTTTTGTACTTGATTGGCTGCGTCGAATTCGTCTCGAGTAAGCTCCATAATAGCATGCGCTAGTTCTATAGTCTCAGTGGACGAACTGCCCAACACAGTAGTTATCTCTGCTAGGTCGTTGACATTTTTTTCGCCTTGTGCATCCAGATGAGCCTCTATATTTTCGAGAATCTCCTTCTTTCGCGGATGTTCGGCCTCATCTCTCTCCTTGAGAGCCTGGATTACTTCTTCACGCGCCCGGTGTACCAGAGCGGCTTCCTCGTCTGCTGCATCGTTTGCTGCAGCAATCGCCAGCAGAGCTTTGAGCGTGTCTTCGTTGCGCTCAAAGGGTGGCACGCTGTTGGGCGAATATTTGCGACTGAGCCACGAGTTGATATACGCCCAGTCCTTGGCCTGGATAGCTGCTTGACGAGCTTTGGCGGGAGAAATCAGGGGAGAGTCCATTTGCCGTATGTCTGGGTTGATTTGAAGTTATTTTCGGTTTGTTGTTGTTCAACCGGGCCGTGGCTTTTAGCCGCACAGCAAGAAAGACCGAGCCCGACGTGTCTTCTCCGCAATAGTTTTAAATTCAACACACACCGCCACCCAACCCCGCGCAATGGAGAGCTATGCTGCCAATGCGACAGAATCTGCAGCAGACGACTCGAGCGTCACATCGCCGCCGCTCAGCGGAGCAAACGTTGCCCCTCGCTCGACCGCGCTGTCGAACAGACTAACGTCCGTCCTCTCCGCATCGTACGCCGACTCGGACATTCGAGATGCGTTGGAAACGCTGGACATTAGAGAAACGCACAATACCCCCGAAACGAGGCGACAGCTCCGGTTGGATGTGCAGAAGGAGGTCATCAGCTGTAATGGCGAGATTGTGGCGGACTTTGGAAAGGTCGCAGAGGTGAGGAATTGCTACAGCAAAAGCGAACCAGGACTTACGGTTGTGTGCAGCAATTGAAACAACTCGGGTCAGTGATTGTCGATCTACAGCAGATATGTATGGAAATGCGAAAACACATTACCCTGTCGAAGCAAGAAACGGCGGCTGTGCTGGACGAGTCGTCAACTCTGACGGAACAGCGGCGGGAAACCGAGACGAAACAGCGCCTGCTTGAGGCATTCAACAAACACTTCGTGGTACCGGAGGAAGACTTACATCTGCTTACATCCACCGGAGAGCCAGTGAACGAACAATTCTTCGTCGTCTTGGCCCGCGTGAAGCAGATTCATAATGACTGCCAAGTACTGCTCGGTGGGGAAGACCAGAGGCTGGGGCTGGAAATAATGGAGCAGAGCTCGAAGCAATTGAACTCGGCATACCAGAAACTCTACAGATGGATCCAAAAAGAATTCAATTCTCTGAACCTCGAAGATCCACAAATCAACAGTTCGATTCGACAAGCGCTGCGGGTGCTAGCAGAGCGACCCAGTCTATTCCACAGCTGCCTTGACTTTTTTGCAGAAGCCCGAGAATATATCCTGTCAGATGCATTCCATCATGCTCTGACAGATACTGTTTCTGGAGCTGCAGTCGATCAAAACGTGAAACCCATCGAGTTCTCCGCCCACGATCCTCTACGGTATGTGGGCGATATGCTTGCCTGGGTGCACTCGGCTGCTGTTTCAGAGAGAGAGGCCTTGGAGGCACTTTTTGTGTATGAAGGGGACGAGCTTGCGCGTGGGATTCAGGCCGGCATTAGTAGCGAGCCCTGGTCTCGCGTTGACGGGGAAGAAATACCAGTGTTCGATGGGAAGAAAGCGCTCAACGACCTTGTCAACCGTGACCTTGGTGGTGTGTCAAGGTCACTTCGCCAGCGGGTGCAACTAGTGATCGAAGGGCATGACAATGCAGTCACGACTTACAAAGTCGTCAATCTGCTAGCATTTTACAAAACCACATTCTCCAAACTAGTGGGCCCAGAATCTCATCTCGCCGAGGTGGTTACGGGGCTGGTCGAGTCTACATTCAAGCATTTCGAAACGCTGATGCGGGACCAGGCGCACTTGCACTCGACCGATCCACACAGTTCAACTCCACCAGACGACCTCTCTGTTCCGCAATTCCTTGCTGACGAGCTGGAGGCATTGGAATCTTTGATGAAAGAGTATAGTGCATCCGTTGAGGCTGCAGTCGATGTCCAAGATCAAGAAGAGAACGAATTCACACCGGTCCTTCGGGTTGCTCTTGATCCGTTCCTGGACATCGCCAAGGCTTCAGCTAATGAGCTAGACGAGGACAAGGCGTCGACAATATACAAGACCAACATATTGCTTGCTGTGCGCGCCACAGTGTCTTCATACCCTTTTGCATCTGCAACGCACCTGGGCCCTATATCCAATGTGCTGTCTAACATGCGGGTCGAAATGCTAGACATCCAACGACAGTTCCTGCTGGAGACGTCCGGACTCCAAGAACTGTTGACTGCGCTCGAACCATTTTCTCAGAAAACGCCAAAGACGCAGTCCGACTCTACTGGCACACGAACGCAAAACCTAGCCGAGATTGGCGACCTGGCTGCTTTCCAACCGGCTACGCTGTCTGCCATCAGCCAGCAACTAGACGACTTCCTGCCGTCTGCGCTGATGGACGCAACAGATAATCTGAAACGAGTGCGCAATCTGTCGCTCGTGAAATCCGTGACCGAGGAAGCCGTGGAGGAATTCTGCCGCGATTTCGAGTTCGTCGAGGGTATGATTATCGGTGCGGATGAGGCGCGCGGCACCAAAGTGGACATGTCGCGCATCGAGATGGAGAGTGATATTGTCTCGGTCAGTGTGAGGGGCACGCAGATTGGGACCAACGAGGAGGCAGAGGCTGAAGGGAAGCACAGTCTGCGAGCGCTGTTCCCGCGAACGGTTGGCGAGATTCGCGTGCTGTTGAGTTGAAATGATTCAATGTTGGATAGTAAAATATAAGATCTATATACGCTATATACTTGCACATATAACCTTTCTCTTTCAAATTCTCCGCAGTTTTAATGTTTTAACGTGAGCATATCCCAAAAAAGAAACACTTGGATTTCTCCCTATTCTTCTATACTGATCCTGTCCACAGTTCATCGTTTAGAAAAAATCTTCACCCGCAGCCAAATCCACCACAACCTCAATCGTAGCAAGGTTTAGGATTGCGCGGTCCCTTTAAACTTTCTAGTAGTAAAGTCTATAAAAACGTTAGATAGGGTGTTGACTGCATCGTGATTCATCCTGGTGTGCAAATTGATCTTCAATCATGTTCTGCTGCAGATTTTTTTTTTTTTTGTCTTGCGGTTCAATCAAAAGAAATCTTCTCGTTTTAGTAGAGAGTTATGTGTAGGTAGTTCCTCGTCAAGCAGCCGGTGCCATACAATGCCGTTTCTATTCATATTGAATATGTACACTTTTCGCCTACTTCCTAACCACAACGCCATACGGGTCCCGATCAGCCTTGCTAACAGCAACTTCAGCACTCTGGCCCTCCTGCTTGATCGCATCCTTCAGCTTCTGGCGCATAACGTCATGAAGATAGCCGCGCTCAGTATTTGAATGAAACAAGGCGACAACGACAGAGCCGCGCTCAATCGCGGACAGAGCTTCGTGATGGCTCAGTTCGCCGGTGAATAGGAGATCCGGCAGCACGCTGCCCTTCATGAGCACGCCGCCACCAGAGCCGGGACACACGCCGACGGTTGTGATTTTTAGGGAGGCGATTGACGCGTCCTGCGGGATGGCGACGGATAAGGCGCCGGGGTTGCCAGTGGCGCGTCCGATGCGGTCGATTAGTGCAGCCAGAGGCTGCGGGCTTGAGAATGTCAGAATGCGGCCGGCGCCGGCTCCTTCGAAGCCGGATGGGACGGGGGCGGGAGAGGGATGGATTGCGCTGCGAGTGTGTGGGATGGCAGTAGCGGTGTTGATCTTGTTGTTTCTGGGTTGCGGGTATATCAAGTCCGAGTATGCTGATGTTGAGTCTGATTGTTGAGTCTCGTTTTGTGAAGAAGACGGCCCCGAGACAGCGCCGCTGACAATGTCGCAGAGCCAGTCTGCCATGCCCCCGGGGACTGCATCGACGGCCGTGTGCGGCGAATACACGCTGATTCCCTCCTGGGCGAGGCGCAGGAGCGACTTTTGTTGAGGGTCTTGGAGGGTGATGGACTTGAGGCCGCGGAATATGATGGGGTCTATACTCTGTTAGCATAGTCACTCACACACGCGCTGTGTCTTTATGCGAAACTCACGGTAGGCCACGATTATGGAATCTCTCCGGGCAATGGCTTCGTCGGCGACTGCTTTGGTGAGGTCGGTTGTGAGCAGCACCGAGTTCTTCAGCTGTTGCTTGGGGTCGAAGGGGGATTCAAGGAGTACTGGACAGTGTCAGTTGCTATACTACTGTGTATAGCGGTGTTCCTAGCGTGAGAGCTTACGGCCGGTGTTGTCGAAGCTCTTGTCGGCGAGAGATTCTGGATAGCTTTGCTGGTCAGACTAAGATATGAGGTTGTTGCAATAGATGGTCGATTCATACATCTTCCTCATCGCGCCGACCACAGCTTGAGAAAAGGGCGACAGGGCCGGTTGCGTCATTGTTTCGAGAGGTCGAAAGAAAGAGCGAGACAGGGAATACCGGAGAATAGGCTTCATCAAGTGCTTGTTCAGGGTTGTTGTGTGGTGAGTTGTGATACAAGCAGAGCTCAGCGTGTGGGGAGTTAGTTAGTTTTAGGTCGGCCAAGGTCCCGCCGGCGTCATCGGCGAAAATCGCTATTATTAATTGCTCTCACCTCGACTATCACGAAACATTTCCACCCACCACAAACACACTCATCAAAAGAAGCAGAAGAAAAACTCAAGTATACCAGCCCATCAATCGAACGTATGTTTGCCCGCCGTGCCGGTCTTTTGAGCAGAGGCTATCGCTACCTCGTCGCCCCGGCCCAGAACCACCCGCAGACCTTTTCGTCGCTCTCGTCACGAGCGTTCGCTGCAGTCAACGCAGCCATGGCAGACACGGCTAACACCTCGGGCATCACGGCCGACGGGCTAAAACAAAAGCTGTCGGCGCAATTGGAGGCGCCGCATGTAGAGGTTGAGGATATATCTGGTATGGTTGATTGACTTTCAAGAGAGAGGGAGGCTAATTGAGTGCTCAAGGCGGCTGTGGCCAGTCCTTTCAGGCAATCATTGTGTCGCCGCAATTCGATAAAAAGACCATGCTCGCGCGCCACCGACTGGTCAACTCGGTCTTGAAGGAGGAGATTGCCGCTATTCACGCCTGGACGCCGAAGTGTTATACCCCCGAGCAATGGCAAAAGGCACAGGAGGGGGCCTAGATGGATGACTAGCAGAGGACAGCCGGCTGTCTCGTTACTGTACTTTACTCTTGACTTACTACTTTACTACTTGGACTCATGGCATTGGCTTGGCCTAGTCTGTTATGTGACTATTTATCTAAATTACATTTTCACTGTTCACTCTTGGTGTAGACGTTTAAGCAAGGACTTTTTCGGCAGCAGAAACTGTTACTGAATTAGTAGACTTTCTTTTTTTCTCCTAAAAAAACATACCGTTCAGACCAGTGTTGTCTGGCTCAACATGGGCCTCCTTGACCTTGCCATCTTCAATCACCAGAGCGTAGCGCTTGCTACGGTTGTTTCCGAAAATCGAAGCGCTGTCGAACTCGAGGTCCAGCGCTTGCGTAAAGGCGCCGGCCGGGTCAGCGAGGAAGCGGACCTATATACCCAATTAGTCACGGTCTGTGTTTTATTTCCTGGTGCAGCTGGTGCAAACGTACGCCGCTCTTGCCAGCAGGGTCCAGCGATTCGGCCCACGCCTTCATGACAAACGAGTCATTGACCGAGACGACAAACACGTTGCCAGCATCCTTGAGCTTGGGGTGGTTGATATAGCCGGGGACGTGAGTGCTCGAGCAAGCGGGGCCTATGAAACAGCTGTTAGTGAATGATTCGATGAAAGAAATAATCCAATGCCTTGAAGCCAGAAAAAAAAAAGAAAAAGGTAAGAGAGAAAAAAAAGCATACTGAACGCGGCCGGAACTCCAACAATAACGCCCTTTCCACCCAACTCCTTGGCCAGGTTCACCTTGTTTCCAGGCGAGTTTTCGACCAGCTCGACATTGGGCACAGCATCGCCGACCTTGACAAAAGCAGGACGAGTAGCGTGGAACAAGGCGGCTTGAGAAGCGAGAGCGCGAGGAGCGGCGGCAGTGAAGCGGCGAGCAGCAAACATTTTCGTTTTCTTTATTTCCAAAAGAGGGAGGGAGCGAGGGATTGGATTGGATTGATTGAATTGAGCGAGTGAGCTGGGAATTGGTGGTTGAGCGATTGATTGGGTCGATACAGTGTTGTGAAAGGGACAGCACTGGAGGTTTCGGAGGAGCTCGAGAGGATACGCTCCGACGCGATGGCGTCATTGATTGATGGATTCAACATGCGAGGTACATGGACTGTGCAACAATGGGAATATTGAGTTACCAATTAAGGGCATGACCGTGTTACTTCATAATAGTATATATATTAATATTAATTTATCAATGATGAACTGATATGTCGCCTGCAATATCTATAAACTGCATTAATCAATTGAGCATTCCAAGTTGTGTATCAATATGATAGACCAGGTACAAGCCTCGGTAAGCACGGTAGCAACTAAGCAAACTACAGAGAACATCTGTAATAGTATGCAGCATTAATTTCACATGTTAGATGCTTCTCCAGGACCGGGAATAAATAATATATCAATTGATCACTGTTCCTTGAAAACTCTACCAGCAACACTGACCTCTCATTGGCTGAGCAGGGTCGGCCCAATAACAGGAACAAGAGTGCGATGGTTAATGCCTCAGGCACCCAGGATTGCGATCAGTGTAACGTCTGGCTGCCGTGGAACATGGGTTACATTAGCCTGACATCCAGCATGAAATCCAGCAGGGCCTTTTCCATGTTTCCATTGTCATTGCATACGTATTAGATGATGCACGCAAATCCGCTACGACACAACAGGAATCTATGACATAACAGCGCTGCAGCCGACAGTAGCATGCGTCGGCGTGGCATTAATGGCCGTTCGCACCGCAGCAGCTGCCAGTGTGCTGCTGCCACCGCAGCGGCCACTTACTGCGACGCGGGCGGGGCGCGGCCCACTCCGGACGTGGAGCCGCCGCCGTGCTCTGCGAACCCCTCTTTGGGACAACGTCCAAGTTGGCCGTCACGTGCTGCTGGCCGATACTAAGAACTATATGGTACAGAAGGTCCCAGCAATTCAAGAACACAGGAAAATACAAAAACATAAATATCTAAAAATGACTGACAAAAGAAACAAACACAATAAACCCGAACATAAAATAGTAAACAATGCAAGCCCATGGTAAGCTCCAGCGAGCGCTAGCCAGCACGAGCCACGCTAGCGACTAGTTTAGCCCATGGGCCTCATCGCGAAGAGTCAGTCAGACTAAGACAGTTCACGTTCTTTTGGCCTCGCAACATTCCCTCAGTCAGAGAACTGTGTGAACCTGAAGCCGAACCAGCCAACCCAACTCCTGCTCTCCCAGGTTGTTGGCCAGACTTTCCCACTTTTTTCACCTTTTTTTTTTTTTTTTTTTTTTTTCAATTTTAGCCCATAGAACATTTTTCCCTCTGCATCGCGCCCCTGTCGGGAAATTCTTCTGCGCTGCGCCTTCCAGACCTGCTCGCCCGGCCCATCGAGTGGCTAGATCCCGTGTTTCTCCAGCCCACCACGATAACGCCGATACCTCTGGTACTTGCTTCGTACTGCTGCTTTATTCTTCGTCGTCTCATCCCATTGATTCATCCGCTGGCCTGACTCACCCCGGCCACCCCCCCAGGAGAAGCACCGTCTTCTCTTTCCCTTTTATTTTTGTTTTTTTCCATTTTTTCTCCGTACCCTTGCGTACAGTCGCCGCCAGCGCTCCCGGGGACGCGCTTTTTCTCTCCCGCTCGCTCGCATTGCGACGGGCCGCCTCAAGATGGACGGCCAATCTACAAATACCAGCTCTGCTGGCAATTCCAGTGACTTTGTGAGTAATTTTTCCCTTCTTCTTCTTCTTCTTTGCAATCCTCTCTTTATATCCCCCTCTTGCTAACAGCGCCAGGTCCGAAAACTCTACAAGTAGGTTCTTTGCTCGCGTTTGCTGCTTGTCCGCGCGGCCCTCGACGCCATCGCATGTGCCCTTTATTGACCATACTCGAACCGCCAGGATGTTGGAAGACCCGTCATACTCGGAAATTGTTCGTTGGGGAGACGAGAACGACAGTTTTGTCGTGTTAGAGGTGGGCCCTTTGAAAATTGCGAGGAAGAGAAAAAAAGACTGATCTCTCGACCCTTCCTTCTAGTGCGAGAAATTCACAAAATCCATCCTGCCCAAGCACTTCAAGCACAGCAATTTTGCCAGTTTTGTTCGCCAACTCAACAAGTACGACTTTCACAAGGTTCGCCAGAACAATGAAGAAACTGGACAGTCTCCATATGGGCCGAATGTTAGTTGTATAGTCGTATCCTAGGCTTTGCCAATATTTGCTGACTACGGCACAGGCGTGGGAGTTCAAGCACCCCGAATTCAAAGCAAACAACAAGGACTCGCTGGACAACATCCGAAGAAAAGCGCCCGCTGCCCGCAAACCTACCCAGATCAGCGAGGAAGCCGTGCCAACAGGCCAGATCGATATGATGAACACGCAGATAATCGCGCAGCAACAACAAATCGCGACACTGACGGAGCGCAATGGCCAGCTGGCGGTGGATTCCCAGGTGCTGCTGCAAGAAGTGGTGCGCATGCAAAAGAACGTGATGCAGCACGAATGTATTATCCACCAGTTCATGAACTATCTGATCACCGTCGACGATCGATATCGCAACGAAAGAAGGGCCGGCGCTTTTGCCGGCCAGGACGGTGTGACCCCAAACCCGGTCGACGATATGCTTGCGACTCCCCTACAACAAGCTTCAAAGATCCTGAGCGACATGAACTCACAGATGCCCGCCAATGTTCCCCCGCAAATGGATCCGCTCAGCGACCCTTCCAAGGCGCAAGTACTGGCCACGCCCCCTCTGGGGGCTGCGGCACGCAACGGGCTCGCTCGTGCCCCCAACTCGGCTGGTTCCGCCGCATCCATGGGCTATACCAAGATGAACGGAGAGCTAGAGAATGTGGTGTATCCTGTAGGCACCGCCAACGGCATTGACCCGATGTATAGCGAGCATGTGGGCCAGATCCCATACTCGGTACCGCCGACGAAAGAACTGGCTATTGATGCCAGTGACGGGCGGCGACAATACCCGGAGAATCGGAAGAAGCCAGCGTTTACCAACCCTGGATGGATTAAACAGCCCCAGATTTTGCTTGTGGAAGATGATGTTACATGTCGCCATATTGGCGGCAAATTCTTGGGATCTTTCAAATGCAATATTGAATATGCGGTATGTATTCTGCAGCCCCGTCATGTTGTCCGACCTAATTTTGGTGCAGTACGACGGACTCGAGGCCGTCAACAAGGTCCAGTCGGGCAAGAGATACGATTTGATTTTGATGGATATTATAATGCCTAATTTAGACGGAGTGTCGGCCTGCCACCTTATCCGCCAATCTGACCGGACGCCGATTATTGCAATGACGTCTAATATTCGCAGCGACGACATTCAACTATACTTTCAGCACGGTGAGTTTACATACAGAGAGAAATGTATGAATACTGATTAATATATCTAGGAATGGATGATGTTTTGCCAAAACCTTTCACACGCAAGAGCCTGCTTGACATGCTTGAGAAGCACTTGGTTCATCTCAAGACGATTCCGCCGCCCATGGACGGCGTTTCTGCTACGCCGATGACCACGCAGACCTCGGCAGCGCAGTCGATCAAGGAGGACAGCTCGCCGGGACAGTCGCCTGCGGCGTCGATGAACAACTGGCAATCGCCCAGTCAGCTCCAAGGGATGTCACCGGTTCCTCTCAATGTGCAGCAGGTGCCGCAGCCGTACATGCAGCAAATGGCCCCCGGCGCGGCGCCTTTTGCGATCGACCAGAATGGCGTGCAATATGCGGCGCCTCAAAACATCAACCAGCCTGCGGTTCGACCACCGCACCGGCGCCAAATCTCAGAGATCTCGGGCGCACAAGACCCGGCGGCCTATGCGAAACGACAGCGGATGTACCAGAATCCGCAAATGATGAGCCAGGTCGCGGGGCAGCAGGGCGGCTGATAATAATTTATGCATTCTGTCACATTTTCATTCATCTTCAAGCATACTCGGAAACCATACTAAGGATAATTGGGTGGAGAGAAAACAACGACGGAAGAAAACCATCGCATCCAACTTGATACATCATCTATCCGGCGTGTACGGCGTTGTCGAATCTTGTGGGCCATTTTTCTATCATTTTTTTTTCGCATATAAATATACCATGTGGATTTTTACTACTCTTGGTTTGCAAAGGGGACGGACAGACATCCTGGCGGTAATGAATTGAATGTTTTGAGGTAAAACAGTACTTTTGACAATCTTTTTTCCCCCTCGTGTTGTTATTATTTATTTTTTTTGCTCTTGTTCACTGTAATTAATTCAGCTGATATGCAACTTTTGGCGTGCTGGTCTTTTGGATGTCCAATGTTTACAAGGCTGAGAGCGCTCAGCTTGAGCCATGCTAGGGTAATCATTTCATGCAGCGCGTGCTAGATCTCGCGCAGCACTCAATGCGTTTATGAATTCAAAATTCAAAAGTCGAGCGAATTCCATTCATTGCTGAAATATTTAAACCAAGCGCATCAAGAAATGCATAAACCTGGACGAGTACAAGTACATACACCATGTATACAAATTGTATACTTTTGTGGCGCCCAAGTGTGGAGAATAGAAGATCGACCTTGCAGGGGGAACGATGTACGCGGATAAATCTTCCCGGGCGGGAGGGAGCTTAGACCCCCCTTTTTTTTTTTTTTCTTTTTCCATTTTGCCTTGTGCATGTTTTAGTTATTTTTGGTTTTGAATGGGGTTCTATTCTGGAGGTCTAGACAGGCAGCACCAGGTCCAGACCAGAGTCCAGAGCGTCCAGAGCTGCCGGGCGGGAGGGAGTGCCGCTAAACCGGAAGGAGTCACCGCCTGGAACAAAGCTAGGTCGGATTGGGAATTCTGCCGGAAATTTAGTTTCTTTTCGTGCGGCGGAAAGAGTAATGAGGGAGTGAGTCACTCGCAAAGCTGTCGGCGCGTATGAGAGAGAGTGTGTGTGCTGTGTTTGGCAGAGGTTGGTGATTCTATATGTTTGGGAGGGAGTGGGTCATGCTGATATTTGAGAATAGAAATTGGTTGTAGCATTCATTGCGTCTGTCCCTCATCGACTGTGCGACGACTGCCCCGCACCAAACAAAATATTTAAACCAGCCAACAACAATCCATCGACAAACTAAACGAAACGAGTGTGTCGCTACAGCAAAACTTCCCTGATATAGGGAAAGGGAAGGAAAAATGGCACCAAAACAAAAGGGAGGCAGCGGCGGAGGCAAGCAAAAGGGAAACGCGGCCGACGAGGTTGAAGAGACGCTGCAAGCGGTGGTACGTTTTCTCTCTCTCTCTCGCTCTCTTCTCTCGTGAAGACAATTATACTAATGGTGTAGGTACTGGCCGATACTTTCGAGACCCGATTCGAGCCGTTTACTCTCGAGCAGCCCAGGGTATGTTTGGTCTGTTGATATTTTGAGAATGGTAGCTGACAGATAAAGTGTTTGCTGCCGCTTGCCAATACGCCCTTGATCGAATACACACTCGAGTTTCTTGCAAATGCCGGCGTCCAAGACGTGTTTCTCTACGGTGGAGCGCATTCGAGTATATTGGAAAAATACATCAAGTGGGTTTCTTTCTAGATGGAAAAAAAAAAAAAAGAGTGAAAAAAGTGCAGGGCTGATTATATTTCCAGTGCCTCGAGATGGAAAGCGCCGTCATCGCCTTTCAAAAAATTCACCTTTTTAAAATCTACCTCGACCTCCGTCGGCGACGTCATGCGCGACCTCGACGGCAAACACTTGATTACAGGCGACTTCATCGCTGTGAGCGGAGACGTAATCAGCAACCTCCCCATCGAAGAAGCGCTCGCAAAGCACCGTGCGCGGCGCCAAACAGACAAGAACGCCATTATGACGATGGTGCTGCGCGAAGCAGGCACGCAGCACCGCACAAAGGCGTCGTCGGTCTCGCCGGTCTTTGTGATTGATCCGACCAAGGATCGGTGTCTGCATTATGAGGAGATTGATCGCCACGACTCGTCGGCGCGTGCGAGGCTAAATATTGATGTGGAATTGGTTACTTCGCATGCCGAGCTTGATATTAGGCAGGATTTGATTGATTGTAACATTGACATTTGTACGCCAGATGTTCTCGGTTTGTGGTCCGATAGTTTCGATTACCAGGATCCCCGGAAACATTACTTGTATGGTGTGTTGAAGGACTACGAGTTGAACGGGAAGACGATTCACACGCATATTCTCAAAGACCATTACGCCGCGAGGGTTAGAAACTTGAAAGCCTACGACGCCATTTCCAAGGACATCATTTCTCGCTGGACCTACCCGCTATGCCCCGATACCAACCTGCTCCCTAGCCACACATACGAGCTGAGGCGGGGGAATCTGTACCAAGAGCGCGGAGTCATTCTGGCTCGGTCCTGTGTCGTCGGACGGCGGAATGTAATCGGCCAGGGGACTAGCATTGGCGACAAGACTACCGTGGCGAACTCGGTACTGGGAAGGAATTGCAAAATCGGCAAGAATGTCGTTCTTGATGGAGCGTATATCTGGGATGGCACTGTTATTGGAGATAATACAGAGGTTCGGCGCGCGATTGTGGGCGAGCAAGTCATCGTCGGCGCCAACTGTAAAGTCGAGCCGGATGTTCTTCTCTCGTCTGGCGTTAAAATCTCGGATGGCGTGACACTGCGTCGTGGTCTGCGTGTCACGACGGCTCCTCGCGAGGATGGCAGTGCTCCTACCAACGACACAGAAGTGGTTGGAGAGAACGGCCAAGGGTATGAATACATTCCGGAAGAAGACGAGGACGAGGACGACGACCGCAGCGACGCGTCTGGTCTGGGTAAGTTATTCACTTTCTTTCTCTGTACAAAAGCATGTATTGACCGCGCAGTCTACAACATGCCCGATTTGGCACTATCTACCGCATCCATCTCGACCCTGTCCAGCGAGATCTCTGCCGACGACGACTACTTCCAAGGACGGAGATCCGATAGCTTCGGAACATCAGTATCTGAAGACGAGGAGCACGAGTCCTTCCAGCACGACGCAACACTCGGTTTATACGAGGGCCTGCGTGACGGCACGGCAGCAGACATGGTGCAGCTGGAACTGGTCAGTCTCCGAATGAGCCAGAACGCGTCAGACCAGCAAGTGCGACGGGCACTCGCATCGTCGTTTATGAAGGTCATCTCGCAGATGATGGAGTCCGGCAAGACCGCGGGCGACGCAGTCAAGGAGATGTTCACGCGCTACAAGGAGGTGTTTGACCGCAGTCTGTTTGACAAGGACAAGGAGGATAAACCGGACCAGGTCGATTTGCTGCTGCAGATTCAGCAGGATCTAGTACACCGCACTAAGGGCGACACCATTTTGCTATTTGCGGCCAAGGAGCTGTATGATCTTGACATTGTTGAAGAAGAGGCGTATGAGGTGTGGTGGGCGGATGAGCGGTCGAGCAGCACGGAAGAAATGCGCAAGGTGCGTGCCCAGACGCAGCAGTTTGTTGACTGGCTGGCCAATGCGTCAGAGGAAGAGGACGATGATGAGGATGAAGATGAAGATGAGAGCGACGATGAAGAGGATGAAGACAGTGACGAGTAATTTATTCGTCACGTTGTGTAGAAAGATAAACCATATACCAATCGAAAATTCAATGTTAGCAATTCCACACGCTAGACTTCAAATTACATCCTGATGCACAAGCTTGTGCCTCATTGTACAATATTGGTTTTACATGTAATCAACAGTGGCGTGGTCATCTGCTCCCATCACGAGCATGATGGACGCTGGTCACGGCCGTAACCCACAGAGAGAAACAATACTCAGAGTGAGTTACTTGGTATTTTTCTTGCTCGAAAATAAAAAAAATAAACATTACGTCAATGGTAAAGAGGCTTATTCAAGGCCGAGGAACAAGGACATCCTGTTATTCATTGTAAGTATGCAATAGTATTATCCCCGTTAGTAGCAACGAGTATTTATGTATCCTTTGACTATTGTGACAAGCAACACAACAAATACTTGTCACTGGGCTGAATGCATGATTGTTGCAACAAGAAACAAAGGGTCGAGAATCGGGGGCTTCACACCCCACCCGGGCTAACTCGTTCCAGGTGCACTTGCCCCGTCACCTGGCGTCCCCTCTCTCTTGACTGTCTCCAAGTCTATTGCTATCATCTTTCATTCTCGAAACCCTGCTCTATTCTTTTCTTGCTCCTTACAGTCACCGCTTGCTCGACTTGACCTAAATACAAGGCAACCACAGGCTATTTCGGGATCGGCAACTTCAGGCTGACTCGATTTGCTGATTGATCAGCCGCCACTTGCTCAGCGGCTCAGCCCGGCTTGTCTGCCTGTCACGTCACGAGCGAGGGACTTCTTTCGTGGCAGTATTTTTTTCTTGTTGCTTTTTTTGCTCGATCTGCTATCGACTTTTGCTCCCCTCAGCTCGGTGCCAAGGTAACAGCCCTCGCCCTTGCACTTGGTCACGGCCTCTTCGCTACAGTTATTCGCCTGCGCCTATCGAGGGGCTGATACTGGACTGGACTACCCCGGCGAGTTGATCAGGACGAGAACACACACCTCAAAAAAACAACAGCGTACTGCGCTACATCCTTCACGACGTCTCCCCAAACAAGAAAGCGCAAGGCCTCGGCCGCGACCATCACCAAGGAGGAAGACCGGAGCAGAGCCACCGCGAGCTCGTCGAAAAAGCGATCTACCACTGGCCGCAAGCCGAGTGCCGGCAACTCGCCCGAAACCGATCCTGTTCCTGCTGCTGCTGCCACGACATATCCGGTGTCGTTGAAACAGAGGGTGTCGGATATCGCGACGCCCGCGACCACGACGACTGGCAGTATGGACTCGGATGATGATTTCATGACGGATGTGTCGAGCAGGGAGGATGATTTTCTTGGGATGCAGGATAGTGACGATGAGAGTCTAGGCGAGGGTACGTTTTTTGGGTTTACTCTGCTTGCTAAATTCCTGCTCACTGGTTTATAGATTTTGGCGATGATTTTGATACCGGATTCTCCTACGACAAAGACCTCGTGCAGAAAAGCAAAAAGCCGTATGAAGTCGACTTCAACGTGCTCAGTCCCGGCGACATCGACCGTGAACAAAACTTCCAGATCAGCGAGGTCTCCTCGATCATCGGCCTGCCTCCGGAGTCGTCGGGCATTCTGCTGCGGTTCGCGCGATGGAATAGAGAAAAACTGATCGAGTCGTATATGGACCGACCAGAAGACACACTGGAAGAAGCCGGGCTGGGCCAGAGCTTTGAAGGGAATCCAGCGACCAAGGTTGTGCCTGGATTCATGTGCATGATTTGCTGCGAGGATGGCGATGACTTGCAAACGTATGCGATGCGGTGCGGCCACCGTTTTTGTGTTGATTGTTTCAGACACTACCTGGCCCAAAAGATCAAGGAAGAAGGCGAAGCGGCTCGCATCCAGTGTCCGCAGGATAACTGCCACCGCATCGTCGATTCCAAATCCCTCGGACTTTTAGTCACGGAGGACCTCAAAGACAGGTGAGTTACTCTCTCATATTATGGTTTAGACATCGTTCTGATAAGTTATAGGTACAAAGCACTATTAACGCGGACTTATGTCGACGACAAGGACAATTTGAAATGGTGCCCGGCGCCCAACTGCGAATTCGCCATCGACTGCGCCGTCAAAGCACGAGATTTGAACAAGATTGTGCCCACGGTGAACTGCGCGTGCAAGCACAGCTTCTGCTTCGGATGCGGGCTGAACGACCACCAGCCGCCGCCATGCTCGCTGGTCAAGATGTGGCTGAAAAAGTGCGAGGACGACTCGGAGACGGCCAACTGGATTTCGGCCAACACCAAGGAATGCCCCAAGTGCCTGTCGACGATTGAGAAGAACGGAGGCTGCAACCATATGACGTGCCGCAAGTGCAAGCACGAGTTCTGCTGGATGTGCATGGGCCTGTGGTCGGAGCATGGCACCAGCTGGTACAACTGCAACCGGTACACGGAGAAATCGGGTGCAGATGCGCGAGACGCTCAAGCCCGGTCGCGAGCATCGCTCGAGAGGTACTTGCATTACTACAACCGGTATGCGAACCACGAGCAGTCGGCCAAGCTGGACAAGGACCTGTATCTCAAGACCGAGAAGAAGATGACCAGCCTGCAGTCGCAGTCGGGCATGTCGTGGATCGAGGTGCAGTTCCTGGACACGGCGTCGCAGGCTCTGCAGCAGTGCCGTCAGACCCTCAAGTGGACGTATGCGTTTGCGTACTACCTCGCACGAAACAACCTGACAGAAATCTTCGAAGACAACCAAAAGGACCTGGAGATGGCGGTCGAGAGTCTGAGCGAGATGTTTGAGAAGCCCATCTCGGAGCTGGCCGAGCACAAGGTGGACATTCTCGACAAGACTGCGTATTGCAACAAGCGCCGCGTCATTCTGCTTAGTGACACCGCGGAGAATTTGAAGCAGGGTATGTCTTCTTCTTCCACTTTAAAGTATCAAACTAACTGTATGACAAGGTGAATGGGAGTTTAATGTGAAACTATAGTTCACCGGCGGATTACTTTTTTTTTCTTGTTATATTTTGAGCGTCAGAGCCATTATCAGAAAAAAAATTACGGCATGAACAATCAGCATTCTGACCATCTTTTCTTCTTTCTTTCCGTTCTGTGTTTATACAATGCCAGCGAGCCAGGTTTTTATTTGTTTTTTGGACGAGATTATGCAGTTATATTACAGGCTTTTTAAACGAGACATACAAAGACAGACATGACGATATGAATGATTCAACTGTAACAGAAAATGAATTCGTTAACTATTGAAAGCAAAAAAAAAAAAAAAAATAGCCCAGCAACCCTGATGCTGTAGTATCCCGTCGCTCCGGGATCGGAACCTCGGACATTGCGCGGAGCTCGGTCATTGCAAGACCAACAGCGACATTCCATTTTCGGCTGCGGAGAATACTATTAGTAACTTCTTAGTAGTTCACTACTCCGTCTCCGTAGTTATATTATTGCTACGTACAGAGTATTATCATCAGCATTATTTTAGTGCATTTTTATAAACCGAGGAACGCAGCTCTGGGTCGCAGAACCGGGGTGTAGGTGTCGGCTCTGCTGGGTAGAAGATGAAGCACAAGGAACATTTGAAAAAAAAGAAGAAGAAAAAAAAAACTAAAACCCCAGAATACCAATCATCCCATATTCCAAGTGTAAATTTGGGTAAAAGATTCCAGATCGGAAAGATCAGATAACCGGGTGCTGCGGGCTGGCCTGACTATGTGGGTTTAGCGCGCTCCCGCTGGGCAAATCCTCGCCGGAAATAATTTATTTGGACTGTCAGTGTTTTGTTGTCGCTATCGCTCAACCACCACTCCTCTCCTCGCCACGCCAATCGTCGCCATCGGGATCTCTCTCATCGATCTCCTTCTTCTCTTCTCCTTTCCTGACTTATTTGTTTCCTTCTTCTCGCCTGCTACTGCGAGGGGGGAAACCTGCCGACCACAAACCTTGCGAACCTCCCGAAAGCTCTCATTAATACAGAGAGAAACAAAACAGGCATTGCAGCTGATTGTGTATTTTCTTCCTCTGATCGCAAGCTCAACCAACTCGCCGCCTCCTCTTCTTCCGCCGCAACTCGTTTTCTCTTCCAGTGCACTTCGCGGCTCCGGCTGCGCCTGTAGAGCTCTTCTCGGCTCGAATGGCGGAACAAATCCCTGGGCAGGAATACGAGTATGCCATCCCCTCAAACTATAAACAGGAAGTATGCTAACTGCAATGCACACAGGTACGAAGCTCTTCCTTCCAACTATGGCCTCAGCCACAACATGATGGCCGGCGCCTTTGCCGGAATCGCGGTACGTGAGATTTCAAGAGCATTAGTGGGAGAGCGCGGGAACTGACTTTGGGGCAATACAGGAACACTCGGTTATGTATCCTGTCGATCTGCTCAAGGTATGTCTTTATCTAATAATTTGGTTGGGTTTTTTGCTGACTTGGCGTAGACTCGAATGCAGATTTTACATCCGTCCACGGGCGGCCTGTATACGGGCATCACGAATGCGGTGTCGACCATTTACCGGATTGAAGGCTGGCGAACACTGTGGAAGGGCGTTTCGAGTGTGATAATTGGTGCCGGTATGTTGTCTTCTTGGTTTTTTTTCTTTCTTCTTTTTACCACGTGCTAATGAATTCTATGTAGGCCCTGCACACGCTGTCTATTTCGGGACATATGAAGTTGTCAAGGAGATGGCGGGTGGCAATGTGGACGACGGCCACCACCCTGTTGCTGCTGGTAAGCTTGACCTTACTTGAAAATTGGTTGCATCCTAACTTGTGTAGCGTTGAGTGGAGCGTGCGCGACGATTGCCAGCGACGCCCTCATGAATCCGTTTGATGGTAAGTACCTATTTCATAACAACAAAAAAGGCTCGTCTAATTCGAGCAGTCATCAAACAGCGCATGCAGGTCCATGGCTCAGTGCACAAGACCCTCGCACAATGCGCCAAAACGGTCTACCGAACAGAAGGCCTGCAAGCCTTTTACGTCTCCTACCCTACCACCCTCTGCATGACCGTGCCCTTTACCGCGACGCAATTCGTGGCGTACGAGTCAATATCCAAATTCATGAACCCAAAGAAAGACTACGATCCTTTTACTCACTGTATTGCCGGCGGTCTCGCGGGTGCTGTCGCAGCCGCCATCACCACGCCGCTCGATGTGATCAAGACGCTGCTGCAAACGCGCGGTCTGGCTGTTGACCAGGAGGTCCGGAGTGCTCGGGGCTTGTTCAACGCGGCGGCCATTATCAAGCGCCAGTTTGGGTGGAAGGGTTTCCTCCGTGGCATGCGGCCTCGCATTGTCTCGACCATGCCCAGCACTGCGATTTGCTGGTGAGTACACAAACACGCACAAAAAAAAAGAATTATGCTGACAACCGCAGGACGTCGTACGAAATGGCCAAGGCCTATTTTAAGAACCAAATGGGCGACAAATAAATCAAAGTTGTCCGTCTGTTGGATATACTTCTACACCTTCCCCTCTCCGATATATCTTCCTTCTTGCATTGTTCGAAAAATTTTTGGCTTGAAAAACACACGATTTGACCATCATACAAGCAAGTTTTCTGGGACGACTACGTACTCTTATTTATTCCGTTTATCGCATTGTACATTGTTTAATCCTTCAACCATATGAGTCTGGAGGCCGGATCTACCAACGGTTTAACATTGTTCAGGTGTCTTGACGCTTTTTTTGACTGAGATATTTCTCGGTTTTTTGTTTCTGTTTCATGGCGTTGGAACCTGGGAAAGGCGGTTTTTTTTTCTACTGTTCGTTTCGTTCTAATTATCATTTGAAAACGCGACTCACTACTATGTGTCTGGTGACTTGTTTTGGGATTTGTCGAGGGTACTTGTAATCATAGACGTGCGAGAACGAAGCTGAGGATGGGGATTTATTCCAAGTACGTAGTACGTAGTAAATAAACAGGTCGCAAGTTGTTGCAACAAGACTGGATGAAGATCAGCGCTGCTAAAGTAGGCCTTATTAGGAGCGACTATGGCTGTGCAGGGCGCTACGTCACCGCAGTCGGCCCACAGTGTTGAAGATAATTGCCACCCTACTTTAAAGACTATGACTATGACTATGGCCAGAAAAGAAGTGCTGGCATATGTAATTTTATAATCGATAGTAGTTAACTAAATTATAGAATTATATCCCTCGAATCGTGCAAGTAAAACGCATATGTAGAGTCCGAAACTAGCGCAGCCAACGACGTCACGCGAGCCCAACCGGCCGATTCAGATCGCCCGCGAACGAACTCTCTCCACTGCCACCGACTCGCTCCGGTCTGAGTCTTTGCCCATTCCATTCCACGCTCAGCCACACTTTCAATTCAAGCCAATCCAATCCATTCCACGCTGGTCGTTCTTCTGCTTTGCAACTGCATTCTTGAATACAATACGGTCAATTCTGTCTACTTGTCGAGGGCGTCGCATGGCGGACAGTCCTCCCCGCCTTTCTACCCTGAATGATGCGCTCAAAGCCCTCGTCTTCTATGCAGAAGACTTACGATGAGTGCTACCTGATGTGTTCGACTGCGGTGTACTTTGAGGGACAGGTATGTAACTATTACTACGAAGATAACAACTATGGTCCCCCCCGCCATGACTTCGTCTGGACTATCGTCTGATCACCACGTGCCTGACGCAGAACAACGAAGCCGAAGCCCTTCGCTCGTGGCGCTCCGCCTTGGAGACTATCTACTACCACAATGCGTACCGAGTCCCCGTCAACTACAATCCCAAGTCCGAGACCGAAAAGGCCCTGCAGGGATCCATCCGCCAATTGGAAATGCAATGCAAGGAGCGAGTCGACTTGTTGGAGGCGCTGCAGGAGAGCCGGAAGGAGTCAGAAGAGCATGCCGATGACAACAGCAACAGCAGTGGCAATAAAGAGCCAAAACAGCAGCAATCTCAACAATCCCAGCAACAGCCAGTTGCTGCTTCGCGGCCGAAGAAATCGTCGTTTTTTGAAAAGTTGGAAAAGGGCAGGCGGTCGACCAACGGCGCGAGCAATAACGGCAGCAACAACAACAGCAACAGTTCTGGGTGGATGGGAGATGGCACCGTACCGCCTGTCGACTACATGGATCTGTCAAAGCCGCCGCCTCTGCCCGTGAGACCCTCGGCTGCGTCGTCCAAGATGGCCATGCCTCCGCCGCCGCCGCCCCATCTGGAACGAAAGAATAGCAGTGATGCTACTTTGACTGCGCTGCCAAAGCCCTCTGTATCGCCAATTCCGGCCTCGACCCCACTCGCCAAGGAGTCGTCTCGTGGATCTAGCCCCGAGCGGAGGAAGATCATGTTGACGACTCTCCGCCAAAAGAAAGACTCTAAGAAACCAGCAAAGCCCAAGTCGGCCGCTCGAACACGGCCGGCTGCTTCAAAAGCTGCTGGTCTCGCATGGGGATCGACACCACCGGCCGTCTCAGAAGGGCCATCCACATCTACCAGCAACCCTCGTCACAGTATATCCAGTGATTCTGAACTCCGCAGAGACAGCGAAGCCGCCAAATACAAGGCACGAAAAGCCTTACCGGCTGATTACATCCCCATCTCGAACTGGAGGGAGCCGCAGTCTCAGGATCAGCCTCACTCGTCGACTCCACCTTTAACCAATGTCCAGCCACCTCCTGGTGATACTACGGCTCCGGCTGCAGTTCCCAAGACCATTCCGGTTGATCCACCAGCCTCCAAACCCCCGGTATCACGACAAACCAAGCCGCTGCTACCCCCAGAGTATCCTAAATACCGCAATGAATATCTTTCTCACCGACGCCCTGCTGCCAGACCTGCTAGTAGCACGCCCATGAACCGATCAGCTTCGGCAACAGAGACGCCAACATTAGGCGCCGCAGAAAACGGTTCCCATCCACCAAAGAAATCCATGCCCAAATCCCATTCAACTCCACGAATACTAAACGTCGCCGGCGACAATCGAACCTCTACCTCGTCTGGAAGCGGAGACGAACCTGCTCGGCGTTCTCGACAAACGGGCGCAAGCGCCGCCCGTAAGCCTCCTGCTGGGCGGAAACCAAAAGCTGCGGCTTCTCGCGTTACGCCTCCTTCGAGTGATCAGGAAGATTCGGCCGAGGAAGATTCGCCGGAGAAGCAAGAGGATCAGTATTTCAAGGATATCATGAAGAAGCTTCCCAAGGGTATCGATCCGAATGCAGCTCGACAGATTCTTAATGATATTGTTGTCAGAGGTGATGAAGTGCACTGGGATGACATTGCCGGGCTGGAAACTGCGAAAAAGGCACTGAAGGAGGCGGTGGTGTACCCATTCCTACGGCCGGACCTGTTCATGGGCCTGCGTGAGCCTGCCAGGGGAATGCTCTTATTCGGACCTCCCGGCACGGGCAAGACGATGCTGGCACGAGCTGTTGCAACAGAATCCAAGTCTACCTTCTTTTCCGTGTCCGCGTCCAGCTTGACGTCGAAATGGCACGGTGAGAGTGAGAAGCTCGTCCGGGCCCTGTTCGGACTGGCCAAGACGCTCGCACCTTCTATTATCTTTGTTGACGAAATCGACTCCCTGTTATCGACGCGGTCCTCTGGCTCGGAGCACGAGGCATCACGACGGTCAAAGACGGAGTTTTTGATTCAATGGTCAGACCTGCAACGAGCAGCGGCGGGGCGAGAACAAGACAAAAAGGAGGGCGATGCCAGCCGCGTGCTGGTCCTGGCAGCCACCAATCTTCCCTGGGATATTGACGAAGCTGCGCGACGCCGGTTTGTGCGTCGACAGTACATCCCCTTGCCAGAGAATCATGTTCGCGGGCAGCAGTTCCGGAGACTTCTTGGCCATCAAACCCATGAGATGTCGGACGAAGATATCGAAGTACTAGTCCGGGTGACCGAAGGTATTCCCCCTCCCTTTTTTTTTTTTTCTTTTTAATGATATAGACACTAATTTCACGTCTGTAGGCTTCTCCGGCTCCGACATCACCGCGCTCGCGAAAGACGCCGCCATGGGCCCGTTGCGTAACCTAGGCGAGGCCCTTTTACACACCCCAATGGACCAGATCCGTGCAATCCGGTTTGAAGATTTCGAGGCGAGTCTGTTTACCATACGACCGAGTGTCGGCCAAGACGGGCTGAAAAAGTATGAGGATTGGGCGAGGGAGTATGGTGAAAGGGGTGGTTGATTTGATTTTATTTTTGGGGGGGTTTTTTCTCTCTTTTTGTTTCTGTTTTGTTTCGAGAAGGTAGAAGTAAAAGTTATACTTCGATGAGCAATGGAATGATTATCATGATTGAATAATCCCATTACGTACAATTAAGTAAACTGATAATACAATGAAATTGGCTGAAATAGTATACACATCTTCTAGTAAAACACACAAAATACAATGACTTAGTTGCCCCCAGCCTCCTCAGCAGCATCAGCCGCAAGCCTGTTCCTCACCAACCTCTTGATCTTACCCTCCTGAAACTGCCTCAGCAAAAACTGCCTCTTGAGAGCCTCCAGCTCCGTCTCATCAATCGGCTGACCGCCATTCCGCGCAACCGCCTCATCCACAGCCCTACCCATCTTGCGCAAAACCTTGGCCTGCCGCTTCTCAACCACCTGCTGCTCCCTCTCCTCACGCGTCAGCACCGCCGGCCGCTCGTCAATGCCCACGCCAAACGGCGCAACAATCCGATCAACGACATGCCGCACACGCGGCGAGCGGCGCGCTCCCGACGAGAACTCAATCACATCGCCCTCGCGCAACGAGCCCTGCGGGTCGGACACAAGATAGGTGGTCTCGTGCGGGTAGTATTTCTGAATATGCGGCTCCCATTTTCGGTGGCGGTACAGCACGCGCACGGTCTTGTCCATTAGGCCGACAGAAGTCACCGTGCCGGTTTTGACGTCGTGCGGGTATTGGCGTGGTTGTGGCATGGTGATGCCAGAGGGGAAGGCGTATTTCTTTTTGTTGGCGGCTGAGAGGAGTTGTTCTTCAGACACAGTTTCTTCGGGCGACGTCTCTTCTGTTGTTGTTGTTGAGGATGGTTCGGCCTGGTTTAGGGCCGGTCGTGTCGTGGTGAGTGAGCGCTGGGCACCGAGTGTGAATCTGCTGCGCGATGCATAGCGAGTTGCTCTTGTCTTCGAAGTAGCTGTAGGGACTGTGGATGAAACGATGGACGATCGGGAAAGCCAAAGGCTTCGTAGGACATTGTTTGGTGGCATCTTTGTGGTTTTTTTTAAAAGTCGGATTCTCTTCCTCTCAATTCTCGAAAGGGGACTCTTGTCGTAGTAACCCAAATTCCAAACCGGTCAATTGAAGATGTATGAAAAGAGAGAATTATTCGACGTATATAGGCAGACCCGACCCGGCAACTGGTCTCGTCAAATCGATTGTCAATGTCAACTGATGCTCGCGATGCCGAACGGAGATGTTGCTTGGCCGCAAATTTGGTTCTCGGGGGTTGTGTTTGCACTGTTTGCATCCGGTGTTAGCTTGTAGACCAGCAACGACCACAATTAAATCAATTGATGTCTATTTTATTCTTTTCTTTCTTTTGTATTTATGACTTGAAGTGATATTGAAGTTACTTCCCAAAAGAAGCTCATGGAAATCTCAAAAAAGCCTTTTTTGAAATATGCCTTCTCACACTGAGTACATGGTATTACGATCTCCCACCTGAACTGAGGCCTCTTAGAGGTGCCATTCCCTCTCGCTTTCTGCAACGTTATACTTTGTTTGCCGCTCTTGGTTTGTTTTGCAGTTTGTCGAAAGATACAGAGGAAGATAGAATGGATGTTGACTTAGGAGCTCTGAGACTTGTCTTCAAACCTACATGAGCTCTCGGTCTCGTGGACGCCTCCGCGCAAATATTATCATAACCTACGCCGCATGATGTACGATCAAGTTGACATTGACAACTTTACAGAGCCTGCAGAATATTCTGGACAAAAGGCTGACCAAGAGGAAAATTTCGAGAGAGGGTGGACTTTTCCAACAAATGAAATCGGTTTCAACAGCCTATGGCCTACATGGTGATAGCATCATAAAGACTTTGACAAACGACAAAAACAAAGACTTCTTTCTGCAAAAATTTTTCAACGACCAGCAGCAGCCTTCGCCCCCTCGGGATCATGCGCAACAACCTCTATTTCAACCAACATATCCTCCTGAGCAAGACGCGGGACACCCACACAACTCCAGATAGGTTCATGATCGGGCATCCATTTCTTGAAATTGCGAACCATGGCACCCAGCGCCTCATCATTAATGGGTACGTGATACGAAGTCACGCGGTATACTTGCTCCCACCCTTTTCCGCCGGCGTCCTTGAGAGTGAGCGCGACGTTTTCAAAGGCTTGGTCGATGTGGGCGTTGAGCTCTTTGTTGAATTCGCCTGTTCCGGGGTTCCAGCCGCCTAGGGAATATTCATGTAAGCTTGAGTATGTAGGTAATGTAGGGTTGGGTACCTTGTCCGGAGCATTCGATGTTGTCTCCGACTCGCACTGCCTGGCTATATTTGAATGCTTTTCTGTAATTGACGCCGACGCCAGGGTATTCGTAGTACTGTAGTCCGGACATGATTTTGGTGTAAATTGATTTTACAATTGAAAAGAATAGATAGAGAAAAGTTGATGTTTCAAAAGAAAGAAACCATGGGTCAAATGCCATATTGATAATGCGCAGACACTCAAATACAACTATCAATTAATAATAATATCAATCAGTGTTGACATCATTTCAGGGAAACACTAGGGCTAGTAATAAGGCCACTCCTCCTACATATGCAGTACATATGTACTAGCCTACTAGGAGTAGGGATATGCCCCCAATGTCTATATCAGGAATAGAAACTCCACGACATTTATTTTATTAAGTAATATCGCTGGTACTTACCGATCCTTATGTAGACCTGGTTTCCTATTCAGGATTAGTCAGTCTACGTAAACTATTCCTACTCTAGTATGTGGTCAGAAAAAGTGGATTAGTATAACTTCTTATTATCGTTTTATCATCAAAAGGACAAACTCTTGATCCAGTCTTTTGTTTCGATCGCAATAGTCTATAAGAACTTGGCAGAGTAGGACACAAAAAGAATGGAGGAAAAAGAAAGATGTGTTCTCTCTCTTCACAGTTCTTTGCCAAGAGAGGGAAGATGAAGAAGAGAAGTCAGTTTTGTCGAACATTCCAGCTCGCAGTTCATTACTCGTAGACGATATACGGAGGAGCAGCCCCAGCCTCAAGCACTGGCAGCAATGGCCCACATCAAACTTGGAAAACGGCTCTACGGAGTTACGATCAGAAATCATGATACTAATTAGATTCTTAAACCCGATGCTTGGCGAGTTCGTGCAGGTAAAATCCGAAGCGCCGGAAATAACGATTACGATGCAGTGTATTTCTAGTACTAGGGGGTGTGGCCTTATTACTTGGCAGTGTGATCCTATTACTAGGGGATGTAGCCCTAGTATTTCCCACATTTTATCTTCACATAGTTTTTATTGGGCCGCCATACTCATATTCCTCTGGATGTATAGACAATGTGATTGGATAATGCAGCGGAGAAGGTCCATAGATTCCTCTGGACACTGCCGGACAACGGTATACTATAGGAATCCGAGTACATCGTAACTCCGGTAATATTCTAATTGCGACTACTTCAAGATGCTGTTGCGAGAGGGAAACTAGACCATTCCTTCCACCAATTACGCCCTGCAGAGCCCTGAGTTCCTTCCTCTCTCTTCTTGGTTCTCTTACCAACCAACAATTTTGATAGAGCCTTTTCCTTTTGCCATTGCAAACTAGTCTGCCAAGGTTCATCTTTCGCAGGCCATATTTTTCGAAAGATAATCGCTTGCCATAGAGGCAACGGCATTCTCCTTCTCTCGCGAATTTCATCAGTGAGGTCCGCTTCGTGGGCGACAAGCTCATTGCAACGGTCGTCTCGCGTGCGCCCAACTTGCCAGGAATGAGCAAAAATACGATTTCCCTCTGGCTCGTCTATGCGAATATTAATTCCCTCCAAAGGCAAAGTGTCCGGAACTTGTTTCTTGCTTGAGGAAATGAGTCTGAAAATTGCACAGGCGAGACTTTCATCCACAGCACAGTTTATCATGAACCGACGAATATGGCCATTGCGGTTGCGAAAGTATCCGCCCAGGTCTTGGAAGGAGATCTGGTTGTCGAATCTATCCCAAGACTCGTGTGTCGAGGCAACAGGTTGAGAGATATCCATTACTCCCCATCTTGGGGAATAATTTAAAACTTCTGTCTCCTCACCCCCGTTTAACGAGGGATCGTATGCGGCAAGATACAAAGTCAGGTATTTCAGACGACTTATGCTGCCCAACGCTCGGTAGGAAGCGACCTCAGAGGCGTCTCCTTGGGATCTCTGGATTTTGCAAGCTAGCTCTTCAAGGAGCGGGCACTCCCTGGCGATAATTTTTATTTCAGGCTCTGTGAGACAGCGCCGGTGATGGCGGTACTCGTAGAGGAGAGCTAGTTTTCGCAATCTTGGTCCGTGATGCTCCACAATGGATTCCACAGGAAGCAACGAGTGCCATCCTTCGATTTCAAGCTCTTCCAATGGCGGAAGAGTACAAAGAAATTGTCTCGCAATGTCGTAAAAATCAAGTGGCTGTTCACGTTGCTTCAGGCAAATCACTAGCCTGCGGAGAGATGGAAACGAATATTCTTGAGACCAAAGGCTAAGCGCTCTCTTGTTTACCCCTGCTTCCACCACCAGACTTTCGAGGACGGAAAAATCTGTATGGTATTTCCATACCCCGAGTGTTGACCATAAATCGATGATTTGAACATGCGTCAATGCACACATTGAGGTTGGATTCCCTTTCAGTCTTGGGGGCCATGGAAGACTGATGGGTGGACCTGTACTTTGACCTGTGATCCAGGGCTGGGTATTGCCAGCATTGTATACCTCTTTCAGATTTGGGGCCAGTCGTAGCCAAAGCACATGATTATATTCGGTGTCCGCAGCTTCGAAATCAAAGTCCTGAGGGTTACTTGGGTGAACCCAACTAGTGACCTGGAAGATGAGCACGACACTGTATAGCAAGGGGGATCTTAACATTTGAATAACACGCGGATTCACGAAATTGTTCAGCCGGAGCGAATGATACCGGAGCCTGCACCTTGGTTGGCATTCCTCTAAAGTCTCAAGAAGACTGACGGGAAACGGTTCAGCGCATAACCATACGAAATCCTTCAGCTGGGTCAGTTTCTGGATTAATGTAGTAACCGGCTCCCAGATCGAGCAATCAGACATGTTCACATATTGTGGTCGATTAGAATAGCGACGCATATCCTCTCCATCACGCCACACAGGGCGATATCGGCGGTCGTGTTGATACGACAAGTCTTCGTAGAATGGCGCGTATGGCTGGCCAGGCATCTCGCTTCTCAAATCTTCTATTTTAGTATGAAAAGCCTGATCTTCGCATATATCACAACAATAATCATCAATTATAAGTCGACGAACGTGCGCCATAGCTCCCTTCTGTTCGAGCTTTCGAACGTAGTCGTTGACTTTTTGAGGGGATTCATGGTTGACACTAATACGTGCGTCGTGAAAGAGGAGACTGTCCACCAAGGGCTTGCACCAGTGAAAAAATGCCTTGTTGACGAGGCTGAGGCTTACCAGGCCCGGCGGGTCGTACGTCGCGAGGTGTGCTGTCACCAGCTCAAGTATCTCTGCTGGAAGAGCTTCGATGGACATTTTGATAGGTTGTACTTGTCAAGTTAACGGGGTGGACTACCAAGAACACTCATACTATTCTACCCATGCTACTGAGTACCAAAAGTCTGGTATGGACAATAAATCTCCAAGACCTGGTGGCAGTGCACCATACAGGTAGCACTTGGTCTGTGCGCAGTACTGCCTAACTGTATCCTGACTCTTATCCAATATTTTCCTAGTGAATTTAAATCCTGGTTCAGTCTGGAAATTAATATTGAGTTTTAAATTGAAATCTATGTGTCCATTGTACTGTGTGGTCAACTGGTTATAGTTGGTGTTATGCAACCTTTTTCGAAGCTTGTTGCATGCACCATGAATCTATGTCAATTATACACCAACTATCGTTGATTCATAGTACCGTGAGGTCATTGTATATAATTGATTATATCATTCAACATTTGAGAAAAAAAAACCCCGAACCAATCCCCAATCCATACGCCAGGCCAGACGCCAATTTCATGTGTTCTTGTTGTTGTCTTTGTCCTTTCTTTTCTATAGTTTACTCTTATTTATCTAACTATTCCTCTTCCCCCGAGTTCGCAACGGCATCATCCGAGGTCTGCCCGTCTCCATTAGCCATGGGCGCAGACGTGCCCGGAATCAGCACGGATGCTTTTCTTAGTGACACTTTTTGTTTCGAATGTGCCGAGATGCGTTTTAGTTCACTGACAAACGACTGGCCCCAGAACGCGCTTGTGTATTTGGAGACGTATTTGTCGAGTTTGGAGAAATTCAGTGCTTTTTGCTCTTCGCTCATGGTCACGGCTTCTTGGTACGCGCTGGCCAGTTCTTCGGTGTTCCATGGGTTGACGATTATGCTGCCATTGAGAGACTGTGCTGCGCCTGCGAATTCAGACAGGACGAGAACTCCATGGCGGTTGTGTTGCGTTGCGATGTATTCGTATGCGACGAGGTTCATGCCATCTCGAGTCGAGGAAACGATGCATGCGTCCGAGACGGCATACAAGGCGATGAGTTCGTCAAAGTTGACCGACTTGTGCAGGAAGTGGATGGGCATGAATTCGACAGTGCCTAGAAGATATGTCAGCCTGTAGAAAAACACTCAGACTATAATAAAAAATACCGAATTTGCCGTTGATCCGGCCAACGAGCTCGTTGACAACTGCACGCAAGTTCTGATACTCCTCTACATCTTGTCGGCTAGGCACGGCTACTTGCACCAGGACCACTTTTCCCACCCACTCCGGATGGTCACTGAGAAAGACTTCCAGAGCATGGAGTTTCTGCGGAACGCCTTTGATGTAGTCTAGCCGATCCACGCCGACCATGAGTTTAACCCCATTAAACTTTTGCTCAAGCATTGCGATGCGCTTCTGCACTTTTTCCTTTTGAAGCCCCTCTTTGAACTTGTCGGGATCGATTCCGATGGGGAAAGCCCCGGCCGCAACAATTTTGCCTTGAAATTCAATCCCATTCGGTGTGGTCATTAATCCCCTGCAATTGTTAGATCCACAAGTCATTATATCTGGCAGATACGAAAAGCCGACTTACAGCAGTCGTGAGCAGCTACTCAAAAAGTGTCGGGTGTAGTCGTATGTGTGGAAGCCGATCAGATCGCAATGCAACACACCTAGCAAAAGCTCATTGCGGACAGGCAGGATCCGATAAATCTCACTGCTGGGAAAGGGCGTGTGAAGGAAAAATCCAATCTTGACATTTTGTCTGGAATTGCCAATTTCCTCTCGAAGCATCTCGGGCAGCAGCATCAAATGGTAGTCGTGGATCCAGATAAGATCGCCATCCTGCACGTCTCTTGCCACAGCTTGTGCAAACAAACGGTTGGCCTCCTTGTATGCCTCCCAGGCAGACTCGTCAAAGGTAATTTCGCCGGGGTGGTAATGGAAGAGCGGCCACAGGATCGAATCTATGTTTTCGAGCATCCCAGTCAGTCAATTGCATTTGAAACTTAAAGATGTAGCATCTCACTTGAGAACCCATTGTAATGGCGATCGGCCAGCTCATCATCAATAAAAACCGGAATAGCCCCGTACTCATCGTTCAAGCGTTTCTGCACCACCGGTATCTCTTCCTCGGGAACCTCCAAACCAGGCCATCCATACCAGCGGAACGTCGTGGACTTGGTCAGGCCGCTCAGGCCGCTGACCAGGCCGCCGGACGACATGGAAAAATCATATTTGCCGTCATCAGAACGTTTGATGGTGATGGGCAGTCGGTTGGAAACGAGCAGCAGCCTCGAATCGTCGCCCTGCGAGCCCTCGGCGGTAGGCATGGTGGCGGGAGGGGCGTGGGCTGACGGTCGAAGAATGCACAATCAAGCCGACCAGGTTGGTGTCTGACTGGCGTTCGCAAGCGGATTGTCACCAGCACGAGAAGGACTGAACTGGCGAGGCTGTTGTTGATGCTTGCTTGTCAGTAGATGGCATGACCGCATTTAGGATTCATCAAGGCTCAGAATATCAACTGCCAAAACAAGGAATGCAGCGGGTAAAACTGGGGCAGCTGGCAGAATCGCAGCATTGTAATCGTCACGACTGGACGTGGAGAAAGCCCTCGACCAGAGATCGAGACGAGAACGAGGGATTTTTTACTGACAAAAAAGGAAAGGAAAAAAAATCAAGCTATCGTGCAATGACGTCTTTCTTTGCTCACTCACCAGAGCTCCGGCGGGCAGCAGCAGCAGCAGCAGCAGCAGCGATGACAGGAAAGGCGACAGAGAGAGCGGACCGGAAGTACAGCGGAGAGCTCCTCAATAGCGACTGCATTGACGTATCCAAGGATGCGAGAGAGATGAGAAATAAGAGATGGGGGAGGGGCAGAGAGCGATGGTTTAGCTAGGGAAGTGACGATGTCCCAGCGCGGGGAAGAAAGAGCAGGCGCAAGTTCGGGCAAATCAACTCCGCACGCGGAACACACGGTGGATACGCCCAGCACGGCCAGAGCTGTTCCTGGCCACTCGACGCCCAACAGGCTTTGACAATACATTCACTTGGCTTCGTTTTTCTAATACGCTCTCGATCCTCTACGGCGGCGGCGATGTCACGGTGTCTTGGGCCTAGCTCGCAGCCCAACCGTTAACCGCCGAAGCCACACGCAGCCAAGTTACTCAGGATGGGCTGCTTTCTGACATTGGTGTGATATATTGCTCAATATTTTCACGGAAAAACATCCCTGCTTGAGTATATTTATATATGCACACATCCGCCTCTCTCTCTCACTCATAGAGCCGGCCGGCGAATATTCAGAATCCATTTCCCCGACGAGCCCTCGTGCTTGACCTTGCCTTCATTCTCCAGCTTATTCAGAATGAGCGCGATGCCATGCGAAGCCGGCAGATGAAGGCTCTCGGGGACATCACGGTAGATGACTTTGACGAGCTCGATAGGCGTCCAGCTAGTCGAGGCATGCTGCTCGCCGCTCCTCTTCTGCGCCTCGGCTGCGTCCGCGGTGCCATATGTGAGTACCCGGATTACCTCGTCTTCTCGCTGCTGGCGGTGTTTGATGTAATCCGTGATTTTGGCTGTGGCGCTGTCAAGCACTGGTCCGTGGCCGGGGTATGCGCGGCCGGACACGGCGTTTTTCATTTTGTGTAAGCTGTCAATGTAGGCATGCAGGTCTTCAAACACTGCTGTGCCATGGCCTAGAACGTCTGTTCATCTCTGTCAGCCTTTTTCCGTTTCAATGCAAGGAAGAAAGAAAGAAAGCCAAGAAACATACTATCACCCGTAAATATAGCATCCTCCTCCTCAAAAAGAAAACTCATATGATCCACCGTATGCCCCGGCGTATAAAACGCCTTCAACGTAGCCCCTTCTACTCGAAATACCTGCCCGTCTTCAATATCTCGCTGTCCGTCATCCGGCTGGTGCTTATAGACGGTTGCCTGCGGACAGATGCGAAGCAAGTCCGGGATCCCGTTGACATGGTCATGATGCCAATGCGTGATCAGGGCTTCGTGTACAGTGGCCTTTTCGTCTTTTAGGACTGTCTGCAGATGGCTGGACCATTGGGGGACGCCTTCGCCGGTGTCGATGAGAAGACGGCGAGGGCCGCGGCCGATGAGATATGTGTTTGTTCCTGGAAGGTGTCAGATTCAGTTCCTTTTGCTTTTTGTCTTTGTTTTTGTTTTCTCAACAACGGACCTTGCAAGGTGAACTAGAGACCAGTCTTTACGTCAGTCCTGATATATCTGGTATAAAGTGTACAAACTCACTTTGCTTGGGTTTCCTGCCAGGATTCTCACAACCGACGCACTCAGCCTCTCCACTTCAGGCAGCGGAACCAGCTGGGATGCCATGTTTTATTAAATCTCTCGACAAGCTGCAAATGCAAACAGAAAATGGGGAAGAGGGGCTATCGGGGCTATTTCTGCTTGGAGCTGCTGGTGAGTTCGTAACAGACTGGAGCCAGCATGCGGGGAAACCACAATAAGCCGAATTACTTGGGACGTCACTGGTCAACACGGTTGATGGAAAGAAACAAGCTTAAAATACACGTCTAGGAATCTCACTTATGTCTCTCTCGACACCGAGCCTCGGCAATACGCGATCTCATCGGGAGATTATGTCATCCTCCTGACGAAGCGGGTTGAACTTGGCAGTCAAGTCGTATAGACGCTACATTCAAGAAAATAATGAAGTTCAAATATCGTTATACAGATAAAGTACCTAATAAACTAAACAAAGAGACAAATCACATATGGAAACAAGACGGGCTATATCCATGCATAACACCAAAGAAACCGCCAGGCCAAAACCAGCCAAATGGCAACAAAAAAGGTCTTTTCGAAGTTTGTACTTGTTTTCTCCCCCCTATATAAAAATAAACACCTCACCAGAAGTTGAGGTGTGTACTGCCCTTGATCTCGACGGGCGCAGGCATGGAAAACGGTACCTGAAAACTCCACTCAACAACGGTAAACTTTTCTTTACCACTCCGATCTATGCGAGTTCAAATTTAAGCACTGGAGCTCTTGGCCATGGTGTTAAGGGCAGATCCGTCCTTGAACCATTGGAGTTGAGACTCGTTGAAGGTGTGCGAGAGAGGAACATCGAAGCTCTGGCCGTCCTTGGGGTGAACGCGGAGAGTGATGGGCTTGCCAACAGCCAGCTGTGTGCAAAGGAGGTCGACCTTGGCATCGGTGGGGATACGATCGTAGTCGGCGGGGTCGGAGAAGGTAAGAGGAAGCATACCCTGCTTCTTCAAGTTGGTTTCGTGGATACGGGCGAAAGAGCGGGTGATGATGGCAAGACCGCCAAGGTGACGGGGCTCAAGGGCAGCGTGCTCACGAGAGCTACCTTCACCGTAGTTCCAGTCACCAATGACAACCCACTTGATGCCACGAGCCTTGTAGTCACGGGCAGTGGCGGGGACAGGGCCGTACTCGCCGGTGACAGCGTTCTTGACCTTGTTGGCCTCACCGTTCTCAGCGTTGGTGGCACCAATCAACATGTTGTTGGAGATGTTGTCCAAGTGACCACGGTACTTCAACCAGGGACCGGCCATCGAGATGTGATCGGTGGTGGTCTTACCCTGGGTCTTGATCAGGATGGGGATGCCCTCGACATCCTTGCCGTTCCATGCCTCGAAGGGAGAAAGAACTTGAAGACGGTCGCTGGTAGGAGCAACAGCCACCTTGACAGACTCGCGGTCAGCAGGAGGAGCCTGGTAAGTGTTACGTCCAGGGTCGTATCCGTTGGTGGGAAGACCGTCACCAGTGGGGGGAGCGAGCAAGAACTCGTTTCCGTCCTTGTCCTTGAGCTTGTCGGTGAGAGGGTTGAACTTAAGAGTTCCGGCAATGGTCATGGCGACGACGAGATCGGGAGAGGTAACGAAAGCGTGAGTGGCAGGGTTGGCATCGTTACGGCCAGTGAAGTTACGGTTGTAAGAAGAGACAATCGAGTTGGCAACGCCCTTCTTGACGTCCTTTCGGTCCCACTGTCCAATGCAAGGACCGCAGGCGTTGGCGAGAACGACACCACCAAACTCCTCTAGGGTCTGGAGCTGACCGTCACGCTCGATGGTAGCGCGGATCTGCTCAGAACCAGGAGTGACGGTGAACAGAGACTTGGCCTTGATACCGTGGTTCAGAGCATCGCGGGCAATGGAAGCAGCGCGGGACATGTCTTCGTAAGAAGAGTTGGTGCAAGAGCCGATCAAACCGACCTTGAGCTCCTCGGGCCACTTGTTGTCCTCAACAGCCTTCTTGAACTGGGAGATGGGGGTAGCAAGATCAGGAGTGAAGGGACCGTTGATGTGAGGCTCAAGCTCAGAGAGGTTGATCTCGATCAACTGGTCATACTCGGCACCGGGGTCCTCACGGAGTTCCTTGGCGTATTCGCGGGAGAAGTCACCGATGTGCTGGCGCTTAGTGGCCTGGAGGTAGTCGTACATGCGGTCGTTGAAGGGGAAGAGAGAGGTAGTAGCACCAATTTCAGCACCCATGTTACAGATGGTACCCATACCAGTGCAAGAGAGAGTGTCAGTACCAGGACCGTGGTATTCAATGATGGCACCAGTACCACCCTTGACGGTAAGAAGACCGGCAACCTTCAGGATGATGTCCTTGGGCGAGGTCCAGCCAGACATTTGGCCGGTGAGCTTGACACCAATGACCTTGGGGGCCTTCAATTCCCAGGGAAGACCAGCCATGACATCGACAGCGTCAGCACCACCGACACCGATAGCAGCAATACCGAGACCACCAGCGTTGGGGGTGTGGGAGTCAGTACCAATCATTAGACCACCGGGGAAAGCATAGTTTTCCAAGACGATCTGGTGGATGATACCGGAACCGGGCTTCCAGAAACCGATGTTGTACTTAGCACAGGCAGAAGAAAGGAAGTCGTAGACCTCCTTGTTAATCTCGTTGGCGCGAGCCAAATCCTTGTCACCACCCAACTGGGCCTCAATCAAGTGGTCACAGTGGACAGTGGTAGGGGTCTGAACGGAAGGCATGCCAGCCGACATGAATTGAAGGATAGCCATCTGGGCAGTGGCATCCTGGCAAGCAACACGGTCAGGGCGGAGCTTGAGGTAGGAAGATCCACGCTCAATCTCCTGACCGTGGGGGTCATCCAAGTGAGAGTAGAGAATCTTCTCGGCATAGGCAAGAGGACGGTTGAGACGGGCGCGAACAATGTCGAGGTTCTCAGACATTTTCCTGTCATGATATTAGTATTTGGTTTGCTCGTTATGAGATATCCATGTAGACATCAAGCTGTGCATACTTGTAGTTGATGTAGTTGCCCTGTTCGACGCATTATTATTAGCATCCCGGCCTTGTTTGCGCCCGCAAGATTTTGGACCGACAACTCACCTTTTCCGAGTTGGACATCTCAACCTTCTTGTCAAGAGGCGAGTCGGCCACGGTGGCCAGGCCGCGAGAGCCGAGCAGCTACAAGATTTACTGTCAGTATCGCATCCCAAGGCGGCTCGTCACAACGGGTGACCAAGGAGCTGCAGAGATGACGTAGGCGAGCAACTTACAACTCGGGACTTGGTGCCCTGCAGAAAACAATTCAATTAGCCAACATGGTCTCGTAGAATCCCGTTGCACATGGCCAATGCAGACGAGATTCGCGAGGGCGCAAGAACAGCCCAGGGAGAAGACTTACCAGCGCACCCAGGCGGGTGAGCCTAGTGGAGATCATGGTGATAGGTCTCTAGGCAAGACAGACAGATCTGCGACACATTCAAGTGGTGACAGAACCCCAGCCTTGATGTGATCAAAAAGGAAAGGGAGTGGAGAGGAGAGGAGAGAGAAGATGGAGAAGGAGGGAGAGAAAAAGCCAGGTGAAAAGAAGGCGCTGTTGTTATGAGCGAAAAAGAACGCAGTGACGCTGGCGACGGGTACGACTAAAACCGGAGCTTGGCCCGTAAGTCGCAACGCAGCGTACCGAGACGGTAATGACGGGTACGGGCGCCCTTGTTCGGCAGCGGCAGGCTGGTAATGCGCGTGACAGTACGAGCAATGCGAGCGGCCGAGCTGCCGCCAGATCCGCCGCCAACCGGCCAACGACGCTTCAGGTAATTAAAACCCGTAACATGCCGGCCAATGGCAGCGCCGGCATTACCAAGATCATGTAATCTATTACGAAGGACACAGTTTATTAATTACAAGCTACCGCGGACAATTGCAACCCCTCGGCAGAGCGCCTAACTAAGTGTGTTTGGCCCTTTGGCTAGGGGAAAACCTCTTCCGATGTAACTGTTTTTTGTGCTGGCTGTTCTGGCTGGATTTTTTGACACAGAAGCTGGCAAAACTCGTGAACGTGAAAGGCGAGGAATGGCCGGAATGAATCAAGGCTCGACATGTGAGCCGGCGGCTATGATGCTTCCGTAACCCCTCACCCGAAGCCGAGAGTCTAGAAGAAGAAACAAGCTACCCAGCATTTCTGCTGCATATCACTTGGCAAAAATTGGCGACTTTTTTTTCTTTTTTCCCTGCTTATTTCTTCCTTTCTCCCGGTGAGAGCCTCCGGGTGTAAGAGTCGTCGCACTCCACCGTAGCGACAATAATAATAATAATAAGGATAATACGTAGATATGTAGCCGTAAATAATATCCGGACCTCGGTGCCGTATCCAAGCACTGGCATGCAGCCCTCGACCAAATGCTAATTAGCTAGTTAACCGGTTAAACTGGCAGCTCGCTGGAAACGTCATAAAATACGTGCATGTAAGGCTGGTCACGGCCGCGCGCAAAAAAACGCACTTGCCCCACATCTGCCCAGCAACTGTCGCCTGCTGTCCAATCAGCCCCGCGCTATTATTACTTCCTAAAATTTTTTTCGACTCCATCGACCTCGAAAACCAGACCCGCTTGGGACAAGAAAAAAAAAAAAAAAACACCGTGATCTTATCGCAGACACAGGATTGTTGGGACGATAGGGAAAGGGAATTATTGTCACCATCCAAGGATTTTAATTATATCGTCACTGTCACAATGGGTGCTACAAGGAGACCCAAGACAAAGCGAATGACGAGGTACGCTTTGACTTCATCAACCACCATAATCGTTTCGCGATAGTTAACCGTAACATTTTTTCTTTCTTTCCAGAGACTACGACCAAATTCGCGCCGATCTAGCTTCCAGAAAACACCTGCAGCAATACAAGGACACAAAGGATGCGGAGGAGCTTCCTGCGCTGGGACAACACTACTGCGTCGAATGCGCAAAATGGTTTGAAGACGAACACAATCTCGTTGCGCACCGCAAGGGCAAGAACCACAAGAGAAGGTGAATTGTCATCACTTGGAATTACAACCGTCCACTGACCAGTCTTGCTTGATAGACTACGAATCCTCAAGGAAGAACCGCACACTCAAAAAGTAGCCGAGGCAGCAGTGGGATTAGGCGTCGACAATGGAAAGAGGGAACAGACAAAAATGGACATGGATGAGGCTGAAGAATAGAGGAATGGTCAACAGGAACAAACGTCGCACTGCGTGTTGATGGCTTGGCATAATTTTCACATGGAAATTTAGCCGCTGCATTACCCCCCCGAACAAGGGAGGCTCGTCCGACAGAGAGAACATTTTGCCTTGCGAAAACAAAACGTGCGGAATCGTTCCTGCCCAGCCCAAACATCACTATCAAAATCGAAGCATCACCAGACGAGTTCCGATGTTCGCCAGCAACCTCCCGAGTCCCCGTTCCGACGCGCGGAACTTCCGATTTACGGCAGAACGCCCCCATTACGGGCCGGCTCCACGCCAAGGGTAATTTTCCTTTGCTTACCGAGGTAACAATCATTTTTACTACGGCACAACACCTTGGGGGAGATTTTATCACATATTTTTTTTCTTAGATGATTTGGATATCCAATTAAGCGACATCAATTCGTCAGGCACATGATCTCATTGCTGCTATATTTCATACAGCGTCCACTGTTCTTATAATCACAAGCTAATGCTTATTGAGTTCTTTCATCAACCATTCATAAACCGCCCACTAGATCGAATTAGCCAATGTAATGGGCAAAAAATGGACCCGAAACTCACTTGAACCGCGTTCACTATGAAAGCACGGATATTGCATGTGCCCAACCCGCGGACAAACACCTGGACGCCCTCGCTGCGATACGCCTGCCGCGCGATCTCCCAAGAGCCAAGCACTTGCCTACCAGGGGATCGTAGTAGGGGCTGCGTTTGTGGTTCTTGGCCTCTTGGTATTGTTTCCAATGGCTGTGTCTGTAATCTTGTCTTGACCACATCAAGTGGGAATATCGAAGTCCACGTAGCAATGCCGGCGATACCGCCGCAAGCCAAGACTTTCAGGGTTTCTTGGTGAGCAGTGTCGTCGGGAGAGTACATGCTGCGCTTGCATAACTCATAGGACCAGAAGCTAAAAACGTCTCCGTATTAACTTGATATTGAAATAAACGATCACAGCGTTGAGGATAGACATACTAAAATCCGTATCCTACGGCGTCTCTAACACTCGTGATCAAACCCCCAAAGTACAGCCCTCGTACTCCACTCGTCCGGACGATATCTCGCGCAATTGACCATGATGAGGTGTGGTGATCTTGACTTAGCTGGGCGCGACACTTGATCACTTCTGTCGGTGACGAGACAATCCAACTAGCCATGCCACCAGTGGCACCGGCCAGCCAGATTTTTGTCAGTGATACTCCATCAACACTGGTCGGGTCCGAGATCGAGGGGTCTAGGGCTTTGAGGGTCCGGTTATAAGCCACGAAAAGGAGAGCATTCAGCGCTCCATATCCCAGAATCGGGGCAGCGGCACCTAATACAGTCAATGAAGTTCAGGGCAAAAAGGGTAAACTGTAATACCACCCACCCCTGGCAAATGATGTTGCGGCTTCGAGATAACAAGCACCACGAGCCTGCGGACTAGCGAGAAACGGATCCCTGGGCTGTCCAGCTTGCAAGCGAACTTTGATAAGGTCCAGCGGATTGCCTATAAGGATACCGGCAGCCCCGCTGATATATCCAGCCCAGAAGTCGGATGACATTGGCTTTGGACAGGCGGGCTTGAGGGCATCGAATTACATGGTGAGGGGTTGTGCCGTCTAATCGATATGGCTTGGAGGGCTATCGTAAGTGGGACCGTGGGTTTGGCGGAGAAATATACTTTCGGATCAATGGCCGATGGCCATAGGGCTTCATGGTGGTCGAATATTTTTAATGAGAGATTCTGTGTTATGTATTCGTAAACAGCGAGACTTGTCCATTTTTCGATTTCCGGATGAATGTCGTTTTCCTAGAGAAGTTGTGTAACTGCGGAGTATGTATCTGCAGCCTGCATCGTTATCGGCGATATGATCACGTGATCACGCGTCCTGCCGTACATCCGACGCGGCGAGGCTGCCTGATCTGACGCGTGTTTGTCTCGGTGAGACTGTCTTTGGAGGGGATCAACACGCTTCGCTGCTTGGAATTTTGTTGGTTTGAGTTGGTTTATTATTTAATTCACAACTGTCTAAATGTATGTTTTGACTTTTTTTATTGAAAGCTTTGGCTGATAAACCTTAGGCATCGCCCACGTCCGACGACGCTCCAAGGTGGGCAAACACCACAAAAGTCCACCCGACTCCATGGCCCCTCCCAGCAGTCAGCCGAACGCCTGTCTAAGCCTTTCAAGTGCCCTGGGACAGCGACAGCAACAATCACATCAGATCGACCCAGCAGAAAGCGGCGCAAGGTTGATTATGCCGGTGCCGACGGGTCCGCGGAAGACAACAAACCGTGGACCAACGAGGAGAGACTTGCACTTGCGAATCGCGATGTCAACAAATTCGGTGTCTTCAAGGTGAAGGACAAGGATTCTATGTTCAAACAGCGATTCTCTGTACCCTTGATCAATAAGACTGCCGGCGGCTATGATCCTGCTCGACCAGCGCCAACCCTTGGAATGAGAAGGGGCGCCACCTTTGTGGTCAAGCCTCTCCATGACCCGAGTGGAGAATTTGCGATCGTGTTATATGACCCTACTGTTGACGATAAGCCGGCCAAAAAGAAGGAAGAAGCCGAGAACCCCGAAGATGTACCACCCAAGTTGGACGAGCCTTTGGTGCATAAAAGTTTAGCGGATATACTCGGTCTCAAGAAAGTTGTCGAAGATCGCCCCAAGGTCCCGGTGGTCATCGACCCTAAGCTGGCAAAGATTTTGCGGCCGCATCAGATAGAAGGTGTCAAGGTATGTTGTACCACCTGATTGTCGTGTAAATTGCAAGCTAATGTTTCCCCGCAGTTTCTTTATCGCTGTGCAACTGGCATGATTGATGAAAACGCAAACGGAAGTATCATGGCCGATGAGATGGGTCTAGGAAAAACGGTACTTTTCACAGTTTGAAAAATCTAGTAGATTGTTACTAACGACAATCAGTTACAATGCATCGCTTTGATGTGGACTCTACTGAAACAGTCACCCGAAGCTGGCAAAACTACAGTGCAGAAATGCGTAATTGCTTGCCCGTCTACCCTGGTCCGTAATTGGGCGAATGAATTAGGTAGGATATCCCTCCTCTTTTCTTGAATAATTCACTAACTAGAATCTAGTGAAATGGCTGGGTCCCGATGCCATTACGCCTTTTGTGATTGACGGTAAGGCTTCCAAAGCTGAACTATCTAGCCAACTCAAGCAATGGGCTATCGCCTCTGGCCGCGCAGTCGTGCGCCCTGTACTCATCGTGTCTTATGAGACTCTCCGGTTGAACGTTGAAGATCTTAAAGACACACCCATCGGCTTGCTTCTATGTGACGAAGGCCATCGTTTGAAGAATAAAGAAAGCCTTACCTGGAAGGAACTGAACAGCTTGAATGTCACTCGCCGTGTCATTTTGTCTGGAACACCCATTCAAAACGATCTTTCGGAGTATTTTGCTTTGGTTCATTTTGCGAATCCAAACTTGCTTGGAACACAGAACGAATTTAGGAAGAAATTTGAAATTCCAATTTTGAGGGGCAGAGATGCCGCAGCAACAGACGAAGACCGAAAGAAAGGTGATGAACGCTTGGCAGAGTTATCTGCGATTGTGAACAAGTTCATTATTCGGCGCACAAACGACATCCTCTCGAAATATCTCCCGATCAAGTACGAACACGTCGTATTTTGCAACCTGAGCGAGTTTCAGTTGAGCTTGTATAATCATTTCTTACAAAGTCCTGAGATTCGAAGCCTTCTTAGAGGCAAAGGAAGCCAGCCGCTCAAGGCTATCGGGCTTTTGAAAAAGCTTTGCAATCACCCAGATCTTTTGAACCTGTCTGAGGACTTGCCCGGCAGCGAACAATTCCTCCCCGAAGATTATGTTGCCCCAGAAGCCAGAGGGCGCGACAGAGATATCAAGTCTTGGTATTCTGGGAAGATGATGGTCCTCGACCGTATGTTGGCACGGATACGGCAAGACACAAACGACAAAATTGTCTTGATCAGTAACTATACACAGACCCTTGATTTATTTGAGAGACTGTGCCGAGCTCGAGGTTATGGTTCTTTACGATTGGACGGGACGATGAACGTTAATAAACGACAGAAGTTGGTGGATAAATTTAACGACCCGAACGGTGAAGAGTTTATCTTTTTGCTAAGTAGCAAGGCTGGTGGTTGTGGTATCAACTTGATTGGAGCAAACAGATTGGTTCTTTTTGACCCTGATTGGAATCCTGCAGCCGATCAACAGGCCCTGGCTCGTGTTTGGCGTGACGGCCAGAAGAAGGATTGTTTTGTTTACAGGTTCATTGCAACCGGATCGATCGAAGAGAAGATCTTCCAACGTCAATCCCACAAACAGTCGCTGTCTTCTTGTGTTGTTGACTCTGCAGAGGACGTTGAACGTCACTTCTCCCTGGACTCTCTTCGAGAGCTCTTTCAGTTCAAGCCCGGAACTCGCAGTGATACTCATGATACCTTTAAGTGCAAAAGGTGTAAGCCAGATGGGACTCAACATATCAAAGCACCCGCCATACTCTATGGCGACACTAGCACTTGGAATCATTTTGTTAATGATGGCGAGAAAGGGCACTTGAACAAGATTCAGGACTTGCTTCTGAGGCAGGAGACTTCAGAGAAAGATGTATCTGCCGTCTTTCAGTTTATAAGCAGTTGATCACTAATAGTTGTGATACGTTTCACGATAACGCATATCATATATGGCATTCGCTTCTATATACGACTTTATTTCCAGCGCTTCATTGAAACTCATTGCAAAACTTGTGTGTACCGGGAACGGCGCCTAACAAATTCGACACTTGTCGATTTACATAGTATAAATTTATAGACAAAAAAACAAATATCAATTCCAAAAATGTTAAATTGAGTCATCTTACCCTGACGAAGAATAACCTCATCTACACGCCCCTTCATGGTTTGTACAAGCTTATTTATCTCCCCTTGGTCAATACCATCCCATTCTTCGAGAATTCCCCTGCGCAAAGCCTCTTCATCAGAGAAAGTTCGCTTCTTAAGCCGCTGCTCAAGAACTCGCCATACATTTTCCATAATATTCAAATCAGGGGAGCAAGGCGGGTTTGTGACGGAATGAAGCCCAATTGAATGCTTGTACACGCGCGCAGGGTTATCGATTGAGCTGTTTCCATAAGAGTCGTTCCCCTCCCGCGTTGCCATCGAGAATTTGTTTGGGGTTTTGGCGATGTATTAATCGAAAGGCCGGGATTGTATGGTCATAACTTATACGATGGCTTGATGCGACTTAATCGTTCCAACTCCTCCAGACGCCACTTGCTTCGTGTTTCTTCCATCAGTTGTTGAGCTGTCTTTCCGTCTGAATTTCTTTCATTCATCAAGTCAAGCCCATTACTGGCTTCTTCCAATACTTTCATCATTTCGTCTTGTGCCTTGATTTTAGCATCCAACGAAACACCATGCCATTCAGTGGGTGGCTCGTCTCTGTAGGGGAACACCTTGCCCTGTGCTGACTGGTGCAGTGGTGTATTACCTCTTAGATTATTGACCGCCACGCTGGCGCCACTGTCGAGCAGAGCGCGTACGGCTGCAATTTGCCGCAGGTTCATCGCCATTTGGTTGAGCGGAGTATTTCCACGTGCATCAACATCGTTGACATTAGCACCATAAGCTACCAGTCCTTCTATTATCGCTGGGTCTATGGCTTCACCGTTCTGAGTAAAACCTAATAAATGCAACATATTGCTACCATCTCGATCGCGTATACTTCCATCTGCTCCGTAACCAAACAAGGTCTTTAGAACAGTAAAATGATTGTTAATGGATTCTCTGAAACCATAAACTGTATACCACAAGGAATTGAATCCTTGATGGTCTCGAGCATTGATAGTCTCTTGATCGATGGACAATAGTAACTTGATGGTTTTGGTCACATGTGTTGCAATTTCGTTGCGAGGGAGCATATAGTGATATCCCGAGGCATTAGCTCCTCGCGCAGCCCAATGAAGTGGTAGGCGACCAGCGCTGTCGCTGGACAAGACCATTTGTGGAACAGTGACGTTATCCCCACGATGATCAAACAAGGCCTGAATACCATCACTGTTTGCATAAAAACTGGCAAGATGAAGTAGAGTAACACTTGTTGCTGTATCCTCATCGGGCTGATGTGAGAAGAAATATGCATCGTGCGTTATTTTGGCGTTTACGTCAGCTCCTTCAACAATGAGTCGTTTTACTAACCCATAACTGGCACTAGAAATGGCTAGACTGAGGACTGTGTATGGGACTTGTTGTTCATTAAACAGAGGCCCCATAGAATCTCGAGCGGAAGCACCTCTATCGAGCAATTTATTCATAAGTTCTTCAGAGCGGGCATGTTGGGCAGAGATTGTAGAGTCATCTTCATCGGAGCCAATAGGAAGGTGAGCGAAGGAATATGCAGTCGAAAGCAATGGGGTCCCACAACCCTTACCCCAATTCCTAGAATCGTCCCTGTCGTGCAGGGTCGCCAGGGCAGGTTGGGTATCCAGAAGAAATAGAGCCGTCTCAACCCGAGCACTTAAACACGCTATATGAAGCAGCCCAAATTGTCGTTGATGAAGTGGAATCATCTTAGTGTCGGTTAAATGATCTTCGTAATGCTTAAGAAGCATGTTTAGAGCTTCAGTACTCCCAGACTGTGCAGCAACGTAAAATGGATCCCAGTAGTACACCTCGACTAGGCCATGGGTAGCATTGGCGTTATTTTCGAGATATTGTGCCAATTTAGCCACGTCGTTATGTTGCACAATAGTATTCAGAAGGCTGCCATAAGGTTGTTCATAGAGCACGGCACCGTCATCATCCACGACCCCTACATTGAATGCTTCCTCGTGGAAATCACGGTAGCGTCCATATTTCGATGTTCGTGGTATTTCACCAGCCTGTATAGACATTTTGTACTCACCCAACCCCCCTGGAGTGGTAAGACTGCGAGTGGAAGAAGTCAGAACTAGAGAAAGACTGAAAGGGAGTTGCCTAAATTTAAGGCAGGCGAAAAAGTGATAGATACAGTAATCCGGGTTGTAATCTGCTCGGCAACCAATCGGTAAAAAACAAGTCAAATGTATGAGAATAATACGTAATATGTAATATTCACACCCGTAACGTACTGTATTCCAAACGCCCTGTACCGACCTACCTGTAATCCCGTACGAAATGACCATTTTTTAGATTAAAATATCTCGTCTTTTAATTGGCAAAGTTCCGAATAAAGATGCAAGCCAAAGTATCTTGGTGTATGTAAAGGATGTATCCCTGTTGTCTTCCCTTAATTATTCTGGTAATTTGTACCAAACCTTGGTTAAATACCTCCAAGCGCCCACCCTACGACAGTCACTAATATTTTTTCCAGCCTACATCCCTGGTACACATATTTTCCTACCAACTCATCCGTTTATCACATTGAATAATTGATGAATAAGTGATAATGGCATACAGCTTTTTCCACCGCCGACCATGATGATCTCGAGCCCGCTGCCTTTGACGGTGACGGCACCCCGCTCTACGAAGAACACTACAGCGGCCTTTTGCGGACAATTATCAAACGCAACGACATGGACAAACTGAAATAATATGTACTCAACTGTTCTAGGCGTTTCCTGTGCCGTCCATCGGACCTCACATCCTGTGATGTATTCTGGATGGCCGCGGCATACGGAAGCACCGAGGCTTTCCGTTTCCTACTGGAACAATACAATCTCGCCCAAGCAGACGACGCCACACCGCCCGATCAGCGAGGGTTCTCTCTACTGCACGGGGCATGTCGTACAGGAAATTTTGACATGGCCCGGTTTTTTCTGGACAGCTAACCTCCTCTTGGGACACTAAGCGCTAGAGACGAGATCGACGAAACTCCGCTTATGTCCGCCGCATCTTCGCTGTTTAATTTGGATATCGAGCACCCAGACGATGAAGATGATAGCTACAAATGGTATATTGACCGTATATCTCAAGCCGAGGAACTAATAAACCTGCTTCTCGACAGGGGCGCTTGCGCTCAGGACAGCAATTATTGGTTTTGGGATAATGATGAATCCCTGCTATTCAAAACCGTTCTTGAAATGGCCATTTCCCGCGGAGGCTCTGCTTTGGTGAAACGACTCCTTGATCAAGGTGCTGATCCAAACACTAAGCACTACTTTGTCTATAATACTATCGCTATGCGCTTTGGGAACGACTATACCTCATTCAAGGATGTCAACGTTCTTCACATGGCTGCCTTGTTCTGGAATGCAGAGGGAATTAAAGGCCTGATTGATCACCATACTAACAGCTTTACCGACCTGGTTTTCTCCTGCGACAGCAATGGCCACCTTCCACTGCATTATGCAGCCGTGTCAATTGTTGGCGAGCGCAGTATCCCTGATGGTGAAATTAGCTCACGACTCGTCGGCACGTTTAGCTTGCTTCTCAATGGCAACCCTAGTTCCATCAATGCTCTAGATGAACAGGGATTGACGCCTCTACATCACACTATCAAAAGCCACACACATTGCTTCGGAAGCAGGCACGCCGAGCTCGCTGTCAGGGTTCTGCTAGAACATGGTGCCGATGCAGCGATCCCGGACAGTTCTGGCCGAACCACTTTACATTTGCTAGCCAAAAGCCCCGGGCCTATCGGCACTGCTTTACTTGATTTGCTGATAGCCTATGGCGCTGATGTGAACCATGCCGATAACGACGGAAACAAACCCCTTCACGACATGGCCAGGAATCTGCGCCAGACGCAGGCCACTAGCGTTCTCTGCAGCAAAGGTGCTGATATCTCGGCCACCAATGCTCATGGTGACACAGCCTTTCATAAAGCGGCAGAGGGTTTTATGGCGCCAGAGAGTGTTATGGCGTTCCACAAGAGACCGAAAGGAAGTAAGTATAAACAACTCACATCAGCAGAACAAATTTCAGCACGAGATGAGATGATGGCTATTCTACAGACAGCTTTTGGTGGAGATGAAATGATGAACCAACCAAATAACGCTGGCAAGACACCGCGAGATCTGCAAAAAGAGAGAAGGAGCATGTGGCAGGCGCCAATGAGAGCGCCAACGAGAGGAGCCTTCCGTGGAAGGGGAAGGGGTTATCCAAGGAGTTAAGATGTCTAAAAAATGAAATGTACATTATGTGAAGTCACTGTTTTGTTTTGATATTCTCTGCCATTCCCGTGAGCTTAATATTAGCAAGAAAGATATCAGCCTTTAGTCTAGTCATGGCTAATAAGACATCGGTAACAAGAGACAGAGCATAGTGCAAGCGGGGAGGGTTTGCAGCTACCCTTGAGGTCTATCTATCTTTCCCGAGTCTTGCAAATGCTCCGAATGTCATTGGAAGATAAAAAAAAAATACAAAAGTTACACAAAACCGTCGTTGTTTGATTGGTTTAACCTTTGTACAGAACCTTCCAAAAATACATGCTGCCTATGTAATCATTCACCTCACTTTACGGAAGTGCAATGACATACACGTTACATATAGATGATATAAGTAAACCCTAACAGTTTACATATATACCTATATCAATTGATAAACACTCAACTCTCTTGAACCTCATATAATTTTACACATGCAACACCCCTATTCTTCATGTCCAAATCACCTATCCTGGTCACTGGCGCCGCCGGCCAACTCGGTGGCGTAGGCGGATATGTCGTCTCACACCTCCTCTCCTCCAACACCCCCGTCCGCGCCCTCGTCCGTTCCAACGACTCCCGCGCTGATAACCTGCGCTCTCTCGGCGCCGAGGTCGTCATCGCGGACCTCACCAACCCTGAGGAAGTATTCTCCGCCATGAAAGGTTGCAGAAGTGTGTTCTTTAGCACCAGCGTCTCGCCACAATACCTCGAAGCAACCGCCGTCATCGCCGCAGCGGCCCGCTCTACCCAAGGAGGGGTTGAACTGCTCGTCAATATGTCCCAAATGACTGTCGCGGAGCTCGACGTCACTCAAACAACCTCTTTCTCCCCGCAGCACAAACTGCAGTGGCTCGGCGAGCAGGTTCTCAATTGGTCTGGTCTCCCTGTAACGCATCTACGTCCCACGGTATTCCACGAGAACCCTCTCTTCTGGTCACTTGCTGCAAAGTCACTTGCTGAGAACCCCAACACTGTATCACTACCCTTCGGCCGAAGCCATGTCTCGCCAATTGCGGCCGCGGATGTGGGAGCGGTCGCAGCAAAAGTATTGCTGGAGCCTGATGCGTCAAAGTATGCGGGCCGGGCTCTGGAACTGACGGGGCCAACGGCTCAGGATATGTATGGCTTGGCAGAAGAGTATTCGAAGGGATTGGAGAGGCCGATTCGATATGAGGAGGTTCCGCTAGACACCTGGAGCGATAAAATGCTAGCTAAGAGCGATATGTCGGAGCATGTGGTGCAGCATATTCGCACAATGGCCAGGATGCATACTGAGGGCAAATATGCCAGGTATACGACTACAGTGGAGGATGTTCTTGGGAGAACAGCTGCGAGTCTCTCGAATACAATTAAAAATGGAAAATTCCCAAGCTCATAGATGTTTTCGAGGGGGTCTCATATAGAAAATAGACTAGACTATCACTTATGCTGTATACCCAACGGAATGAACATGCTCTTGGAAGGACATTGAAAGTTATGCCAATTCCTCTTCTCTTTAATCTGAAATCGGCCAGGTTACTTTGCCGCTTAATTGCTAATAATCACCTAGATAAGTAGTTAAATTCTAGATTGATAATGTATAGCAGATGACAAAAGCAGCAATAAATTTTTGTTACTAAATCTATTTATGAACATCAATTATGCAAGAATATTTTATTATATCTACCACGCCGCCCTTTACAAACTCGTTTTCAGTGAGACCTAGGGATTCCTAGGAGTTCCCAAGGGTCATTCTATTTTCAATGTTAAATTAAAACTTTATATATATATATATCCCAAAACATGTACTGGTGCATTGCCCCAGGTATCAATTTAATGTTTGTATTGTTTGCATTCTGCACGGCCGACAACGTCACTGCTGGACAACTCAGTTCCCCGCGCGCATGTGTCACCGCCCGTTTACCGTTGCACGTCACGGCTGTTTACATACAGGGAATACAAGAATAACAAGATCTACAACAGCTGTTGGGAAGCATTTTGAGTCATCAGAGATCGACTGTTATGAGATGACGGATGCCTCGATCAGCTGCTGACGGACCCTCTTTGAAGGTTCAAAATGGACCAGTCCGTTCAGCGCCTGTTGAACGACAAGCTTTACGATAAGCGGAAACAAGGTGCTCTAGAGTATGTCCAACTACGTGCTATCCGTTTGTCGGATATATTGAGATGAGAGATGCTTACGAGGAGAAAATCACTGCGATAGACTCGAGAAGATCGTACGCGACGCTACAGTCCGAGGCGAACATGACAGGATCCAGAAGATCGTCGACCAACTCTGTCACGATTACGCTTATGCTGTGCACCAACCCCATGCCCGAAATGGAGGTCTCATAGGGCTTGCTGCGGCATCCATTGCTTTAGGATCTGTGAGTCTGGCCATGGCTCGAATGTCGACGATCTTACAAAGCTCATTTATTTGCAGGAAGGAGTAGCGCCATATCTCCAGGAAATCGTTCCTCCGGTTCTGGCTTGTTTCACCGATCAGGATGCCCGAGTCAGGTACTATGCCTGTGAGAGTATGTACAATATTGCCAAGGTCGCCAAGGGAGAAATACTGCCATTTTTCAATGACATCTTCGATGCGCTGTGCAAGGTTCGTTCACCACTGATTGAACTTGATGTTGTTTCAGACTGACATTTCCTAGCTTGCATCTGATTCCGAATTGTCTGTCAAAAACGGCGCAGAACTCCTCGATCGTCTCGTCAAAGATATTGTCGCTGAATCGGCCGCATCGTATGTTTCTGTCTTGCAACTGGAGGAAAAGAATTTATTAGATTCTGGAAAGGAGCCAGAAGAGGATATTTCCATAGAGCTTCCGACGGCATTCTCGCTTCTAAAGTTCATTCCACTTTTGCAAGAACGCATACACGTTCTCAACCCTTTTACTCGAACATTTCTTGTATCGTGGTTGACTTTGCTCGACACTATACCTGATCTTGAGCTAGTCTGCCATCTACCAGCTTTTCTCGGAGGTTTAATTAAATTTCTAGGAGACCCTAACAAGGACGTGAATGTTGCCACCCAAGGCCTTCTGGAACGGTTCTTGTCAGAAATCAAGAGAATCGCACGCATTAAGAAAGGTATCGCAGAGAGCAAAAAGAGCAAGGATGAAAATACTGCGGTTGCTGCTAGCGAAAACGCGAGTATTGTTACCGGTAACAGCGAAGAAGTTAAGGGAAGCGACAATGCTGTGGCAGACTCGGTGTCTGGTGATTCTGAAGACGATGGGAATAGCATTACTCTTGATGGAGACTGGGTACCGGGACAAGATGCTTATGTAGACTACCCGAAGATACTGGAGATATTAGTGGGATTTGTAGATACTACCTACGGTGAGTATTTCTACATCAGTATGAGTTTTGTGACTAATTATACCTAGAGGAGGAAATGCAACTAATCGCCTTGCGGTGGATCGACAACTTTTTCGAAATCAGTCCTGGAGATATTCTGCAATTTGTTCCAGCGCTTTTGATCCAAGTTCTTCCGGCAATTGCGAGTGGCTCTGATCAAGTACGCCAGGCAGCAACGAGGGTCAATACATCCCTCATGGAATATATTGTCTCCCTGTCAGAAGATATTCCGGAAACAAGCCAATCAGCTGCATCGAAGCCAGGTCCAAGTGTGGTTAAGGAGGAGGAAGACAGAAGAGCGTCGACGCAGAGCATGAGGCCGCCACTCGAACAATCCTTTAGTTCTGGCCCATCTATTAGTCCCCCATCTGATCTGGACTATGCAGCCGCTGTTAGCTCTTTGACTTTACAATTCCTGAATGAGAACGAAGGCACTAGAGTCGCTGCCCTTTCATGGCTGATCATGCTTCATCGAAAAGCACCTCGTAAGGTTCTGGCTTTCAATGATGGCACTTTCCCGGCTTTATTGAAAACGTTGTCCGACCCCGCAGAGGTTGTTGTTACCAAGGATCTACAACTTCTTTCTCAAATTTCTCGAAATAGCGAGGATGGCTATTTCACATCCTTCATGGTCAACCTTCTTCAACTTTTCTCCACAGATAGAAAGCTGCTAGAAGTCCGCGGGAATCTGATAATTCGCCAACTTTGCATGAACCTCAGTCCTGAGCGTATTTATCGAACCTTGGCGGACTGTCTGGAAAAAGAAGAAGTGAGTATACCGCGAAAAAAATACTGGTCGCACCTTTCTAACGTAATGCAGGACATTGAGTTTGCCAGTATAATGGTGCAAAATCTTAACAATAATTTGATCACAGCACCGGAGCTTGCTGATCTCAGGAAAAGACTGCGAAGCTTGGACTCTAGAGTATGTATTTTAATAGAAAGTGCAGGCAGTGGTGCTAATTCAATTTCTAGGAAGGACAAGTATTGTTCATTGCACTCTTCCGATCATGGTGCCACAATGCAGTGTCGACGTTCTCTCTTTGTCTGCTTGCGCAAGCTTATGAACAAGCATATAATTTACTACAGATTTTGTAAGCACAATCGCTTAGTGTGAGATATACTAGCTAACCATTTTGCAACCAGCGCCGAACTTGAAATGACGGTAAATATGTTGATTCAAATCGACAAGCTAGTACAGCTGCTGGAGTCTCCAGTCTTTACATGTCAGTCCTCGCTCAGTGATTGTCGGCTATCATATGCTTACCTTTACAGATCTTCGACTGCAGCTCCTAGAGCCCGAGAGATACCCGTTCTTGTATAAATGTTTGTACGGCGTGCTCATGCTTCTCCCCCAGAGCTCGGCATTTGCTGCCTTGAAAAATCGTCTCAACAGCGTGAGCAATATTGGCCTGCTACATAGCCCGCGTCCGTACGTATACTCATGGAAATTTATTACTTGTTGAGTAGCTAACGAAGTCATTGCTGCACAGATCAGCCTCTACTAGTGGAAGCTCCTACGATCGCCCTGGAGGTAGCCGCTTGAAGAGTCGTGAGGATAGCATCCGGTGGGTAGAGCTTCTCGACAAATTCAAGAATGTTCAAGAAAAGTCCAAACGATCGCAACGCAATCTACAGCGTCAATTTGAGCGCGACTTGACTGGAAATGGCTTGAAACAGCCTTCATTGGCTGGCGCACTTAACGCAGCATCGACAACAGACCAACAGGGAGGCAAGGATAAGTCACTTCCTGACGTCCCCAGGGGCGGTTTTGGTAATACAGGGCTGGGGATATCTGGCCGTGGATCGGATGGCGGCGCATCACGAGATGGCCGATCGACCCCGACATCTGGAAACAAGGGTAAATCTGGCCTGGGCAACCTTGGTCGGTTAGGAATTGGGGGGAGAAAGAAGAATTAGTGAAAAACGACAAGTTACTTGCCCGGCCTCACTTTATCATCAAAAGAGCCTCGTCTACTGGACTTTAGTGGGACGGTCAAGGTAGTTTTGATCATGATTGGCATGACCATCTTCTTTTTGTCGATTCCAGATACCGTATAATACTTTTCATCTTTTTACTCGGATTGAGATATAATCATATTTTTGTATCTATACTAACACGATGTGGCTGGTCATTCTGCCGCATAGTCATCAATCAGACTCTAGCTTCATAAAGATCGTCCTCGCAGTACCGTTCAGTCTTATCTGGTTCAAATTATCCAAAGCTGCCAGTGGCATCCATAAAGTACGTTGCGATGATATCATCAACAAAACTTTCTAGCGTTGAGTTCATGTTTTCTAAATTAGTGTTAGACTTCTCTATAAGGAAAGTAAAGTAATCTAAGCTGTCTTCGAGGTTGAGGAGTAATTATATAGTCTAGATCTTGGTCTCGTATCGTATCGGTGATACGGCCCTAGGGTTACCGCTAGGTCGTATACGGCAAAAAACGTGCAGCCATTATCTTATCACCACGTGACCCAATTCCAGTTGAGTTTGGACGCGACGAGGTCAACCCGATCTCCTCGACACTGTCTCCGCTGGGATGAGATACCGGTGACCATATCCTACTCAGTTTCACCAGCGCAAGTACCGACATGACTTGGTATGAGCTTCAGTAATGCTCTCCGCACAAACTTCGAGCCTTCCGTCATATCCGATCACCGCAGCTTGCCAGCGGAGCCTGCGGTCATCCCGTGTTGGCGAATATGGCTGCTCGAAACAATGCTCGCCGCGATCGCCCGCCTGTTTTATGCGATGAGAGGGACGCCAATAAATATGTTTCGCGCATCATTCCTTTGGTGCTTTTGGGAATTATCGGCTACGCAAGTTATGCTGTGACGAAACAGCTATGTAGTAAGCAATGGCCACTGATCCAGAAATGATATTCTTTCTAACACCGGACACCTTCTAGTTGACTATCTGATTAGTCCTCGATCGCATTATGAGCGCGAACCCCGTTTAGGCGCCGGCGTGGCTATTATCGTGGTCTTTTATTTGCTGCTGTTCCCTGTTATTGCTACCTATTTGCGACTATACTATGTTGTTATCTTTAACCCAGACTTCCTCCCGCGGGGAGCCTCGTGGAATGGGTTGCCATCGGAATACGAGCCTAAATATCCGAGAAGACGTCGAAAAGGCTCAAGATCGCGGGAGGGTGGACACGGGAATCGAGAAAAAAGACTACCATCGACCACCGAGGCCGTCGATATCGAGCGCCAGGCAGGTGGAGTTGCGTTCCCGCTTACAGACTTTGCTCAAGAAAGTTTCTGGACAAAGGACTTTTTCATTTGCCAGGATGATGGACGACCGGCATACTGCTCCAAGTGTTGCCAGTCCAAGACTGATCGGTCACACCATAATTCAGATGCTGACCGGTGTGTGCGAAAGCTGGATCATTTTTGTCCCTGGTAACTATCTCTTCTTTCGTCAAAATGCACATAAATATGGCTAACCTCAATTTTAGGGTTGGTGGAGTTGTTTCGGAGAGCTCTTATAAGTTCTTCCTTCAGTTCGTATTCTACACGGCACTATTCACTTTCTTTAACCTGATAGTGTGTGCCATCTTTGTTGCCGAGCTTCGTTCAGATGTAAGTTCCATGTCGGTCTTCTGACCCGTCTTTAAATAACATGCGGATCCAGACTGGTAGTGTCAATCCTCACTGGGCCGTAGCCCTAGGCTTGTAAGTATTACACCGTTAGCAGACTTGAATCGTTATAATAACACTTAACTAGGTCTGGATTATTCTTTCTCTTTTCTGCAGGAATGAGTGGCACGTCTCTTCAGCTAGCGTCAACTAACGTGACCACGATTGAGAATATCAACCGATATTCTAAAATTTGGAATTTAGCCATATATATCCCACCGCATCAGCTGCAACGCATTTTTAACCCTGATAATACCGATAATAACGATAAGAGCCAGTGGGCTCAAACTTTCCGCACCGTTACATACCCACTTCAACCCGTCGACCCTTCGTCACCACAGGCCAACAATCCCTCTACAATACCAAGCACAAACGATGCAGCCAAAGTTTCACGCACCTTTGCAATCCTGACAACTCAACCGGGGGAGAACCCCTTTGATTTGGGCGACCCTATCGAGAATCTGAAGCAGGTCATGGGGTATACTCTGTTGGATTGGATACTGCCTTTCAAAGTGTCCCCGTGTGTAGACCATAGCAGCCAGGAGAGTGCCTATCCATTGGGCCCGGTTGTTGAGAGACTTAAACGAGATGCAGGTCTTTCCGTTACCGTTGACAACAAAGAAAGGACTCATCGAAGAAGACGTCATCGAAAATGGAAGAAGAGACGGACCGATAAAGGAGGTGAAAATTCTAGCTCCGTCGCAGAAGGAAACGAAGAGAGGTAGTATCCATAGAAAGGAACAATATTCATACTTCTAAATAACAAAAGCATAATGTTCTTTCCATGTTCGTCAACTGGTAGTTTGACAACAGCCGAAACCCTAAATGCTTCTGTAATGAGTACGTGTGGGGCACGTGTTTGAAGATGCGTAGAATAAGCTTGGTTTCCTTTAAGCTTATTTTTACGTCAGTTCTTCATGATCAACGATACATCACTTTTTCTAGGGGTTCGTCTAATTGCCAATATGAACACCTTAAGATTCTATAACTACGTATCGAATTGACCTTGCAAGCTGGGGAGTAGATAGTCAAAACTTAATCGCCATGTGGAGCTAGCACTAAGCATGCAGAGTAGTGTCACGCAACGGAACGCCTGTTTGTTATGTCGTATGGGGCGGAGATTGCCCCTCTTTGAAGTAATACCCCTGGATCCAACACCCCAGGAAGTTGGCTAAAAATCGAAAAAGAAACAAGCAAAAAAATGTCGTCATTTACCCTCCAGGGCAGCGCTTTCATTACCGGCGCCGGATCAGGTAATGTAACTTACTTTCTACATGAATGAACAAAAAGACATCTAATAAATAGCTTCAGGTATCGGCCGGGCTGTGGCACATGCGTTCGTCAAGAATGGAGTTTCGCAAATCGCCCTCGGTGACATCAACGAAGAAACCGCACAGGAAACAGTCGATCAACTAAAGGCCATCAATAAAGATGTCAATGCGATAGCCATTCATGTAGATGTTGCCAATGAAGACTCTGTTAAAGCTGCTATTGATACCACGACTGCGGCCTTTGGCCGAATTGATTTCGCAGTCAACAATGCCGGTATAACTGGTCCTTTGGGTCTTGCTTCAGATGTTTCTTTTGAAGATTGGAAGAAAACTATTGATATCAACTTGAGTGGAGTGTGGTTATGTCAGAGAGCTGAAATCACGCAGATGCTGCTTCAGGAGTACCCCTCCCCTTACATTTTTCATTTTCTCTTCTTCTTCCTCTTCTTTTTTTTTTTTTAGAAAAAAAATCCTCATATTGTCATTTTTATTTATGGGCTTATCGTGACTTGGATGTGTTAATAGGCCTGTTTCGACCCGTCAATACCGTGGAGCAATTGTGAACGTCTCGTCGATGTTAGGAATTACCGGTCTCTGGACCGAGGCTCCAGCCACAGCTTATTCTGCTTGTAAACATGCGATTTTGGGCTTGACAAAAACGGTGGGCTTTCTATTTTTCACTTTGCTGCTGGTGATATTAATAAAAAGCAAAAACCTAGGACGCAAACACGGTTGCCTCGAAAGGTATTCGTATCAACGCTATCTGCCCTGGATTTGTTGACACGCCTATTATCAAATCTGCTTTGGACTTGGGCTATATGGATGAACAGATTGCGGCAACACCGATGAAGAGAGTCGCAACTCCTGAAGAGGTTGCCGATGGGATCGTCTTCCTGGTTTCTCCGGCTAGTAGTTTTATGACTGGTTCTGCACTGGTAATGGATGGGTGAGTTTTCATTTCGCGCAATTTATTGGTGTTTCTTGCTGATATGGTGTTTTATTAGGGGGTACACGGCGCATTAATAAGAACATTTGACGACTAGCTCAAGACTATTGTGTTGATATATGAATAAATTCACTAAAACCGTATCAACTGAACCTTGTCCTAACCCTAACCCTAACACTGAACCACTTTGATTTTTATATCTATACCCTGTGATTTTACTCAAATTTACAGATTTACAGATTTAAATGCTTTTATAGTAGAGGAAGAATGTCTTTAAATAGTGCAATTTTTATGGTATAACGTGGCTTTTCACAACGGGGTGAATGGGATTTAAAAGTGACGTGTACTATTCCGCACTATCTCAATTCATATCTCAAAAATTAAAATCTTGAATCTTTGAAGAGAAGATAAGTGTATATACAAAAAGAAAAGTATTTGAAAATGAAAGTGAAAGATTTTTTACACCCCCGCCGAATTCCAGCCCACGTTGCTAATCACCGCACCCGGTTGGAACGGACAGTGTTATTTGAGGAGCTAAAATCAACGGTCCATGCCGAATTGAGCGATTTGTTCAACGAATAGATAGGTAGATCGGTCTCGTTGCTTCCATAAACGATGGCGGTCTGCAGGGCAACATTAGTTTGGTAACCAAACGTCCCGTTGAGAACCAAATGTCCATTGTCGTAAGTAAATTCCATGAAGCTGCTAGTCGAGTTGACGCTGATCCCGTCGTCAAGGTAAAGGTTTCCCTTGGCCTTGCCGTTGTCGTCGAGGGCGATGACCAGCTCGAAATCTTGTTCACGTAGTTCTGTCGTGGTGTTTACTTGATCGGCGTTGGTTCGGAGCGGTAGAATTGAGCCACCACGGATATGAACTGGGATATCCGTATAAGTGACATTATCGTAGTAAACATCTAGACCTGTGACTGGCATTTTCTCCGCTGTCCAGAAATCATAGAAAGTGTCTTCTGGCAGGTAGAAGGTCACATCTGTCGCGTTTTCAACGGTAACAGGGGATACCAGGATCGAAGGTCCGTAAAAGAATTGATAGCTGATTTCAAGAGTATTAGGGTCTTCGGGATAGTGGAAGAACAAAGGTGTGATCGTTGATGGAGATCCATCCAGAGTCTGCTGATAGAAGGAGGTATAGAAGTAGTCCATAAGTTGGAAGCGAGTCGTAATAGCCTTCTTAGCAACTTCAGTAACAAGCGGCCAGCGATAGAATTCCTGAGAACTAGCTGCTATGTCGGCATGGTTACGGTAGAAAGGATACCAAGCACCAAGCATGGCCCAGCGGGCACATAGGGTCTCAGTTGTGTCGTCGTTGAAACCACACACATCAGATCCAACCATAGGGATTTGAAAGATTGAGGCAAACTCCATGTGTTGGACGATTGAAAGCAGATAGTGAGCCCACAATGAAGCGTTGTCTCCTGTCCAATGCCCTCCCTTTCTTCCATCGCCTGCAAATGTACTTCTTGAGATAATGAATGGACGCTCATCTGGCCGGCGGTCCAAAAGGCCCTGTCGAGTGTGCGAAATCATTTGAGATGCATATAGATTGTGGGTATCATATGCTGTATATCCACCGTAAAGGGAGAGATCCCCCCAAATGGTACCTTGGCTCAACATACCTCCGGGGTACCCGATCTTGTACCCTGGGGTAAGCAAATCTCGGCCCGGTACTCCTGTCTTGTTCCCAGCTGTTGAGTCTCTCTTGACTTTTGAAGCGCCTGATGGCTGGAAATCAAGAGGAAACCCAGGAAGAGGATCCCAAGTTGTGCGAACTGCAGGTGGCTGGGGAGGATCACCCATAGTGACAGCAAGGTCAACCGGGCCAATGCAAGGCCACCCACAGAAGTTGGCGGGCTGTTAATTCACGTCAGTTGCGTATTAGTCGATACTATTGTCTTGAAATCTCACCTCATTCATGTCAATCCAGATTCCATCTACCCCTATTCCAGTACTGTCGTTGAAGAATGAACCAATTTGACCACTCCAAAAGTCTTGTGAGTTGGGATGGAAATAATCCACGTATGAAACTGCTCCAGGCCACATAACCGCTAGAAATTCAGTGCCGTTATCATATTTAATGAAGGTATCGGCATTCAATCCATTATTGTATGATGTGCTGTCGTTAAGTGAGACGGGGGGGTCGACCATCATAATATAATGTTGCTGATGATCATGTAGATATGTCACAAATTCCTGCATTTTTTCTAGCGGAAATCGGTCAGGATCGACGGTCCAGGTTTGTCGCAAATTCATATAGTCAATATCGTTCCACATAGTCTCGAGGGGAATTCCAGCTTGAGAGTAATTATATACTACCTCCGCCGTCATCATAACATCTTGGTATCCATATTTGCATTGATGGAAACCATATGTCCAATAAGATTGCTGAGCTGGCTGTATTTCAGTAAGAAAATTAGCTTGATACTCTTGACGGTGCACATGTGGATTCAAGGGGAAAGAGAGACGCAAAGGGTAAAGGTTTTCATACCGTTCCAACGACGCCAGCATATTGACGAGCGACATCAGCAGGTGCAGGTCCGGCCAAAAAGTAGAAGTCCAACACCCCGCCAATAGTATTATATTCAAGATATTGAGAGGCGTCAGACGTTTGATTGATTTTGACGTCCATGCCGTTGCTGTTTGATAAGAAGACACCATGTGCTTTACCATTCCTCATTTCAATATAAATTGGATGACTGCCATATAAGGGTTGGTTCGTTGGTAAAAAGGCGTTTCCGTAGTTCCATATAGTGCGTGTATAGTCGTTGACTTCAAGTCTGAAGGAGTCTGAGTCCTCTCCGAGTCCATAGAGATAAGGGTTTAGGGGTAGCGACGTGCGTAGCCGAACGTATTGGCTTTCAAAAATGAGGTTGGATCCGGATGAGTTGAATAGTGTTTCGCCGTCGGAACTGCGCTGGACAGCGAAAGAAAAGGGGGATTCCGAATACGAAAACATCAAATCTGACTGGTTGGAGGACGATTGAGCCTGTCCCGACGGAGTTCCCAGTACTGAGGCAGGAATTTGATAGACTTGTTCGTCTTCATCATAGATCTTGACGTGCAGACGCGTGTCTAATCAGATAATCGCCAGTTAGCTTGGGTCTTATTAAATGGGACCGGGGTGTTCATCTTACCCGTCTGGTATTCGACCAGAAGTTTCAAGCTTTCGATATCAGAGCCATAGACATTGCAAGCCGTACCTGCGAGTGTCAAATCCGCAGTTATTGTACCCTGTGTCTGCTGAACATTGCTGACTGTGTAGCCTGGACAACTGTCTGTCACATCGGCGACCACAGCCGTACCCAGCAGCGGTACAAGATAGATAAAATTCCTCCACATTGTACACAAATATTACATCAATGAATTTTGTGTTAAAGGCTTAGAAAAGTTGCTCGCCAATATACAAAACCGCATCTATAATCCGGAAGTTCATGCCTTTTATGGCTCTCGGCTTCCTATCTAATATAGATGAGATCTGATAGGTCAAAGGCATTTCCCTAAAAACGACTAAAACTAAAATAACTTCTGTGACCAACAAATTGAGCATTCCTATTATCCACCGCTATGCTACAGCAACTATACACAACCAGATTTGCAGGTATCGCCAATACCCTAGTGATTAGATCGGATATAGTTGTAAGGCAAGGTTACAAATATGCAGTCACGTAGAAGTTTAAAATATGTTCTTATGAGGCTGATGACAGTCGTATAATAATAGAGTATTTAGAAAAGGCTCTAATAGGCTGTCTTGGTCGTTAATTCTTTGCTGATTAACGCCATAAAAAACCAAGAACACGGATGAGACCGGCCCATGCTAACGGCTACATGCCCGAGACCGTGAATAGGGGCCTTAAATTAAACGACGGCATCGATTAGATTCGATTTTCCAATTGGAGGCCAAATAAGGTCAACTTACGGCTTGTTAGGCTGTAGCTTTCGCCTGGGAATTTACAAAAGTGTGATAGTGTTTTAGATTGATCACTCCGAGTCTGGAAAACACTGCGTATTTATGGTTATTATTATCAATATTTGATAATAAAGTCGATTCTAAAATTGGATTCTTGAAGTTTTGATGATTCTCATGTTCCTGACAGACGGGGGCCGCTACGCATACACAACTTCTCCGTTACACTAAGATATTCTTGGGTGCAGTTGCTTAAAGGTACGAGGACATGACTAGTGTCGAGTCAGTAATATACCACCGTTCATAATAAGCAAACAGTATGAGCCTAAAATGAGCAAGATCTCCTACTGGCCGCTTAAGAAAGGTGCTCCCTTGTACCTGCATATTCAGAACTCTACTGGAACGTCTGTCACTTGTTTTGCTCGGTAATTCTAGGATAATGTTTAATGCACCTCAATATTTCAGGGTAACTTGGGGCTGCTGGAGCCAGGGTTCCGTTGAAAGGGTCCCTCGGTGGTGTTCTACAAGCCTGTCCTTGGGTGCAAATAGTGACAAAAAAAACTTCATATTTGGAAATGGGGCAGAAATAACTAGGCGATTTGTCATCGGGTGATCCTATGGGGCATGTGGGTTTTCTTCGTATATACGGAGTGCTTTTGGAGTTAAATTGTAGTGTATCCATAGTCGTGCTAGAGGATCCGGATGAGGCCGTGGAAGTCCCGGCCATGATATTCACAGTATTTAAAAGTTCCTTCTCTTCCGTTTTCTACTCAGCTAGCAGAATATAAATACGCATAGTATACGTATACAAATTTTCAAGACACACCTATTGAAAATCTTTACTTCTTCAAGTTGTTAATAGATTTCCCGGCTCGGCCAATCAATCTATTTTTTTCCATTGTCACGAAACAATACAGCTTGTCCGTAGAGTCCGTTCGGAGTCGGTACCCTAAAAATCTATAAGTAAATATAGTCAATTGGAAATGATACTCTGGAGCTCGTATGCTTTAAAGGCGTATTATGTGTTACCATAAAAGTTCAGCTAATGAATCCATAACTCAAAACGACAAATCACAGCCGGAACCTTAATCAGTCTCCCTCCAATAGAACGGGCCAGGTACCCACCGCGATCAACAGTGATTACCATTATAGGAATAGTCTGCGCCCCAGGACATCACTAAATTATACGATCAATTGCAGCGAATGACAGGAACGTTGGTTTTTAAACAAATCCTCTAAGGTTCCACGGCCGGTGTCATGGGTGCACACTCCAGATCGTGAACACCGGCAAAAGCCAGCACTTCACCACTAACAAACATGACTTCGCAAGCATACACGGTCGGGCCAAGAGCGGCGCCGGTGAATATTGCGCATTTTCTTCCGTGACATTGGTGTATATGCAAATTTAGCTATTATTGATAACCATAATGGGGCTGAAGGGCTTCGCCAGCAAATGAGACCTTCAATAATGTTTTAGTGCCATTTGAATACGATGGCGATATGTTTGAGCGAACAAAGGGCCAAATAGACTCGCACCCTCGTTCTTTTCTTTCGTCGTGGCTTGAATTTCTTACCTTCACCTTCAATTTTACTATGCTGTGTTGCTGTTGCTGTTGTTTTTTTACACTCGTTTAGCAAACTGATGACACTAGCCTTGACGGCGACGCCTCTTTTCATTTTTGGTTAATTAGTAATTTATTTCCCTAGCAGGTATGTCCAGCCCTGTACTCGTTCCAAGGGGTTATTGGCGTCTTGCAGCCATATTGGCGTCAGTTTTCGTTGCTCTTTTCGCATTGGCCCAATGGAAGGGCGTCGACCATATTATACCTAGACCTTTGTCGTTAGTATTCTTTTTGTCTTCAGTCCTATTATCTTTACCCGAAGGTGAATATTTGTCTAACGCGATATTTACTCCAGTGAGGGCTTCTCATGGAAGTCCCCGGGTTCATCTTCCTCATTCGCAGACCAAATCTATGCAGTATACAGACCTCTTGTCCACAACATAACGAATCCCACATTTGTCAACGACAACAATGAAGTGTTCACCGTCCAAGGCGAGCCGCGAATCAAGTCGCCAATGGGTAAAAAAATCATCATCCTCACGGTTGATAGCCGGCCACGTGATGATGTTGGAGAGCTTCTCGCCGGAGATCCTCTGAACTTTGCTACTGCGAGTCCATCGGCATTTGGTGCTTTGAATCACTATCTTTATGGTAATATCCAACACTGTTTTACTTTATATTTTCGGTGATATTTGGCTAATCCGTTTCACTCAACAGCTCTCATCCACGGCTATGACTATCGCTATGTCCGGGCTCCCGAATTCGCTGACCGATATGGCACATGGGTCAAAGTTCCCGTTGTGAAAGAGGCGCTTTTGACTCACGATGTGGCTGTCTTCATGGACGGTGATGTCGGCGTGCACTACCCCCATGTGCCGCTGGAATGGTTAATGAACCACTGGAACATCACAGATCAAACCCTCGTCGCAGCACCTCTGGATGTTCATCAGTACGACAACTTCAACGACCGCGGAGATCTCTCTCTAAACACAGGGTTTTTACTCGGACAGGCCAGCCCGCGCGCCCAAGAGTTGTTCCAAGAATGGGTCGATTGCCCCCTTGAGTTGAACGAATTTTATGCCGGTTGCTCCGAGTGGGCATACAACTGGGCGCACGAGCAGGCTGCACTCCGCGATTATATTCGCCACAAGTATGATCGCCCTGAAGACGTTGTGGTCATTCCATGCGCCGAAGCCAACGGCTCTCCGGATCATCCGGATGGCAGTCAACCGGGTGGTGAGGGCTCTAACTGCACGGGCCAGTTTATTCGCCATTATTGGATGGATAAGAGTCTGATGAAGCGGGAATTGATTGATTCTATTATGCCGTACATGGTGTCTCGTCTGCACGAAAGTCTCAAGCAGGGAAGTTCGCAGGCAGGTATCGTTGATGGTCATGAAAGGGAGTTGGGTAAAATTTTTGATGATTATGAGCTATCTTAAGAGGAATCTACTTATGTATTTATATGTTAAGGTGTTTTGGTTTATGGGTTCGTTTGCTCTTTTATAGAAATTATAGGATGTTGAATAGATTAGTCGTCCAACTGGATCTTACATATGTATAACATGCTACACCAATTGATATTTATAACATGCATGGTTCAAGTCCGTAATAATATTGATGTGATAATGAGTTTTATGTCTACATTAACCTACGTTGTCAATTTTGAAGTGCACATGTGGTGTTGGTTTACATATGGATGCTTTTATCAATAATTAACATTTGAACAATGAAATTTCGTCTAAATTTTCCAGCAGTTAAGTAGTATATATATCCAGGATGAATTTGAATTGCGTGTTTCCAGTATTTAGAACCTCAATCGCCCCTTGGCATCTCAGAAGACCAAACGTCATGGGCTCTATGTGACGTAGAAGTCGCGCTAAATCTCTAACTTGCGCTTTGTGTGTCATTATCAAAGAGCTAGTTGGGTAATTTGTGGTATCTAAGACAACACATTGTTCATTGCACATGATATGTGATGAATAGGCTTTTGTGTATGGAATTTGCTGGTACTTCTTATCCAATACTGTGACCTCCTTGAAAATCCTGTCATTTGTCGAAGTTTTTCTTCAGGAAACATGTTGAATTTCTTCTCGCATTTGAATTAACCTTGTTAGAGAACCCTCTCCTCGCGATGTTTCTCGCGCAAGGTGCTGATCAACAACCGGTCGCGCAATGAGAGTGATAAATACCATGACGGATCAAAGCGATGCTGCCAGTCCTCGAGATCCTTAACCACGTCATGAAGACTTCGTTTAAGGTATACAGCTTTAGCATCCAAAGGAAGTCGGGAAGCAATGGAGCTGCGCACTTTGAGTTGCTCAAGTCTTTCGACGGCAGCTGAGAGCTTAGACTTCAATCGCTCAATGGCACTCCAATAGTGATCGTTTAATGCAGAATCTAGACAGCCCGACTGCGACAAACGTTTTAAGAAATCTAGCTGAATACCCATCTTCAGCCAGACTCCCTCGATAATGACTGTTATATCCGCGGTATCTGATGAAATATTTCGGTACTCTCGACATACTCGCACAAGTCGCCTACCATAACTATAATAGAAAATGGTTTCAAACGTTAGAATGGCATATATTTAAATAATTTGAATAATAGAGACTTGCACCTTATACAGAGGTCCACAGCGGAAAGTACACCGAGCGTTAGTGATGCGGGATCCATGACAAGAAGCGTGTATTATTGCTTCCATTAGCAGATGGCTAAGCTGATAACGAAGTAATTAATAATTAATACCTGACCTATTTTTTAGGCCCCTAGATGTTGCGGATTAACTGATCCTCCGGGCAAACGAGGCTGAGATGCAGGCTGAGGTCAGATGGGGCCGGATCTTCGGTACAGGGGGGATATCGTCGAAATCGATGCTCTCCAAAGGAACCACGGCGATATTATACAACTGATGCTTTAAAAAAAACATGGATCAAGAACACCTTTCGCAGCCCTTTCGGCTAGACATATCTGTCTTTCTCACGATCGAAGCAAAGAGGTAGTGTTTAAGCCTTCACACCAGGGTAAACAGGAGAGAAGTGTCACCATGTGGACAAAATTGCACAACTTGACCGACAATGTGTCCCTCTGGACAGGTTACTACAGATCAAGCCTCGTTGGGTGTTCATGGACGATCAGGCTGTATATAACGGGAAAACCATAGACCTGCGAGGTAAGATGGCTGAGATTGTGAAAGGGATGCACTCTGTGAAAGAATTTGAGGGTCTTGTTTCCCAACCGCGATTCGAAAACCAGCTGGCAGACGTCACTGCGGCACGCCGATCCAGCTCCTCCCAGGTAGGGCGGATATCGGGGTGGCCTAGATAGTAGTTTGCATCTCCATAGCGGGTGAAAAGTGTTACTCCATCAGCTTCAAGCTAATCAAGCGCATATCTAATCTCTTCCAAAGCCGCCGAGGTATCGAGGATATCCGGTAACGCAGCAAAAAACCCGTATTTCTTGGGAAACTGATCCCTTAAAGCTTTGCCAAACTCATTGCATTCTCTAGCAATTCGGGCAGACTCGGCTCCTCTTAGAATACCCGCACCAGGTGCGGTTACTGATAAGATGGCTGTTTCGATATCACAGTCATTACAAATCTTTTAGTCGGCATCAAGGGACCAAGTGGGTGTGGGAAATCCAGAGGGATCGCCGCCAGCCTCTTCGAGAGCTTTAAAATCAGTCAGCATTATCGGAACGTCCAAGATCCGCCTCGAGTGAACGCACCTTTCGAGTAGGCGGGTGGGAGATAATGATTATGCACGTCAATGTGTCGTGCCATTGTGAAACGTCTTTTCAAACTGCGCAATCGCTGATCAAGATGAATATCAAGATATGTCTTTCTAGTGTCGAATTTTTGAATAACTCTTATATACTGGTAAGTCTTATATATTGGTAAGGTTGGACGAATCCGGCTACGGACGGAAAGAAAAGATCGGGTGGCACGGCATTAACACGTCCGGATAACAGCATGTTTGAAAATTTTTCCTTCATCTATCATTGACGAATTCAATGTAGAAGTGGGCCCGGTGAATTGCCAATTCAGGCAAGGGCCCGGCGATGTGTATTATTCCATTTTCAACTTAGCTCTTAACCTTAATTCATCAGTGACATCACTACGTATTCTACTTTATTTTTGGAGATGCGGCGAAATGTCCCGGGGTCTAGCCCGAACAAGAAACTCATCGGCCCCACAGGACCCACACATATCACGTAGCCATAGTCATGGTGATCTCTCCGTGTCTACCTTGAACCAGAAACCCCACGAGCCCACCAGTTGACGAGCATGGGGTAACCAGTCCGTAACTAAGTACGTATAGCTGAAGCCTTACTGGCCTTTCTAATAGCTATATCATTGACATACTAGGGTGTTTTCCTTTCAGGCTTATCATTTTTATTTGGCATTGTTGTAGTTATGCTCCTCACGAACCAACCACCATGAACTTCCATTGTGGCAGAAACTTGGAACCGAGAGAGGAAGGGTTCCCTGGCAGAATATCACCTGATTTGCCGCTGTATTTGAGAACATCTAAATCTTATTAGCACCAAGAAAGCATACCATAGAAGTTAGGGGCATGGTGTATTACCTAGAAGCAGCTTTCCAATAGTCCAGTTCCGCGCAACATGATGCAGAATGAGTCGAATAGTATCCGCATAAAGTTTTGCCGTAACATTTTGAAATAATGCACTATCATCCGGAACGTGAGCTGTCGCAGGGCCAAGAAGCGCGCAAAAAATAAAAGGAGAGCAACTTGGTATATACTGGAAGGGTAGGAGATTTGCTGCACGATAAAAGCCGATAATACTCGCAGCACACATCCCAGGGGTGTGGCGTAGCTCGAGAAATTGTGTGGATAGACCGGAATTCATATATATCCGAGGCCGTTTAGAGACTTTCTGATGGTGCTAGACTGACGGCAACTTCTAGGGGTACCGTCTGAATATTCATTTGATTGCTTATTTAGTACTGGGCTGTCTCCAGGTGGGGAGTTGATCACTAAATGGGTGAGATATTCTTATGTTCTTTTTCAATTCTCCCTTGCAACTGGTCATGTTCGAGAGTTTAACTGAGTATAGGACTTGCCGTCGCCGGACAAACAACGTGAACAAATCATAGCTAGTAATGATGGAACAATGCCCCAGTATCCCTATCGGAGATGTTCCCAGTCCATATTTGAAGCGTGGTCAAAGAAAATCGTGCAGAATGAGCCCTTGATCGATTCCTATTTCGGCGTGAAATTCGAAACTGCTGAAGAATCTAGTGACCGGGTTACATCTATTGTTACCAATACTACCACGGAAGTGTCATATCTGATCAGCAGCAAATATGTGATTGGATGTGATGGTACAAATAACAGAGGTCGAACCTCTGTTGGTATTGGCCTCACGTCTTCCCCAATGTAAGCATTTTCTGGAAGAGTCTTCATCCCATTATCTGGATCGGTTGCACTGATCTTCGGGCATCACGGGCAGATTAACATCAACTCTTCTCGTTCACCTAAAATCTCGAGGCCTAGAGGTTCTTTATCGTCATGGTCAATTCTTGCACCTTTTTCTGTCCAAGGGTGGTGTTTTGATAAGTCAAGATGAAAAAGATACCTAGACGATCCACACACCGCTTGCACCAAACGAAGACATCACAACAATCAACCTCGAACAAGCCGTCTACGCTGCCCTCGGTGACTCGGGCCCTCCACAGCCCTTAAAGATTGACCAAATACTTGTAAGCAGTGTATGGAAAGCCACCTTAGGTGTGGCCGATCAGTTCCGATCCAAGGGGAAACGGGTTTTTTAGCCGGAGATTCAGGTATGGCAACCTTAGTCTCGTCGTTTGAATGGGCGCTGAGATAAAGCAAAAATAGCACACCAGAATATTCCATTTGGCGGATACGGTATGAATACAGGGCTAGGAACGCGTATGATATAGGCTGGAAGCTAGCGATGTTCCTGAATCACCAGGGTGGGGAAGGATTGCTAGACGCATATGAGGAGGAGCGTCGGCCAGTCGCCATCCGGAATGTTGCTATGTCAGGTAAAAACGCCCAGGTGCACTTGGACTATATTGGATGGGTCCGGGAAGTGAGCGATGCCACAGTCCGCAGCGACAGTCCCGAAGGGCAGGCCCTTCGCGAACGCATCCGAGACCACGTCAACGCCAAGGATGGTGAAAACAAGAGCATGGGGATTGAAATGGACTACAGACATAAGTCTTCGCTGATTCAGATTGTTGAAGATCCTGAAAACGAGCCTAGGTGGAATGAGCGCGATTACTTTGCGAGCACATGGCCTGGCAGTCGAGCACCGCAGTTTTATTGAATGATGGGCGAGCTATTTATGATCTCCTAGGACCAGACTTTACACTCGTTGACTTTACGGATGATAGATCATTCTCGAGTCACTTTGACTCTGTAGCCTCCCGGCTCATGGGGCTCTCTGTTGTTCATCTCCCAGGAGAGCATCATGCGAGAAGAATCTGGGAGCGTGATGATGTCTTGGTGCGTCCCGACGTGCATGTCGCCTGGCGATGCAATCCCAATGGCATATTAGATGAAGGTGCGACTGACAAGATCCTTCGTGCCAGTATGGGGAAAATATAGAAAAACGCCTTCATTAGCAACAGTTACAGACAAATTCAAAACCTTCATCACTTTTTTACACTCTTCTTTCTTTTGCCCTTATATTCTTTTTTTAACATTTGAAAGGTCAAGGTGTGGTGCTAGACAATAGACTACATGTATACACTACCTATTTATCTACGTCATACTAGAATTCAATTGTCTGAGCTATGAGTTTAGATTTTAGATCTCCATTATATTTGATGATAAAGAGCATTTAGTATACAAAAGGGACAGCCGAAAAAATAATCCGAGACCATACAAAATGAGTAGACATCTGGAAGTAGCAATACATGAATATGAATAAAGACACGAAAAAAAGACTCGAGATGGAGAATTACAAAAAGATACATGTAAGAACAAACAAAAGGATACGAAAACAAGCAGGTGGTATAAACGAGATAAGGAAACATAGAAATAAAAATACAGGATGGAATGAAAATAAAGATAAAGCGTAGGATACATAGAAATCAACCTGGACCAGGGCATTTCTTTCTTTCTGGATCTGTCGTCGTATATATGGTGCGAATTGGACGATTGTCCCGATTCATCAACTGGTATAAAAACCATTCAAAAACATGAAACATCGAAAAATTGAAGTGGCGTAGCAAGTTTTTGCGTATAGGTTGATCAAGTCTTCTTCTCATTGGAAAACATTGATCCAGTCAATTAACGGAGGAACCCCGAGCACGATGGGCACCTTTGGTGCCCGCACGTAATGCAGCATGGGTACATTTCTGCCATCTGATACCCTCCACAGACATGACACAGCCAGAACTCCACTGGGGTTGCAAAATTCACTTCGGTTGGGTAGGCGTGCTTGCTTGGGTCTGTTGACTGTGATTTAATCGCCATGTCTGGGTTGTATTTTCGGTTTATTGGGATTTGAAGGCAGAGAAAAGTATTTTTTGGTTCAAAAGTGTGTGGCTTGCTAACACCGAATGATAGACTTCTCTTTGTGGTATGAAGATATGAGTCAACGCGCAATTTATAGAGATTGTTTTATTCGGATTGTGTTCCTTGTAAAACGACTTTGAGTGACTTGGTATATTCACTGTTCAAGCTGGGAAATAAGTCAAATTTATCCTCAGTCTCGCTTCACTCTCGAATGTACATTCCTGGCAGATGCAAGCTGAGAAAACCACCCGGTCTCAGTTCAGGATCCATATTGCCCTGAGCGCGATAAGGGTTAGATCCCCAGGCAATGAGGTATTGCCTCAGAATTTCGCATCAGTGAGATGTCGCACATTGCAAGTGGGACGTAGAGGCACCAGAGGGAAAGGAAGTGGATAACCTAACAAATTCTCAGCTGGTAAATAACCGGCCCGGGGAGCCAGGGCGTTTGCGGTGAACGAATTTTGATAAAATAAGGTAGTATCAGGACATGTATATGTGGAAATGGAAAGAAATATGACATCTGGAACCATAACCCTACTCCTTTCGCCAGTGCTTTCGATGGCTGTGCAGGCCCCCGGGGGACGTCCATAGTTATTGTCAAATATTTCGAGAAGTCCTCGAAAAAGCGCCTTAGGAAAGACTGCACATGTGTTCTAAGCATTCCCGGGTCACTGAGCATTATGAATAAAAAGGATCTGTGAGACAAGGGAAGCTGATAACCAGGCTTGAACGGATTTGATAGGATGCACTGTCGGAGCTTTCGGTACAGGCGCGCCTGAAATTTTCCAAATCATGATTCCCATTGGGTTTCAAAATGATGCTGAAATTGTCGTCATTTCTTTGCCCGTGATGTGTTGGTGGGAACAGGGCGTGGGTGACGACGGGCAAGGCGCTGGTGTTGGTGATGTTGTGCCCGGTTAGCATGTGACGATCCTTCGAGCACCTGGGTACCAGCACGGTCGTTCATGGAATACCCATGATTTTATTTGGTATTTTGCAAATTTTTAGACTGGGTATACGTGAGCTTTTTTTTTTTTTTTTTTTTTATTTCATTTGTAGGTCAGACAAAGCTTCAGTGTTAGTTGTCAAAAACAAGTTTTGGACAGTATCAATGTGAAACACCAGTTGACGGTGTATACCCTCTATCTAGTCTTATAATAAAGCTTAGAAATATAATCTATCTCATTATTTATCAGTAAAAATTTTCATTCTTAGGGTTAGGGTTAGGGTTAGTAAGCCCAACTACTAATCGCTTCATCTGACCATTGACCTCATTATAATTAAGAAATAAAATACAATTCCACGCATTTCGCCAATTTATCGTCTCATCGCTCCTATTCCAATGCTAGTTTCTCGTGCATAACTTTCTTGGCATGAATGGCTTCCTCTTTGGGACTGAACTCGATGATCTTAGAGTAACGTTCCTTAATCTCTTGGTGAACTTTGCTATATTTTGTACCGATTTCAGGAATCAAGCCGGCATCTGCATTGCCCACGAATCTGCTGCTCTCCACCAGCCACTGGTCGCGGCCTCGTCGAACTTCGTCATAAGTGGCCAGAACGGCCTCGATGTCTCGAGGCGTACGTACCAGCTCGTCTGCCAGAAGCTCAGCTATTAGAGCGCTATCCTCAATCGCAAAGCCGGCACCGTTGCCGTGGTGCGGCGATGTTGCGTGTGCTGCATCTCCAATCACCGCGATGCGTCCTTTGAAGAAGGTTGGCAGGGGATTCTCGCAGGTGTCAAAGATGGCCCACTTTGAATTGGTTCAGTAAGTATGTTTATATGCAAGCAAAGTAAACTAATTCATTATATGAACTTACAATAGGAAGCTAGGGCTGAACCAGGCTCAAAATCTTAGTCACGTCGGGACCAAAGTCTTTAAAGTCGTTAAGGGCATCTTCACGCGTCGACATTCTGGTGAGCTTTCTGTCGTCGGTCCACTCGTTTTTATCTTCGTAAAAGGCCACCATGTTAAGAAATTTCCCACTGTCCATTGGAAAAGTGAGCACATGGCCTGACTTACCCAGCTAATATAACTCATTAGTACGATACATGCGAGTGAAGATGCGGTAATCTTCAACTTACAAACATGCAAGAGTTTCGAGCCTTTTCTTCTCCAATCGCCTCAATTGCTTTCTCCATCGGCACAATGCCACGGTATGCGTACTTGTGCGAGTACGACGGATGCGCCGACGGGTGATTTTCGCCAACAATGAAGCTGCGTACTCGCGAGTGAATACCATCACAGCCGATGACAGCATCGGCCTCAGCAGTGGTGCCGTCGGTGAAGTCTAAGACGATTCTTCCATCCTCACGCTCAGTGATATTCTGCAGACGCTTGCCGAGATGTGTCTTCTCCTCAGGAAATTCGTTGACTAGCTCGTCGAGGAAGCGGGCGCGATGCACGCCTTGCTGGCCACAGCCACTGGTAATGGAGAAGAGAATGTCGTCGCGTTGTTTGGGTGCCATTCCGTCGTAATAGTCAAACCAGACGGTCTGCTTGCTTGGCCATCCGTTGGTGGTGGTCACCTTGTCGAAGGCGCTCTTGACGCCTGGTCCGAACGAGCCGTCTAGTTCACCGTCACATGCTTCCATGGCTGCAACTGCATTGGGACTGAATGATACCCCAGCCCCGATTTCTTTGAATTGTGCCGTCTGCTCGTAGACTTGCACTGCGATGTTGCGCCGGTGGAGAGCGATAGCGAGTGTGAGTCCGGCAATACCGCCGCCAACGATGGCGATTTGGAAAGACTTGGAGGACATGTTGATTGCGCGTTTTGTAGTGTGTTTTCTTATTTATTGTCACTTAATTTCTGTTTGTAGTTCTGGTAATGGATGTGTTGAGATTGACGCTGGATCCCAAGTGGAGGCATCTCCACTCGATATTTATAAAGGCTGTCAGTTTTCATCGCGATGTTGAAAACAGCGACAGCCATGATGGCCTCACCGTCTTACCCGTTCGGCATTCTGCTTCCGAAAAGAAATTTGAGGGGAAAGAGATGAAATTGTACCTCCATCGCCACAGTTTACATCCGACGCAGGCCAATTGTATGTATATCGGGATATCCGCGAACCCCATAGCCGATCGGATTTCCCGAATGAGCCCCAGATCGACGTCACACAGTTCCTGGTCGAATAATGTAAATACTAAATTTGTATTACTAAAAAGGATGTGCTACTGGAACTACATTTGGATCCGATGAGCAACATTCGGGTAGCTCCCCGTCTGGGGTCTTTCTGACGTCACTCGCAGTCACTTGTCGAATAATGTTGAATGGGCAAAATGCCGAGGCGTTCTGCCAAATATTGCGGTACCTTACATTTCCGCTATTGTAACATTGAAATATTCTTTTAAATAGCCGCATGACATTAAATATGTCCCGGAGATCCTACATTTACACTTATTAGAGAAACCCAGGGAATCAATTATTCTATATAGAAATAGAGTCAAGAAACTAAAACAAGTTGATAAGACTCCTTCTGACCCAATAAAAAACTCCGCCGGCCACAAGCAGACTTACATGTATGAAGAATACATACACGCAATGACGTGCATACATAGTCCTCGATGATTCTGCAACTTCATTCCTTGACACAGTTTCGTGTGAAGCGCTCCAAGAAGGAACACCCATATCAAGCTGCACTTCTTGAACCGCGCGCATAAACTCCTCTTGATTGTGTTTTTCGAAGATGAATTCCCTTGATCCCTCAGGCATATCAATATGAAGGATATTATCCCTCAAGGAGCAACTCAGTTGCTCACGAAAGCTCTTTCTGAGCCAGACAGTATATAGGGCCTTCCAAGATTGGGCATTTAGGTTGGGAATTATAGAATAAAATTCAGTATGATTTCTTAATATTGCCTCAGCTGCCGCATCCACGTGTTTAAATTCACCTTGGAGAAGTGAAACCAGACCTTCAATGACTGCTTGAGGGAGAGTTGCCTGTTGGCTTAGAGCTCGTGCTGCCTTTGATCTTGTGTTTGAATTCTTGTCCTTCAGAAGTGGAACCAGTACTTCAAGGATCGCTTGTGGCAGAGAAGTTTGTCGTTGACCCAGAACTTGTGCTGCGGCAGAGTTCACATCTGAACTGCCATCCTTCAGAAGTCGAAAGAGTGCTTGAACAATTTTTTGTGGCAGGGGATTTGATTGTTGACATAGAGCTTTTGCTGTTCTAAATCTTATGTCTGAATTCCTGTCATTTAGAAGTGGAACCAGAGCTTCAAGGACTTCTCGTGGTAGAGGGGTTGATTGTTGACCAAGAGCTGTTGCTGCCACGGACTTCACGCGTAAGCTGCCGTCCTTCAAAAGTAAAGCTAGTGCTTTAAGAACTGGTTCTGGTAGATCCTGCTCACTCAGAATCTGTGCTGCTGCGTATCCTACATCATTATCCTCCAGAAGTGGAACCAGTACTTCAAGGATTGCTTGTGGGAGATTCTGATAAGTGATGGCCTTTATGGCTACGTGACCCGCATTATTACTCTTCAGAAGTGGGATCAGTGCTTCAAGGATTGTCTGTGGTAGAATCTGCTCACTTAAAGCACGCGCGGCTGTGTACCCTGCATCGTTATCCTTCAGAAGTGGAATTAGTTCTTCAAGGATTGTGTGTGGTAGGTTCTGTTGACCTAGAACCTGTGCTGCTGCATATCCCGCATCCTTATCCTTAAGAAGTGGAACGAGTTCTTCAAGGATTGTCTGTGGTAGGTTCTGTTGACCTAGAGCCTGCGCTGCGACATATCTCATATCTAGGTCCTTATCCTTTAGAAATAGAACCAGTGCCTCGAGGATTTCTTGTGGTGGATTCTGTTTGCCTCTAGCGTGTGCTGCGTGATATCTCACGCTTGGATTCTCGTCTTTCAGAAGTGGAACTAGTGCTTCGGAAATTGATTGTGGCGGGTTCCCCAGAGCTTGTACCGCTGCGTATCTTATATCCGAATTCTTATTCTGTAATAGCGGAACCAGTGCTTCAAGAATTACTTGTGGTAGATTCTGTTTGCTTAGAGCCTGTGCTGCTTCGAATCTTATGCCCAAATTCGTCTCCTTAAGAAGTGGAACAAGTGCTTCAAGGATTGCTTGTGGTAGGTTCTGTCTGTTTAGAGCCTTTGCCGCTGCATATTTTATGCTCGAATTCTTGTCCTTTATAAGTGGAATTAGTGATTGAAGAAGTGCTTCTAATAGGTTCTATCTACCTAGAGCCTGTGCTGCTTTAGCTTTCATGATTGAACTCTCATCCTTTAAAAGCAAAATCACTGCTTCTAGGAAGTTTTGTGATAAACTTGACTTTCGCCGATGCAATCCTGACAGTAGCGCCTTTTTCACTTCAAATGATCCTCTTTGTAGAAGAGATTTCAAAAGATGTTCTGGGCATTCTCTTTCTTCACCCAAGTAAATGCGAGTGTGGAAGGCACATTCAAACAGCAGCCACTGTTGCAACACACCCCTCCACCTTTGATAATGACGCAGGGAATAGTGTCCCATAAACCAGCGCCTTCCATCTCAAAACCAATAACGTCATCTAGCTCAGCCATTTTATCGCGGTGCTCGCCAGATTTCATCACAGTATCGGCTGATGCCATCTTTCCAATGTGGATGAAAGGGGGTGGGCATTCTGCGTTTAAGCGATCACGTTGAATTAATTTCCCAGCACATCCAAGTGTATAGCAATCGCTTGTTAAAGCATCACTGCATACAGGATGTGCACCAGTCTTACAGCTGCACTGGGGAGATGTATCTATCAGATGATGTTTGTGGCGATAGGATGCTTCAAACAAGACGTCATGTGAAGTTCCTGGATAACGCGACTCTTTCCTGGACGGATCTTGAAAATACTTAAGGTGACCGCGTATTTGTTCCTGTACTTTGTCGTGTATTGAACGAGTCTTCAATTTTGAGAGAAACGACCGAATGTCTTGACTTGGCCGTGGGAGGGTATCCCTGGCCCCAGACTTCTTTCTGAAGCCGTCTGGGTACTGCTTCCCAGAATCGTATTCAACAATTTCATGACTGATTATAACATCACCAAGGATGATTTCCGCTTTTTCAGCTGTGAAAGGCACACCGCCGCAAATTCCGACAACTAACGCGAGTTTGATTCCTCTGAAGCTATCCAACAAGCGTGAGGCAACAATTGCAACGTTGACTTTTCCTATTTCTGGCATGTGAGCTACTACTACACTATGCAGGCCAATTCTACCGATGGTGTAACTGTTCGCAGCTTCTGGTGGCTGCCAATCTGTGATGTTGTAGAACTCGTCAAAGAGAGCAAGGACGGCATCAGCCTCGAGCGGTAAGGCACAAATGATTGCTATATCCAAGTGGTGGCGAGTATTCAGGTGCATTTTCGTCTTGTTTGCTGCAATTGTGGAAGGCTGGAGAAATTGATAGAAAAGGGTCGCACAATTGGTTGATTTCTAACAAAAAGCCATTTCCAAAAATTCGCTATTGGTTGATTTTACCAGGGGATATTATCACTTACTACCTACCACACAGTAAATATAATTACATTTTATATTTTATTATAATTTTCTTATATAAAAACGCATCCTCCCCTAAGATAATTGGGCAGGTCTGTGATGAAAAGAGTGTATCAATACTCGGCTACGACTCAGAGGGGCCCAACATGCCTAAATAGTACAGGACTGCAAAAGCCAAATCACTCACGCAGTTGCCTTTGTTTGAAGGCTTTACGGACTCCGTACAGTCAATAGCTATATTGAAAAGCCCTTTAGACCCATTAAAAGTGGGCCTATTTTGGGTATATTCGAAAGCTATCACAGGCGTCCATGCTGTCTTCTGATTCTTTTTAAAACACGGCAACATCGAAGATTCGTCAGCATCAGGCTATCCTCGCCTACCACCGTAGACGTGGACACTCGATAGGACAGCGACCCATGGATCGGGCCACTCGGCCCTTTCCGTCGGATCCGTGGGTCTATCTACCAAAAGGCAATTGACCGAGCAAGCAAGACAGGGCGAGCGAGAGGCGAAACACCGGTTTCAACAGTTGCCCGGATAAGCGAGGGGTGTGGCGAATGAGCGACTGCGAATAGCGTCACCGGGCGCGCGGTCCCCAGCCAAGGTGAGGCTCTTGGGTCGACTATTCAGGCGTACAGTGTTAGTCTGAGACTCTAAGTTGGTTACCAGCCAAGTAGCGAGAGGGGATTCGTGCGGTGCAGAGAGATAAATGCCGGCGCTACCCCTCAGCCCCTCCGCGGCTGCGTCATCAGTCGATCCTGCCGCGCATAACGTCGACTTCTTTCCGCCGGGTCTCTTTTTGTCTGCTGTCAAATTGTCAACCCAACGCTCGTGCCCAACAATCCCTGCCAGAGCCACCAGGTCTCGTTCTGGCACGTGTCGGTCGTATGTCGGACGCGTAGCTGTTTGTTTGTTTTACACGTCGAAAATTTGTTCCGAAAAAAACAAAGGATAGAAAGCAAAACGTCGCCTGTCCTCTGCCAGATTTGATTTTCACCTTTTCATCGCGCCCTTGCTATCTCATTACACCCTTTGGGGCAATCTTGGTCAATTCGTCTGGCCAGTTTTCTTCATTTACTTTTCTCGTTGTTCTTCCTTGGTCGCCTACTTTTCCGCCGTTTGTTTCGCGTGGCTGTCAACCCTTGGCATCGAACGTCGACAACCATCAAAATCGTGCCGAATTTCTCTCTCGACCATGAGCCATTCATCGAGACATCGGTCAGACTCCCCAGGGAGCAGGCGTCTTTACGATCCACTGCGGGCCTCGACGGGAACAGTGCCGACCGACCTCTACGCCTCGCCCACCAGCTACTACGGCTATGACGGCCTGCTGTCCCCCAAAACAGCCGAGCGACGAGGCGGCTTTTTCAGCACCGATACGGGAGATCATGTCGACGTCAAACCCATATCAAAGACCACCTACCGAGACGGCGGTCATACTACGAAATCAAGAACCGAATATGCCGTGCGTCCGCGCAGCCAAACCGCCGACTCAAGACGCGATCAGCTTAGTCTAGTGATCCCACAAACATCAAACAGGCACAGTCAAGTACCGGCATCCGCATACGAAAGGACAATTAGCCCATTGCCGCCTCCCGCTCCCTACAGCCGTGAAGACCCTGAACGCTACACGGGACCGTCCAGCCGCTCGCATAGGCGCCTCTACAGCTCCGACTACCCCAGCGATACCGGCTATTTGGAGCCTCACGATCGATCCAAAAAACATCGGGATCGCGGGTATCGAGTTTACAGACCAGGCGGGGTCTCGAACTATCCGGCTTATGGAGATCCTCGGAAATGGGACGATTCCAGATACTACGATGCTTATTCGTATACAAACGCACGCGAGACATTTGAAAAGGAATCGGCTGCACGAAGTTCACAGAGGACGTCCCGTCGTAATGGACGGCCTTTGAGTATGACAGCTACCGATTTGATGCCTGGTCAAACTTCTTACGCAAGAGATTCTCGAGGACCGCCTCCATCTCAACGTGGGTTTGACCGGCTTCCGGGTGGAGACAGGCTGCGGATCACCAGTGGCCGAGAATACTCTGACAGTGATGCCAATCGAGATCCCCGCAGGCATCCCCATCAGCGGGGCGCGGTACTCCATCAGGATCGGGAGGATGGCTACTACTCGGTCGCGGATGACCCGAAGGACTCTCGCTATAATCGCCACCGCTCCCGACATAGAGGGTCACTCAAACACGCAGGGGAGCTTCTGGCACCCGTTCTAAGTGGATTGGCCACACTGGGGCTGGCCAGTGGATATTCGGATGACGGACGTGAGGCTCGCTCGGATAAGTACCGGTCTCGGGATTCGGAGCATGGCCGTGGTGATCGCAATAAGGACTATGATCGTGATCACAGGGATCGAGAGCGCGAGAAGATTTTGTCAGATGATGAACACGGTCATGGTCATCGTCGCATTCGAGAACGTCCTCATCGGCAAGACTCGTCTGCTTCAGAGTCTGAATCACGAACACGGCGTCGTGACAAGTCTTCAGCACGGAGACACCATAGCTCCAGCGACTCGGACCAGGTATCCCTTCCACGCAGCAAGGCCAATTCTTCCAGGCATCGAAGTAGGCCCAAGGACGAGAGCTCTGAAGTATCCAGCAAACGGGCAGCAGCAGAAAATGGAAATGAAGATCGACCACGCAAGCCGGTTACGGTAGAACCGCCAATCGCAAAGGAACCCGAAGCACCGCCCAAGAGTATTCTGAAAGCACCCCGAGAGAAGTTTCCAGAGGACGATAACCCGATTCGCGAAGGCGTTGCTCCGCTCAAAGATGCGCATAAAAAGGGTATCCCACCGGGGGCGCGGTGGACGAAGATTGATCGACGGCTGGTAAATCCAGAAGCACTTAACGTTGGACACGAACGATTTGAAGAGCGATCAGATTATGTGATTGTGCTACGGGTCTTGACAAAGGAGGAAATACAAGCCTATGCAGTCAAGACTCAGGAGATTCGAGGTTGGTTTAACTTTTTTTTTTCTTCTTCTGGAACCTCTTCCGCTAACAGAACTCTATAGATGAACGCCATAAAGCAGCCAAGGAAGAGCGCCGCCGAGAGCGTGAGCAAAGAAGACGCAATGGCGAGAACAATGACAGCTCGTCGTCAGACGATGAAGATGAAGACGACGATGATGATGACGAGGAGCACGCTCCGCTGGCTATCGAGGCACCGCCAGAGAAAGACGATTTCCCGGTGTCTCGCGAGAAGGGGCGGGTTGCCAATGATATGGTCACCGAGGCTATGAAAGTTGGGAGATGATTTCAGTTCTTCGTGTACATGTAGAAAATTGATTTGCAACACTACTTGCTAGAAAGCGGCCAAAAATGAAATGACACTACGTGTACATTGTAAGCTTGAGTATTCAACTCTGCATTGAAAAACGGCCCGTTGCAGCAAACGGCCTGGCTGATATTAGAATCCGAATTGAGCTGGCTCCATTGACCCAGCCGTACGTATTCAGTATATCCTCTGACTATCGGAAATTAAGTTAAGCAGAGCAAAATAAAAAGCTCATCAAATCAACGCCCAGACTCATATCACATTCCCAGGGTCTAGACAAAGCAACAAACGGGCGGCTACGGGCCGAGCCTTTTATTATTATTCCTTATTAATTATAACTTCGGGGGACCGGGTTTGATGAATTATTATTAATAGCTCGAACAATTCTATAGCTATACATGTGTATGCTATTAACCGCGTATACTACTAGCTCTGGGTTGTTTTTCAGGTTCGGTTGTCGGTCTCGTATACTTTTGGATAGATCTCCGTTGGGGATAGATCTTCGTTAGGGCTAGGCCTATCTCTCTCTCTCTTCTGTCATTTTCTAGAAAGTGATTCACTATTTGAGTACGCGCGCAAACAAAGCGAAAAAAAAAAAAAAAAAAAAACCTCCGAGATCATTTTATGCAAAAGAAATGTTGGCTTATGTTTCTTCGTTTGCTTGTTGGTTCAATGTTGGTTGGTCGCAGCTGGCCAGCATGATTGGTAAGAAAAATTTCCCAGTCATATGCAATAAGAAATAATAATGCCCCCATCGTACGGAACAACCTAATGCACAAAAACCTCGTATTTGCCCCGTTGCGCGCGCGCGCAGATCATACCCAGAAAACAGAAAGGAAAGTATAAAGGTTTTGTTTATTTATTTATTTATACACACACACATACATCATAATTTTTCAACAGAGAAGGAAAAAAAAAAAAAGCCTCAAACGGTCGGGCAGGAAAAGAAGCACAGCTATTGCTGCCAGCTGGTTGGTCGACAAGGAAGGATAGAGTTTGGAATAGTCCGCGTCGGAGTTTCGGTAAGTTGCATTCCCGGTGTTTTCGATGGAAAAAAAGTGGAGAAGAAAACAAAAAAAAAAAAAAAACTGGTTCGCGAATGTTCTACATTTAGGCTTTTGCTATTTAGAGTAAGAGGAGGGATGATCGGGGTGGAAATTACGGGAAAATAAAAAAATGATGATCAATAGATCAGAATCAGATACATGTCACATAATCTGACGCCCAGATGTATGTATAGATGACAAGCCATCCGAGCCGAGCGTGTGCTGATTATCGAGCATGGGACGAGACTACTGCGGCAGCGCAATGACTACTCCGTACTCCGTTCATCAACCCAAGCAAGCAGAAGAAGAAGAATGCAAAAAAGAAACGAACAAGCAAAAGCAAAGAAACAAGAGAAAATTACCGAGGTGCAAGGCCCACTCACCCTCATCTCACAAAAAATTTATCAGCCAAGCAAGTTAGCAACTAACTAAAAATCATCCGTACCACGGACAATATCAGGTACGTATTCACATGTCAGATGCACCTAGTAACGTTAGCATGTAGTATACTACTAGTATGGGTGGATGTGTCCGTACCTGCGTCTTTTTATTTTTGTGTCTTGTCACCGTTATCATGGCAAATCAACTACCCCTGTCTGTGTCGCTGGACAGAAACCCTGGGTCGATCGTTCAGGTTCACATTGGCATGCAGGCGGCGGGTGCTAGGCATTAGGCTGCGATGGCACCAGGGGTTAGTAGAGCTTGAGCGTACGCACGCAAACTCTGTCGTGAAGCTACCATGTATACAATATATCCGCTATGCATGCAGAGACAGCAAGTAGAGCAGATACAGGCCGATACAACAGATACCAGATACAACAAATAATACAAATAATACCGAGTGTATACATCAACTTGCCCGTTTTGGACGGATCGGACACCGAAGCGGCTGTGCATTAGCGCCCGACTGAGCCGGGCACCCGCGGCCCGCGATTGGGCCAGGCGGGATCCATGGAATGAGAGGATGACTGTGCCTCGCTAGTCGACGTCGCACTCTGTGCGCAACCACGCTGTCACGCTGTCACGCTGTTACAGCCCGGTACGTCTGCTCGTATGAAGGAGGTTTGTTTCAATATGCTGGAAAAGAAAATTGACTTTTTCCAGAGCCAAGTGGAGAAAGCTGCAAAACAAGGCAACTTCCGACTGCCGATTGAGAGCTACAGAGCACTAGTATAGTATTTGGATTGATGGGCAACGGCCCTTTCCGCGCTTGTCAGGCCGTATCACTGTCTGTATCACCGTATCACCGTATCAGGCAGTATCAGGCCATCAGGCAGTGTCAGGCCGTACCAGGGAGAGACAAAAGGGGGACAGTACACGAAGAGTAATATTCACTTATTATAAATTGATAATACCGCAAGGTGCATGCGGCGCAGACCAACCAAATGCCAGACTCGAATTTTCAATCATTTTGTGGTCCGCAAGGCTGGCGGGGGTGCCAACGTCGTCACCGTGCTAAGAGTAATAATAGTAATAATACGTAGTAATAACAATCATGGGGGACGCCACACTGCCCGTTAGCCTGTTTCGAGTTTATTTACACGGGGCTTCGGGAGGTGGGCTCTCCCGGCGTGTGGTGGGGGTGCACGCGGCCAATGGCATCCCGCGTCCTGCGGGGTGGGTGGGGCAGGCTGAACAAGGTTGCCAATGGGCGGCTACACAGAGCACGGAGGACTCCGCCCGGCGAACAGCGCCGCTTCGGGTGAAGCTTCATCGACGTTCTAGAGCGCGCTTTTTCTGCCCTCTTTTCAAGCACCTGTGTCCGGAGTACAGAGTAGTATGTACGTATTATCGTCCTCCTCAACGCGGATGCATACTCCGTCTCCGTACGTCCTGCGGAGGACTATTAACGTTGGTTCTACCTATGACGCCGGGACATGAGGGCGGCAAGTGGAGCCCCAGATGAGGGGACCATCTCTTGCATGATGTCTTATCATACATTCCGGACATTGATCAGTGATGACTTTGCTTGGACTCTGTGAAGATCGTTCTTCTTCCGGAGTAGCAGCAGTCATCTCGTTCTTTTAATCATTTTATACTCTGAAATCAGGTGGTGCTGGCATACATAAGCGAGACATTCGACGGCATTAAATTATTAATAAGGGATGACATCAACAATTCCCCGGGCCCACTGCTTACCTAACACGCGAAATCTTCCCGCCTCAGGCAGCAACAGCAACACCACCCATGCCCGCCATTGAGTCAGAACAATAACAACAACAGGTTATTGATATAATACGCATTATTATTGTTATTGTGCTTGCACGTCTATTGTTGCTCTTGGCGCTTTTTCTTGCTCTTCTTGTTTTCCTGTCTGCTCAATCGCTCCACCCAAACAAAGTTTGCTGCCCTTGCCTGTTCGAGTAAGCACCCATCGCGAGATTGCGAGACTCCGCCCAGGGTCTCATCGAACAATCCCCAGTACGTAGTCTGATGCTCGCTTGTAACAAACGGGACGAGGCCCACTCTTGCCGCAGAAAGGATTCTGATTCATCTAATGTCAGTCTCTGTCATCTGAACATCTTGCATCCAGAAAAATACTGCATGTAGACCTCATGGATGGTCTTAGTCCATATAGATCGCACAGGATGTAATAGTACGCAGCATACGATGGATGGGGCGCAACGGCCCGCTGTCAACAACGTTTTTTTTTCCCCCTCTGCGTCCTTCCTCGCGACCAGGGCCACACAGACCGAGATCGACGAGCGCAATCGAACGCTGTCAACGCATCGATATTATTGACTAGCCAACTGTTTAGCATTCACTATTTCACAGCAAGCGGACCCCTGCGCGATTTTCGCCGTCGCTGCGGGCGCTGGTTGGCCCATCGCGCGATCCGGCCAGACAGACTTCAACTACGGCGGTCCCCTCCCCCTTCTCGCATCTACTACCGGCACACTAGCACTAGTAACAGTTTTCTGTTCCTCTGAAATTTAATTCTTCTCGCTATCATCATTATTAATTTCGATTTAGTTTTGCCCTTTTGCGCGTTTCTTTGTTCTCGCATCTGAATAATGGGTCTGATTAATTGCCGGCGACTATCCATGCCTATTCGGGCCGGCCCATTTGCCCGTTCCAGTTGCATACGGCGTATTATTTGTTACGGGCGTATTCTTCGCTCGTCGTTGCACGGCGTACGGCGTAATCATCGGTAATAGTCATCTCATTCTCACCTGTCAGACCACTGGCCAGGCGCCGGGCTTGCTTTTCCACGCCCCCCCCCCTCCCAGCAGCTGCAGCCTACTGCACATCATCCGCCTGAAGCCCGCTCAGCTGTGCCCACTGCCCACTGGTCCAGTCTGGGGCCGTCTCGGAGCAATTGGTGCATCCGTCGTGCATCTGGCCATACGGGTCCATCGTGGCTGGCTTGCAACGATGATGATGATGCTGGTGGTGGTAGTAATACAGTAGTGGTGGTGGTAGTTCTTAGTAGCAGTATGTAGTGTTATTAGTGTCATTATATTAATGCTGGTTTATTAATAGCAGCAGCAGCAAGACGTAGCAACAATAAGTCCCGACTCCCAACGACCAGTAACAATAGCATACATACCGTACTGGACAATACGGTAACGTCTGGTTCGGGCGTCTGGCCCATCCGGCAAAGCTCCTGCCTCGTTTGGCGCGCCTTGCCAGATCTGGCGGTTGGGTCGTGCCTGCCCTAGACGAAATAACGATACCACGCAGAGCGTCCTTATCGTCTTCTTCTTATAACTCATTCGCGCCTTCTTCGCCCTGCATCACACTGGAACAGCATCCCCGACGGCCACATCTCCTGATCCTGCTCCTCCGCCATCCAACAGCATCGACTACTCCCAACGGTCACTGCCACTTCCACCATCAGCATCACCACAGCCACAGCTCTTGTCCCGGTGCCACCACCAATGCCCGGCGCCTGCGTCTCACCCTACCCACTGCGGGAGCCTCTTTAGTTCCCTGCTCGTCCCCGTCGGTGCTTTGACCGTGATCCTCGTCGCTCAACCTTAACCACGCGCATGGCTGGCTTGACCTGACCTGACCTGGCCTTTCCCATCGACATCTCCAAGTACTCCCCCCCCCCCCAGTACTCGCCAGTACTCGCCCTTCTGCTCGCAGTCCAGCCATGACTGCTGTTGTCCAGCCTGACCTTGGTCCGCCAGCTCACAAGTACAAGGATAATCCAACTGACGACTCGGTAAGCATGTCTTTTTTTTCGTACCCCTTGGCTCTCCCATTTCATTGGCATTGTTTGTCGGCATCCTATTCCCTGCTACGTGACCAGGGGTTCCTGCTCCTGTGCTCTTGCCTTTGCTCGAGGGAAGAAAAAGAAAAAAGAAAAGAAACACCATCGTCGAATGATGCCTGACGATCTGAACCCCACATCTTGAACTCTATACCTTGTTTTGTTTCTATCCAGCCCATTTGACTATTGATATCCGTTCTGCTATTGCTTGTTACTTTTCCTATCTGTCTATTTATTTGTCTTATTTATTCTACTGTATTTCTTTATAATTTATTCTACTCCTTACGGCTTTGGAGCTTCATCAAACCCGGGATGGACTGTCTCGTGCTCCAGACGCAGTTTCGATCTGCAAGTCATAATCATCAACTACTCTACACGAATATCTACCATTGCTTCGGTCTTTCAAATGCGCTTCAACTCCCCGCGTCTGGTCGCGTTGCGCCGCCTCGGCTTGTCGAGCACCGCCACGACCGAATTGATCTTCGGCTTCTCTATCGGCCTGTGTTAGGCAGCTTGGCTATCCCTGGCTCTTCTAATATGACAGATGATCTAGGCCCAGGACCTGCGTTATATGTCTACTCTCGTTGTGTGCAACTGGCCGGCCAGTCATCTTCTTGGTCCGGATGTGATGCGCCGCTCCCGTGAGCACCATCAAACTTGATCACGCATTTCGACCACTGATTTTATTTTACAATAACATTATTCAAAGAATGTCTATTGTTTAATTGAGCACCGATATCGGCAAGCGTCTAGCCGTTCTTCCTGTTGTTTTGATGCTGCCTCCTCGGCGCCGCTTCTGGTTGATTTAGGGCTTTTTTTCTTCGGCGTTGTTTTCTTTCTTCAAATGTTCTCGCTTGTATTTGCTTTGTCTTGAGATTATTGCTATTCAACGCGCTAACACTTTTTTGTGGTAGCTTCGACACATAGGAGCAGCCGGCCATCATTCTCACGGTCTGCAGCAGCAGCATCGACCAACTATTTTACAGCAACAAACACACAAATCACCAGACTCTCCTCATCAAAAATCAACAAATATCCCGCCCGGGGCTTACTCGACGCCTGGTGGCTTAAGCGGTGTACCTTTGCAACTTCCTCCTTACCCTGGCCCGACTCAGGATTCTGGTTATTACGCCTCCCATCCAAATCATTATCCGGCAACAACCACGCCCGCTCAATATCCCTCTAGTGGTAAGTTTTGTTGGACTTTCTCTACTATTCCTCGCTGTCAGGCATACCATGTCCCGGTATCTTGAACTTTGGAACTTTCGAATAAATGGCCCGGCTTTGGTCGCTGCATTCTAACCCACCATGAAATTCGACAAAAACCGCACGAAAACCACGACAGCCAAAGCACAAAAATTCACGCCGCTAGAGAAATAACGACAGAATCATTTGAATTTGGTATTATTAAACCCAGTCAGCTAACCTTTTCAAAGGACCTCCAGATATGATGGCTGCAACCCACTTGCAGAGGCCATATCCTCCTATTTACCACGCTCACACACCTCAATCAAACTCTCCAGCTTCGGTGTCGTCTCCTCAGACGCATGATCAACATGGAAGAGCTATTTACGCCCAATCTCCACAAATGGCGCCCCAGATGTACGGCTACCAACAGTACTCTCCCATGAACCCGGTTCACCCGGCGTATGCACCACATCCTCCTACGCCTCAACACCCCTTAACCACACAACCCCTAATGATCCCACCTCAGCCGGCACCTCTGCCTCATTCTAATCCTCCTCTTCCTCATCCGGCACCTTTGAACAATGCGGCTATGGGCAACAACAGTCCTCGGACCAATCTAGACACGCTTCAGCAGCGTCCTCCAGTTCAGGCCCAGCGACCGCAAATGCCTACGCCAAATCTAAATTCTCCCCCTGGAACAGTTCCTCTTTCTGCAAACAATGCTCAGTCTAGCCAGCCACCGAGCGCGAACTCAACAAATGCCGCGCCTGGACCCATCCCAGCAACTACTCCGTGGGTTGTACGCCAGGACACCAACGGCGTGCAATGGATTGCCTTTGAGTATTCTCGAGATCGTGTCAAGATGGAATATACTATCCGGTGTGATGTCGAGTCCGTGAACGTGGAGACTCTTCCTCAAGAATTTAAAACCGAGAACTGTGTCTACCCCCGTGCTTGCTGCAGCAAGGATGAATACCGAGGGAACAGACTGGTTTACGAGACAGAATGCAATGCTGTTGGCTGGGCGCTTGCCCAACTAAACTCTCCTTTACGAGGGAAAAGGGGGTTGATACAGCGTGCCGTGGATAGTTGGCGAAACAGTAACCAGGACCCTCGACTGCGTAGCCGCCGCGTCCGACGCATGGCTAAGATGAACCGTCGCCAGGCCTCTCAGCCAGGCCACGTTGGAGCTCCCTCGCCTGTACAACACCTTCTTTCCGGTGGAAACGCAAATCTAGCGCCGAACGCCCGCCCAAGCGATCCAATGGCTCTTGCCACGCCTATGCACCATGTTCACTCTGATAACTCTGCTGGAAATGGACAAGTTAGCGGTATGTTCCATCGGTACTAAAAGTTCTTTACCTGAACAATACCTTCCCGTATTTCCCTTTGCACCAGGGAAAATGCATCTGTGTGTTTGGAGAAAGTGTGTGTACGGTCATGTGTTTTCTGCTGTATTTCTGTTCAGTTGAGGTGTGAAGAAAATGAGTTGGTGGAGCTGGAGAGTACGCGTTGTCACCATTTCTTGTATCATTTTTTTTTTCTTGTTGAAGCGACTTGATCCCTGAGGGGGTTGCCTTTTTGACTCATTTCTTGTTTCTCTTGGTGTCATTTGTTTTCTTTTTCGCCACGACCATGTCTCGATTTATCCTGTTTGCGTGCCTCCGTGTCTTTACTGCGTGCCTTCTCTTGATCGGCAGGTAGGCTAATACCAACGGAAAATGTTCAAATATATAGGCGGCACTGATTTGACGACCGGTGCTCATCGCTCTGCAATTCCTTCCGGTCCGACTCCTCCGACCCGCAATACCCATGAGACACCAGATATTCGTCCCGGTCATGTCTTTCACGGTTTATCAGCATACCCTACTGCTGCACACGCCACCGGTGCTCCTGGAGCTCCGGCAATGGTGCCCGCTCTTCAAGGAGGCGGTGGTTTCGATGTTATGGGACGCCCGTCAGTTGCCACTGTTGCTTCGTCAAGGAGCAAACCTGCCAAAGCCAAAAATACCGACGACCCAGATAGTGAAGATATCTTTGGCGGTCTCCCTGAAGGCAAACGCCGAAAGTTTATTCTCGTTGACGATGCCCAGCGCAGCTGTCGAGTTCGCGTCAAAGTCATGCTCGATCGAGTCGACATTGGTGAGATTCCGGACTCGTACCGCTTAGCAGGTGCGGTCTATCCTCGCGCCTACTTTCCCGTGCAGATGAAAGTGCCCCCGGGTCGAGTCGTTCCTGGAAATCGCTACAGATACGAGAGCGATCTCGATGACGCCGATGGCCCTGCAACAACTGGTCGTACCTTTGTACCAGCACCAGCACTTGATGGCGAAATTGATACTGCATTGCCGCAAGTAAGCCGCAGCCGACACCGAAAGGATAAAGTGTTGAATGACCTGGGGTACCGAATGAGCTGGAGTCAAAGCAGGGTCTTTGCGGAACGGCCTATGTTTTTACAACGATCTTGTGAGTGCTTTTTTATTTATCACTCAATGCAAAAGCTAACCTGGGCAACAGTGGACGCCTATCGCAACAAGATGCACGCTACTATTGCGAATGCGGGCCACGCGCCATCATCAAAGGCATCACATTTCGAGACTCGCCGCGGGAAGCACAAATGGCGTAAACGCACTCGCCGAGACAACGGCAATTCTCAGTTTGGCGATTCTGCTTACCGAATCGAGGCCGAGGAGGTTGAGGGCTAGATGGTTATGCGTTGCTTTCCATCAATCTTACGAACGGTACCAATTGCGGCAAGTATGCTGTAATTATCTTGCCTTTTGCTTTTCTTCTTTCTTCTTTTCCTTATTCTCTTCTCTTCTCCTTTTTTTTTCTCTTTCCATTTATTCCTCCCATTTTCTTGTTCACTTCTTCTCGGCTATTTGGAGTCATTTTGTACATTCTATTCTCCTGTCCTTACCGTTCGTGGCTTGTGGCCATACTAATTTCTCCTTTTCTCATTGTAACATACAGTCCTTATCGGCTTATACCCTTTTCGTTTCTTTTCTTTTTCATCTTCTTTTCATTTCATTTTGCTGTGTACTTTTGATTTGGTTTTTGTACTGCGTTCTTCTCAGATCATGTGGGATAATGTGGCATGGCATTTACGCGGATGTTGGAAACAGGTTTGGGAAACAAGGAGTTGGGAAATGAGTTCGCCACCGTTTGGAGACAAGATATAAAAACATGCTCTCAAACATAAGGGATATGCATTATTATTTGTTATTGGGTTATTGGGTTTTGAGCTGGGATTTAATCATGTTTTTGTTTGAGTTGGGCCCAAGAAAAAGTCGTCACCGGGTTTTTGGTTTTTTTATGGATGACTGCACATGGTTTGATTACGTGTAGTTTAGGTTATGGATGGATATACGATATTAGTGGGATACATGATCTTTGAATTTACTTTTGTAATTTTGCATTTTTCAAAAATAAAAATAAAATCATACATTCAATGTCACATATATAACAAATATGTGCGACGCTAGCAGGCTCAGCACATCGCCGCTTTATATGCTCACCCTGGCTCGGGGACCGCTCACAGATCGCTCATAGATCACTCATGGAGCAGGGTTACAGGCTCTAAGAAGGGTCGCGGCAGCTCTGAGAGCGCTCTGAGAGCACTTGGAGCCTGAAATAGAGCCCTAGAGATAGCTTACTAAGTATTCTCTAAAGCTCTATCAGTCTATAACCTGAGTCTATTCTCTTTTTTACGTAGTCTCTATTTTTTATTTATAACTTTTTAATCTGATATATCTATGGTTGATAAGAATCACGTCCAATTCTCGCAGGTTAGGTCAAACCAATCGGGCCAATCTTATATGGCTTCTCCATTCCCTCTGAGGATGGGTTGCACAGCATTCTAGCTGAGAGAACATCTGTTGGGCAACAAAGAGTGCCTCATATATACAAATATTCCTGGATATCAGTGGCACTGCGGTTAGATTTAAATATGGAAAACATTCTTTGCGTCTAGTATGAGGGATAGTTTCAAAGTCTCCTTTTAACTATAGCCTAATATGAGATGTTGCGGCTAATATATTCTCTGTTCTTACTAATTCCTTGAAAGCTCTTAGCTCTTCTAAAATAACGACTAATTTACTAGCATAGGACGAGATCTATATTTTGATTTTGACAGCCTGGTTTGTACCAGCGTTGAGGAAAAATTGGTTCTCAATCAAAGCAGTCTTATCTTTGCGATCTGACGTAAACTCATAATCGGAGATGTCCTCGGAGCTATCAATCTTATAGACGTATAGCCTTTCAAAATGATAAATTCGCCTGTGCCTCATTGCGTAGCGGTAATATCCAAATACTGGATACACTGGGAAGGATAAAGAATAAAGAACGACAGCTAACATAGTCTATTATAAACTTCTTTGATCAATCTTTATCTAACCAGGGCAATGACTAAGCTTTCTGTTTGGAAAATAAGAGCAAAAACCAAACATAATATTACTTGTCAGTACCACCAGCTCATAATTTGCAAATTATTTGTTTTTAATGAGGCTTTATCCTAAAATTATAACGATTGCGGCACTTTTGGAAGTTGCTGTGTAACTCTAGCTATACGTGATTTCCTGTCAATACATGCAAATTTTAGAATCTCATTATATAAATATTGATGTTTGAGATACTATAGTATATATGCAAACCACCAGGCTGAGCGCAAGGCTGTATTGGGCTGAAAGAAATCTAACCTATCTTTATGGCGCTTGAACTAGTCTAAGATTAAACAATAGCGATCTCTTATATGGTAAATGTGAGTATAAAATAAAGAATCTAGATAAGAACAAACAGCCTATCATAAAAGGAGGGGGAGGCGAAGTAATAAGTAAAAAATTGAAATGAAGAATCTAATTATAGAATGCTTATCTCTCTCGACTTATTACTTTTTCCTGCAGTTGACGGCTATGTAGCAACCCCCCAAACCTTTTAACCCCGCTCACTACCAAGACTCTCTGTTCCATTAAAATCATTACTATGAAGCTAGGCACTTATCTTAAATATAATAAAGAAGTATATGAATATACTCTTTATCAAAGATGTTTTAGTTACGAAGCTGCTCTTTACGATCATTGCAGATAAACAAGTCATTACATATAGTGTGAGCGATGCTCCTGGGTGTTTATTTCTGCTTCTGCAAAAGATACACATATTTAAGAATCTAATGCTTATTATATTTGTCTAACCTGTCCTTAATTACAGGATTTTGAGGATAATAAAGAACTTAAAGGCCACCGAGTAAATTTTTATTATTATTGCCTAAATTATAACATTTATTGTAATTCTAAAAAGGGACTTCAAGAGTATAATGTTAAAAAATACCACCTTTGTCTAAAATGTAACGAATTTTTTATAGGCTATAATAATTTGTAAATGGTACAGTGTAGTGAGTAGTAAGAGACTATATTTGGAGCAATTGACTGACTAGTTAATAGTACTAGCAGAAGCACTATCCCTGAAATATGGAATACTATGGCTACTACCAGGCCTTTAAAACATTCTCTGGGATGGTGATATACCTGGAATCCGGGAACTATGTCTCGGAGGTAACTAAAGATGAAATCAATAAAATTGTTTACGAATGTTTCTAAAGCCGGACGTATATTAATAATAATCTTGAGGGTGGAGGATGGACTTACATATGTCCGACTTGTAATAAGAACTTTTTTAAGCTTTCAGCACTTTATTAATATGCAGAAGATGTTAGTTTCTGTTCTTATCCACTAAAAGGACACGGTTGTCTGGCGAAATTAAAACGTTTTATTGCTAGTCAACTTGGGTAGTCTCAAAGAATGTTTATTATATTTCTTACTGTAGACAGTTACTTTATTGGAACAACAGATCGGTCTGCTTTGAACCGTTCGAATTTAAAGGTGTTTATTTTCGGTTTTATCAAAAAGCATAATTTACAAAAGAAAATCTGAGATAATTGATTTTTATCTACGAAAAACTTCGTATGCAGTTCTATATGTTGGTTATATAGCAATCATCTTGGGATGATAGAACTATTCTAGTTCCTCTTCAGTCCTTATAAAAAAGTTATTTTTGTTTCTAACTACTACTTTAATCTATAGCGCATCCTTCAATATTAGATACTGTAATTAAACCCCGGAGCATCACCAGAGAATATGTCTATGCAGCAAGAACACTTTTTCCACCATCTGTAGTGAGCCTTGCACGAATTTTGATTTTTAAATACTCGTCACTTAAATAAGAATAGACATATTGGGCGTTTTCGACTTGTAACCTGACTAAAGTGGTGGGAGAAAAGAGCAGTGCTTCACCGACATTAAGTTGAACAATCCGACGAAAGAGTGAGTTGTGGTCATCTTTAGAGTCGCTCTCATAACGGCGGATGAGTTGCTGACTGTTCACAGGTGTGTTACAGGCCGCTGCGGTAAGGTGTTTGTGGAGAGTGCGTAGCTATTCAGGTGACGTAAACTGATGAACTATAGTTATTGTATAGAGATTTAGGAGCGCTGTTGAAATCGTTGGCTTCTGAGTGGAAATAATGACTTGAACCGCCAGATGACGTTGAAGCCGCACAGCAGAGAGCAGTGTGTTTGTGAAAGAAATAGACTCTGGTGATGAATTCATGTACTGTGTGACAAAATAATTAGAGAAAACTTTGCTGGGATGAAGGAGGGACTGATCGATGTACTTTGTGGGCCTCATCTAATGCGACAACCCGATCAATGTCAGTATCTTGTTCAAGGAATATCTCTAAATAGATATTGAATAATGCGCATGCTGTCTTAGGTGAAATGTAAGGACACGAAAGGTCGATGATGGTGAGGTAGCTCGGTTGAAGTAGTTAGCTTTTGCTACTAAGAATATGTTCATTATTTAGTACCTGTGGTTTCCACGTCGTTCTTATTGGTTTGGGCTTCTTGTCCTTTTTTGAGCTGTAATGACTATACTGATGGAGTACTGTTTGCGCCTTCGGCAAAAAGCTTTCTAGAACTTTGAGATGTTGTTTGAGAGGCTTTAGTTGGCCTGGAGTTAGTCCGCTTCCTAGAACCTGGCTCTTGAAAGTGGTATAATCGAATCCAGATCCATTCTCCTGCTGAGACACCCGTATTTCTTGTAAAATTCGTTGAACAGTACACATATACAATGGAATGTTGCTAGTAGTAGGCTTAACTGCCATCAGATCTAACATGTGTTTCGTATTTAGATGTTGCTGGTCGATTTCCAAAGGAAAAACGTCTATGTTAAATCGGGAGTATGTATACTGTATTAAATGAGTAATTTTATTTTTGTGTGTTTGTCAAGTCGATTTATCTTTGCGCTTCGGATATTTGTTGGTGGATATAATACTCTAACTTTCACACCTGAATTCGATGAAAGAAATGTCGCTTTATAAGGTGAACCCATTGCGTCACTTATGAAGGTATTGTAATGAAAAACGACGCCAGTGAGTGGTTTTGGGAGGTTCTTTAATTTTGATGGTAAAAGGCAGCTTTCAAGTATATAGGACAAAGTATGACTTTTGCCTGACTCTTGAGATCCGCAGATAAATGTGCTCGAAGGAGCGGTTATATTGAAAAACACACGTGGGTTTTTTTCCTAAGGAGTTGTCCCAGATTCGTATTGAAGAGTGGGACTTTTTGTACCTTGACTAACACCGGTAAGAAGTCCAAACTGCTGAGTTGCTGACAAACTCTGTAGAGTGTGACCAGCAAATATTGGCGAGAGCTGGATGTGCTTGATTCCCTGATTGTTTGTGCTAGATGGATCTAAAAAGCTTAGCTGATATTTGAATATGTTATCATTTTCTGTTTGTTGTAGTGGTGTGGCAGAAGCGGGAGAGAAGTTGTCTTTCGACTGATTAGTGTCACCTATATTGAGTGTCAAGTGTGGAAGCGCTGGAATCCTAAAAAAGAATTTGTTATTGAAACTTTGAACAAGCCTGGGACAAGTATAGATTATATAGTAATATTGATCATCGCAACAGCTACTTTATGACGATTCTCGCTAGGCTGAGGCTTATATTGGGTATCGACCCCGCTGTCTAAGTTTGAATTTATGCAGCATTCTTGTAATTTGACCTGTTAAATGCTTATGTAGTATAGTAATTTCAGATATAATACGGTAAATTATTTAAGATGAACAATTAGATCTATAGGTATGTGATGATGTGATATCACAGATTAACGATCAAAACCGAAAGTATAATCAATAGAATTAAAAGGCTAACTAAATAACTAAGCTCATATGCGACTTCATTTCATTGGCGCTGATTTGGTTGGTGTAACACTTCGTCACACCGACAATTTTCTTATCTATGGAAAATGCCTCTTCAATTTTTGTGTCCTGGAATGAGCCTAGTTTGGTCTTCAGAAGTTCTCCTAATGGCTAGATTAGTTGCAATTTCCTGTGACAGATATATTTTTATAGTTTAAATAATAGAATTTTGCGTACACTTTCAAACTCCTTAAATCTTGTATGTACATATCGTTGATCAATTGCTTTACTAGATGTGCATACTGGAGCCTTTCCTAATATGGTATTTATAGAATCTTGGACTCGTAATACCCCAAATGGGAAATGATAAGCGTTCTCACGATAATGAAAGGAAAAATGAACAGGTAGGATTGGCCTTGTGGTTACACTGTTCCAAAGTAATAAGTTGGCAAGCTTTTATGCAGCCTCGTGAACATGTCTGTTCATAATTTGACCCACGTTGGCAGACAAATTTTGTTTTACCACTCTCATATTAGGCTTGGAGCTGGGAAGTTCGAGGAACTGTCTAGACACAAATACAAATCACAAAATAACATACAGCAGGGCAAAAAGAAACTGATATTTATATATGTGTTTGTGTTTAATTTGCTGCCTTGGTATTCCAAACAGGACTAGGGGATGCGGCACAGTCACCCCTCACCAGACCATCATTCACGACGCATCATATCACGTGTAGTGACAGCCAAAGTATAGTACTGTGACGGCCTTGGCAACCCTACTATATGAGAGAGTAGTAGAGAGGACCCACCATCCTCAATATTCTGGTCTTTTGGCGCAGCAGCTTATTAAGTGAATACTCCCACTGAGTAGGTTGTGACAGCATCTCCATGTCGAGGACATGGAAGGCAATAACGGATGGCACTTACCTATAGTCTGGCCTGTTATTTAGGCTATGGATCTAGATCACTTAATTATTTTCTCTTTCTCTTTTTTTTTTAAAAAAAAAATTCGTAGGGCTAATGTCGGGGTAGATATAAATTACCTAAATAGGAAAGTCTTGGGGCTGGTGGGGCTCCATGTTCTATTTTTGGCGTGAGACATGACAGCCTTAACTACGAACTCACGAGGTAACTACAGAAGTTGACAACTATGTTCTGAACAATTATTAGTGTTAAATAGTCCCCGGGATGATTTAAAATAACGAGCTAGTAGTTTCCAGTGATTTGGGATCGACACCCACTATGTGCGCAGTGCAGGCACTGAAAACGGCTGTCATTAAATGGAATTACGAATAATCCTCTGAGCGCAGTGGTGGGTAGTATTATTTAAACGGACTAGTTTCAGCTTCTGACATGTTCTAGCGGTTTGACACATGTACTGTTCTCGGATAGTGTGTCTGACAGGACGCACAGAATTCGACATGTGTCTGGTTGACAGCCCGGCTAGTACTCGCCATTCCCAATAGACCACATCCCTTACTATGGCAGTAAAACCCGATGAACATGACTTGCAAAAAAAAGTTAAACAACGGCAGGAAGAGGCTGTGGCAGCTATTTACGGTGGGCGGCGGTGTCTTACTGTAGCCGCACCCGGGGGCCGCGGACCCACAGCTGGATCGGCCGGGCAACCCTCGTTGTGCCCGTTAATTATGTTATTTGTGTCGCTCTTTCGCTCTCACTCTTACTTCCACTCTACTTCTCCCTCTCGCTCTCTCGTGTTACGACTTGGTCGCCTTCGATCACGGTCTTCCTATTATTGTTGGATTTCTTGCTTTAGAGGCCATGCGTCTTTGATCCCCACGTGTGCGCATTGGACATTCCCCCCATTACGCCAACATTCTTGGGCTGCAGCCAGCACCGGTCATCCCCCTAGCTTGGCCCCTGTATCCGTGGCACTCAAAGCACAGCAGACTTGGCAAACTACAGATCTTATCATATTCTATGCCGTGAGAACGATACACGCTTACAATAATGTCCCGTCGACCGCGTTCCTCCTCTTCCGGACGAGAGGTGTCGCCCGTCGATACCCACGGCGCTCACAGAACGTCCAGCCAGATCTCGCCCGTATCCGATCAGTCTCGCGATTTCGAGCAGTCAGTATCTCGCACCTTCTATCCGGGCTCGCATCCAGACAGTGCCTATGCCAGACTCAGTGCCCAGCGCTTCAACAACATCGACGCGGCCAACCAGGACCAGATCCGTCCACCCTCGCCGCCTCGCCATGTCCACCAACCCATACCCCCGCCGATCACGCATTCGAATTCTCTGCGAACAAACGCTACCGCTACCCCCGGAGTTGATAACATGGGCGCCGCCGCTGTCGGTGGTGGCATCAGCGGTATTGCATTTGGTGTAGCGAACCGGAACGAACGACAGAGTGGTGTACAGGCCATGCGACCAGCCGACGAGCATGGCCATCAAGAACAGCAATATTATTACGACGGTCCGTCGGAAAGGGCGTATACGGATAATCCATATGTGCCCGCGGTGCCGTACTCGGACCAGCCCGCTCCAGACCCACGTTTTGCTCGAGATTCGTACCATGGGAATTCAAATCCAAACTCACATCTGCCACTGGGAGGAGGAGCTGCTCTGGCTGCCGGTGGCTCGCCAGCACGCGGAACACCGAGTATGTCGACATCGAACCCGTCTCAGCTCAGCGTTGGAGAGCCGTACCCTCGCTATCCCAGCGGCGGCTTGTACGATGGCCCGTACCATTCATACCACAATGACCCTGCATCTATAAACCCGGATGAGATTGCCGACGATGGCGATGATGGATTTATTACTGTGCCCCAGCGACGATCGGGCTTGTTTGGGAAAAAGTCAAGTCAAGAAGCCGTGGCAGGCGGTGCAGCTGCAGGTGCAGCGACCGGCGGTGTCCTAGGTGCCATGAACAACTTGCGTGGAGGCGGCTCGACAGTATACGGACCAGTTCCTCATAGCGAGGGAGGTCATGCTGAGAAGAACCCAGCTCTTAGTCAACATGGCCTCGATGCTGCGGCTGCCAAGAAGCGAAAGCGGTGGATGCTGACTCTGCTGGTGGCACTTGGTATCATTGCTGTCATTGTTGGAGCCATTGTTGGAGGGATTCTTGGCAGTAGGAAGCATAGTGCTTCCTCATCCGACTCAGATGGCAGCAGCAGTATCACTGGTGACAGCATGGACCCCGGCACGAATATCGAAACAGCCGCCGGCGATTTGGCCACGAATGGTCTTCTCGACAAAAACTCGGCCGAAATCAAAAAACTTATGAATAATGACAATCTTCACCGAGTCTTCCACGGCATGGACTATACCTCGTGGGGTGTGCAGTACCCTTTGTGTGAAAAATACCCACCCAGTCCGAACAACGTCACGCGAGACATGGCAATTCTCTCGCAGCTCACCAACACGGTCCGTGTTTATGGAACTGACTGCAACCAGACACAGATGGTTCTGGATGCTATTGATCGGCTAGAGCTGACGGATATGAAACTGTGGCTGGGCGTTTGGGTCGACTCGAACGAGACGACAGTGAATCGGCAAATGGACATCCTGTACAATGTCATTGACGACATGAACGACACGTCCATTCTCCAGGGCGTCATTGTCGGCAACGAAGTGCTGTACTCTGGCGGCTTTGAAGACAAGACGACAGCTCAAGAAAAGCTCACCACGTACATGGACAGTGTGCGGTCGAACTTGACGTCCAAGGGGGTCAAAATCCCCGTTGCGACATCGGATCTTGGCGACAACTGGACGGCCGATCTGTTGGAAGCCTCCGATGCAGTGATGGCCAACGTGCATCCGTTCTTTGGTGGCGTTCAGGTCGACAAGGCGGCGGCATGGACGAACACGTTCTTTGACACGCACGACGTCTCGCTGACGTCCGGCACGAAGAAAGAAGCTATTATTTCCGAGGTCGGTTGGCCCAGTGGCGGTGGAAACGACTGCGGAACAAACAACAAATGCACTGACTCAACGTCGGGCTCGGTCGCTGGCATTGACGAGATGAACCAGTTTATGGAGGATTGGGTGTGTCAAGCACTGAACAACGGGACCAAGTACTTCTGGTATGTATTTGTACCTCTTTTTTGTCATGTACATCTGAGCTAACTGGGTATAGGTTTGAGGCTTTTGACGAGCCCTGGAAAGTCAAGTATAATACTCCTGGCAAGGCCTGGGAGGACAAATGGGGTCTGCTAGACGCCGGACGGAATATCAAGTCGGGCTTGAAAATTCCAGACTGTGGAGGCAAGACAGTCTCTTAATACTCTGAGGACTAGGTACCTAGTACATATTTCTTCACTCACGTACGTTTACGACAAAGAAAGTGACATTGGATTATGGCGTTTTGTATATGTTTTTTGTATGGATTATGGACTGTTTATGCTTGAGCGTTGGCGCTGTACTCTTACGGGATTGGCAGCGGTTTTCATGTGGATATTTGGACGATATTGTTATTATGGGAGGAGTAATGATGCTTGCTACAGTGTCACTTTGGGATTACGTATATTGAATGAATGGTTTATCCAAGTCTATTAGTCTATCCAACTTTTGCTATCCAATTCCAATGGTATTCAAGAATATCCAATTAAGCGAGATCTCTCCAGTAAACCCTCATACGCCAAAACGCCTCTGGCCGCGGCACAAACTCGACGAGTTTCACCGACTGCGTCGTGGTCAAAAATCGCTGTATCACGCTTTCTTCTTGTTGTTGTCTTTGTTGGGCGGCTTGGAGAAACCCGCCGTCCTCCTCCAACGGCCCACCAAACAGCACAAGCGGACGCGCCGGCAAAACCAGCTCAAGATGGCGCTTCTCAGCACCCGGCGCGAAGAGCAGAGTCTGCGCGGATACGCTTGAGAAGGCCTGCGGGGTGGCCACGACGGTGATGCCGAGGGACGAGAGGAGCTGTTCGTCGAGCGCGTTGAAGATGGGGTCTTGCGCGATGATTTCCGTTTTTCTTGTTGCTGCTTCTGCTTCTGTTTCGTTCGGTTGGGAAGTTTCCTGCTGCTGTTGCTGCTGCTGAACTACCCGCACGACTGATACAAATGCTGCGAGCTGGTACGACGCGACGTCGCGCCGGTCAACCCATCCATCGCGCAGCCCGCTCGGTGAGCCGAGGCCAATGCAGACCAGCCGGTCGATATCGCCGCCGGCCGGCAACCTGGTCAGGATACGCAAGAGCGAGTCACGCAAAGTCGTCCATGTAGCCGAGCTCTGCCACGCGGCGAGGTCTGCGTCGAATTTCTGGCGCAGAGTCGCCAGTGTTAGGCGCGGAGGCGCTTCTGCGGGGAGAATCAGAGGGAGTTTTCCTCCATCTTTTTCTTCTTCTTGTAATTGCTGAGTGCTGCAGTCTGGGTCGTCGGCGGACCCGTCAGTGGTGGGGGATGTGTATGTTTTTGGCTTTGTCCGAGGCGAAGCAGCAGAAGTAGAAGTAGAAGTGTTCACGACATGTACCCAGCCGTCGTCGTCTGTGATTTGCAGTCGCTTGCCATGCGCTGCGCGCAGGGGGTTGTTCGACACGTGGTTGCGGTGTCTGCGCGATGTATGCGGCATGGTGGTGGTGCTATCGGAGTTTACACGTCATTGCTGTTGGTGTATAGCAGATATGTGTATTCAGGAGTCAGGTTGTGTGGACATCCTCTCCATTGGACTGGTATTTATACAATTGTAATAGTAGTCGATTGATGATTGATTGATTGATTGATTGCTTGAGGTTTGAGATGGAAATAATTGATAAGTGAATTGATCTAACCGTATACGGTTAGTGCGTATTCCCGCCAAGAATATCTCCATACAAGATGCGCACCTTAATACAATAATACATAATACATAATGCGTATGCATGTACGGAGTACGGAGTATTATTTATTATATTAATATTTGATGTACATTGAACTAAAATGAGTTAGAAGGCGAGCGTGCAGGTTCATATTCCAGCCACCGAACCCGACTGGGATCACGTGACATCCGCCAAGCCACAAGATCCACGATCGACATCACTTCGGCGCGTAATCAACTGTCAATGTCAACTGACAATTAACGCAATCGCAGCGCCGCATCGAAATTACCCTCAACGGCAGTGCTCCCGGCTTACGCAGTTCATCGAACTAATTTCCAAGCTGTGCGACATGCAAAAAACCAGCACTCAGCACGGTATAAGCGCTGGACTACGGCGGTGCTAGCAGTGCGGGGGACGGTGATTCGAGCTGCCTTGCTGCTAGCGCTGCAGCGGGCGCCAACTCGCCCGCAAATCAGCGTCGCAAGCGCCCGTCTCGCATGCATGCTGGATGTGACGAACGTGCAGCAGGGCTTCTTGTTGGCTGATTTTCTTCTTGACAATGGTGCACTCTAAATTAGGCCGGCAAATCAATCACGATACGGCCCATCCCGGTGCCGCACAGCAAAAGGCCGTCCATCCGGTATCGAGCCGGCGCATCTCTGGGTCTGGGTCCGCGAAAGAGCTGCGGTGACCGTGTGATTGCCGGTGCTTTTCCCTCTTCCTGTCACATTTCGTACTTGTCACCTTCTTTTCCTACCTCGACTACGGAGTACTTCTTTACTGCTCTCCCTCTTTCTTGCCCTGCGTGGATGTGATTCTGGAATCACTGCAGTGTTGGAGGAAGAGGTAATTATCTTCTTCACACGGGCGACAGATAGGATTGCGAGGACAACGAGAACGAGAACAACCCCGCCAAGCTTACCACCAAGCTTACCACCACCAACTCACAAAAATGCAGACCAGGTCGATATGGACGGCTCTGGCTGTTCTGTCGCTGTTCCTCGTGGACATTGTCACTGCACACACCGTCATCGTCTACCCCGGATACCGAGGGAACAATCTGCACACAAACGGCACAGTCGAAGAGGCTGCTGGCCTAGGCCAGGCCGTCGTCAATGACACCACTGTATTCCCATACGGCATGATGTGGATGTACCCTTGTGAGTTCTTCTCTGTTTGTTTTCTCTCTGGATAATGCTAACGTCGCAGGCGGGGGAATGCCGACCTCAACCAACCGCACCAAATGGCCCGTCCAGGGCGGCGCAATCTCTGTACAACCAGGATGGTTCCAGGGCCACCAAACGGCCTTTTTCTACTTCAATCTCGGCCTCGGCGCCACTCCGCCCAACATGAGCCACCCCATGCTGCCGCCTTTTCAAATCATCGGCCCCAGTGCGGACCCATACCCTGGCACCTTTTGTCTGCCACAGGTGCCGTTGCCCGCCAATATAACGGTGAATGTGGGCGATTTGGCGACCATTCAAGTTGTTGAGACTGCCAAGCACGGTGCTGCTCTGTATAATGTATGTTTGTCTTTTTGCTTTTGCTTTGCCTGATCATACTGACCGATCCAGTGTGTCGATATTGAATTCGCCGAACCAAAGGACTGTGTCGAAGTCACGACCGACAACTGCTTCAACTCGTCCGATATCCAATTCGCCGATGTCTACACTTCAAGCCTGTCCTCAGACGCCTCGTCCATGACGCCAAACTCCCTGCTTGCCTTGGTTCCTCTCGTCGTGTTGGGTTTGTGGACTTTGATATAAGGCCCTTCTCTCCTTTCAAAGCATCGTTCAGTCCATCTTCAGTCGATATAAGTGCGATATATATACCCTACACGTCAACCGGGCGACGGTTGTCTGTACATAGCATTCCTTTCTGTCCCAGGAGCGATAATGAGGCGTTGGTTGTTTCCATTTAATGATACGTTGTTGTTCTTTTGCGAAGCGCAGTTTTATATTGACTGTTATACCAATCATATGTCACTGGCTAATGTACGGCCTGGAGCAGTACGAAGCGAAGATATAAAAAATACAAGTCAAAAAATTATTTCACACTTTTCAAAAGCTTTAATATCCCCTGTACAGTCTCGCCGGGTTTCTCCTGCGGTATCCAATGTCCTGCCCCGTCAATCAATTTCAAAAATACAAAATCCTCACAAACCGTCCCGTCACGCATCTTCTGCATCGCCCCGGGCTCTTGATACAAGGCCCAGTCCTTCTTACCCCCAAGAAAAGCACAAGGAACCTTGATTTTCAGTCCTGAAAAGATATCCAACTCATGCACCAACTCCCTACTCCCACTATCACTGCCATCTGCCATCACGACCCGATACCAATTCAAACCGCCTTGAAAGGCCGTCCGCGCATACTCGGATGCATACACTTCCAGCTCCTCGTCCGACAACCACTGCTTCGACGAGTCTGATGAGGATGACTCGTCGTTCTTCATAAGCACCTGCACCGCCTCGGGCATACTCGCCTGCGCTGGCATGATGTAGTAGTACGGTAGCGTTTGCGCGAGCTCGTCTGCCGAGCCCGTTTCGAGTGCATGTACATTATTATTTCCAGCCCATGCTCCTGATTTGACATGGAAATAGCCTCGAAAGAAACCTCGCAACCCTCTAGCTGTGATCGGCCCTGTCATGTCTGCGTTTGCGCGCGCACTAGAGTAATACTGCTGATAATGCTTGCGGCCCAGCGCGGCCAGTCGATCTTGCACTGCGTTCTTCTCTTCCTTCTCATTGCTGCTGCTTCTATGTAAATCAGGAACCCCCGTAAATGGATAACCCATAAGCATCACGCTCTGAAAGATATCCGGCCGAATCAACGCGCAATCCGCCGCAACCATGCCGCCCACATCGCCATGTCCTACCACACATTTCACCGTCGTATAGCCCAGCGCGCGCACAAGCACGATCACGTCACGCACAAGCGCGGTGCGCGAGCATGTATGCAGATCGACTTCGCCGTATGGCCGCGCATCCCAGCCCGTTGTGCGCCCGAAGCCGCGCTGGTCCGGGGCGACGATGTGATAAGGGCCGGCGTGGGCTAGGGGTAGCATGGTTTTGCGCCATGAGTAGGCGATTTCGGGGAAGCTGTGGAGGAGTATTATGAGCTGGTTTTGTTGGGAGGGAGAGGTGCAGGATTCGAGGATGTGGTGGTTTAAATGGCCCTGAGAGGAGAGGTCGAGATGGCGCGATGTGATGCCGGCCGGCAGGGGTAGAGGCGAGGGTTCAGGGGCGGTTGTGAGGTGTGCCATATTTTTGTATCGTATATTTTTGCTTTCATTTTTGTCAATTGAGATATGTCGTTCGTATAGAGTTCGATATTGGTGTTGTTCTGTATGCACGTGACGAGTCGTCATTATAGAGTCATAATCTGTACCCTTATCACTTTAATAGATTCACTTCGTTTATTTTCTCTATGTCAGGTCGATCCCACACAGCTGACAACATAGAAGTGTCATTATTGTCGACGCGGTTATCGGAGTCTTGTCGTGCGCGATGAACACGCTGCGAAGGTCATTTCGACAGCATAGTCCACTCCGTGGGGAGGGTGAGGAGTTCGTAGTCGAGTGGTTGAGGGCTCATCTGGTACACTTCTTCGATAGTTGTCGATTCAAGGCAATCAGCTTTGTTGCGGGTTTCCCTCCATCAACTGTTCCAACCATGGTCCTCGGATATATCTGGATGTCAAAGGCCAGGCTTGTGGGACTGTCCCAACGGCCTTGGTTCGTACACTTAATAAGGCCTTGAACGTGCAGAATACGAACTGCCTCCCATCGACCAATCCAATATCCAAATCCTGCCTATGACGTAGAAAAATTGAGTCGCAAGGAAACTCTCGCTCCGGGTTCATCCAGTTTGTTGGCTCTTTGCGGTCTGGTAAGATAAGAGGGTTTCGGCAGTGCAATCTCGCGGCGTCGGCGTCTCCAGCAGAACCGTAGATAGAGCAGAAATCTAGTTCGGTTCCAAATCGCATCTAAAAGATCATTGGGTCTATATTAATAGCCTATGCGTCTGCGGGAATTGAGAGATTTATTTCGGGTGGGCCCAAATTAGGGTTTTCGAACAGGTTACCCGATTAGGTTAGCGTTTATGCATCAGCTATCGTATTTTGCAACGAATACGAAATGGTCTGATTAGGAAGGGAGTTCGTACTTGCGCATATAAAAGTATATAAACCGTGGAAAGGCTCCGACTTCAATGCTTGAGATGTCCCGTCTGGGAAAACCATATACATGTACCAGTTGATACCATAGCTACTTGCGAGTTTCCATTCCATCCACTTTGTCCATAACTCAATACGCCCTCTTTGCCAAAGTTTCAAGTCAGCATGTGTCTTTTCATCCCTATGTACCTGGCAAAAAAGAAACGCGACCAAAAAAAAGCCGCGGAAGCGGCAAATGCGCAAGCACCTCGACCAGTTGAAATGAAGAGAGAAGACCAGACATTTATACCGCGTCCAAACGGGACAGGAAGTTTTGAGCGTGCGAGGCAGACATGAGCTATGAAAGAGTCAAGGTGAGAACAAGGTTCCTCAAGCATTGTTATTAAACTTAGCTTATGCAGTGTACAGTCCATCTTTTGCGGGTTTTTTATTATCGAGCGCTAGTTCTAGTGGCGATTGGCGTGGTGGTGTGATATGTGTTGAGAAGGGATTCTTGTTAATTTACCATACATAATTGTTTTAAATAATTTTTACTCTTTTTTTACTCTTTTTCTTTCTTTCTTTTTGGACATTTATCCCTCCCCTGTTCAGGTTTGCATCTTTAACGCTGTATGAGCCTCATGTGCCGCCAAGGAATGCTTGGTAACTTAAACTTAGAGTGGGGATGACAGTACGAACTACAGTCTACCACAAGAAAAACAGGCCATGCTCCATTCGCAAACTGCACGGAAGTAAATCACACTATTTTAATAATGAAAAAGCCGTTTCGCTTGTCTAAAAAAAAATTTCAAGCTTTCATGCCTTTTTTCGAAATTCAGATCTGTCGAAGCTACCAGAGGTGCGGTACTTTGCAGGGGAAACCAATGCAGATGAGGAGCATATCAACACCGCGCGTGTTCTCAGGTCACGCGTCCAGAGATCTCGATTCTTCTGAGAATATTGAGGAGGAGACACTTCCTCATTATGTTGCGGAGAGATACTATCCAGTACGCATCGGCGAAATATTTCAGTCTCGATACCAGGTCCTTACGAAACTTGGGTATGGATCAGCGTCAACCATATGGCTGTGTCGCGATCTCCGGTAGGTTTTTTGGATATCTCTGTCACACAGTGCGACTAATTTTTAGTAGCGAACATCGTTACTTAGTGTTGAAAGTCCATGTTAGGAGCAAAAGGAAATTACCAGAAGTTGCAGTCGTCGAACATCTTCGCCAAAACCAAGATAGCCACCCTGGCCAAAGATTCGTCCGACTTATCACCGAATCCTTCAAAATAACCGGACCTTATGGAACCCATACTTGTCTTCTCTACCCCCCTGCGGGCCTTGACATGAGTGACTGCATGCAATGTCTTCCCGGGGAGACACTGAGTGTTCCACTTCTCAGAGCCGTGACCCGAAATATTCTTCTTGCTCTGGATTATCTCCATCAAGCAAGCATCATCCATACAGGTACGTAAAAGGATCTTAGTCTTTCATGTCTTCACAGCAAACATGGTTTCAGATATTCAACCGAATAACATCTTGACGGGAGTGGAGGACGAATCTGTCCTAGCCAGTTTGGAAAGAGACGAGCTGTCTTCGCCATCTCCCCGAAAATATGACGGAGATCGCATTATATATCTCTCCCGCCCCATGTTTTTAACCAAGGGAGAACCTCTGCTCTCGGATTTGGGAGAAGCGCGCTTGGGCGGGAGTCACAAGGGAATTATTATGCCTTCATTATATAGGGCACCGGAAGTAATACTTGGTCTCGATTGGGACAACAAAGTCGACATATGGGGTCTTGGCCAAACTGTAATTCAACCCATTCCTATATTGTACATTTGACTGATCGTCTATAATAGATCTGGACGATGTTCGAAGGTTCTCATCTATTCCGGAGCGGCAACGGAGGAGAAATTGAGAAGATGCTGCGCTTTGCGGAGATGACATCTCTTCTTGGATCCCCCCCTGAAGAATTCCGCAAGCAAAGCAAAGAATGCACAGATTACTGGGATGAAAATGGTAAGTACCTACATGGTTGTCAAGTCTCATGTGCGGGATCTGAGCTTATGTCCCACAGGTTACTCAAAAGTCTCTGTCTCTACCAAAGGCCAATCGCTTGAACTCCGTGAAAAGCAACTCGAGGGGCAGGAAAAGGCGCAATTTTTGCATTTCATGCGAAAAATGTTGGCTTGGTTACCGGAAGAACGGCCTTCAGCGGAGGAGTTGCTCTTTGACGACTGGGTAAGGGGAGACGATTATTAGATTACTTGAAGAACAATCTTATACAAAAAAACCTCTCTGCAATAGACATTACTGTCTTAACTTGACCAAGCATTCTTGGAGACCCCGATTGCCTGCGGGGCTGGATTCCACATAGAATTGCAGGATCAAATCTTGGGAAATATCCTCTAGCGCAACTCGAAAACTGCAAGAAAGGTCGCTACACCGCTTATAGAATTGACTCTCGCGCCAATGCCATAATGGTGTGGACTCCCTCATTTGCTTCTGAAGGTGCCACGACAGCAGCGCTACAGTATAGCAACACGATCAATTGACGATTTGCTGTATATGCTCTCACAGAAATAAGCGATGTGGGTCTATCTATAACTTGTTCGGTCTGAGACCACTGGCGTAGGCTTATTTTAATGCCGCTTATTATGTACGTAGTATTGATGCGTCAGCTTCGCAACCGTTTCCCTGTGGGAAATAGACTAAATTTGAGTTGAGGTTAAATCCTGGCGCAGCGCGAAAACTAGTCCAGCTCCGAAGAGAATACCAAAATCGGTTAGCAGCCAGGCAACCCTTGAGCAAGACGAACAATTTATAAATCGCCATGCTCTACATCAAAATGTATCAATTCAATCGGTTTTCATTCCCAATCACTTCGCTTAATCTCTCCTTAGCATTTTGGTGCTCTTCTTTTTCTCCAAAGAATATTCTCTCAATATCCCCAGGATGAATGGAATTTTCCCTGCCGACCTCGCGGTCTATCTTGTTCTCCTTCCCATAACTTGCTATCTTTTTATGGCACATCGATGGACCGGTTGCTTGCCCTGGTACTATCTCAACCTCTTCTGTTTGGCTCGAGTAGTGGGTGGTGCACTGGGTAGTCATGACAGCAGCAGTCTGCCCGCCAACATTATCCAGAGCGTGGCGATTGCACCGTTGCTTCTCGGTGTTGATGGACTAGTACACGAAGCGTAAGTTCTACATAATGCCGAGACTTTTTTTATCTTAGGGCTAACGAAAAGGCAGTCGAGCATATCGCTTTCCGTCCATGAGCCGCTTCCTCGGTTGGTCCGCTGTTATCTTTAGTACAAGTTTAATGGCCATTGCCCTGGGACTGTCAATTACAGGAGTTCTTCAAATCTACCAAGGCAACCCTCAGCCAGATAGTGTTTCATTCTGGAGAGCCGGGTCGGCCTTGATCGTTGTGGTGTGGCTGCTGCAGGTCTTTTGGTCAATTTTCTCTTTGTCGGTCTCTGAAGGAAAGACTTATGGCCCGGCACATCAAGGAAGCACCGCTGTAAGTATTCAAAAGGCTGGCGTATTCGCGTTCCATTGGCTAATACTTTCTCGTTTCAGCTTCTGCAAGGTGCCTGTGCTGCGCTTGTTCCTATCGGAATCCGGGTCATTTACACGCTTGTCGCGGTTTGCACTCAGCGAAGAGACCTCAGTCCAATGTATGGGACAATTGCCGTTCGCGTCGTACTCATGTTCCTCCCAGAGGTTCTCGCAGTTGTGATTATGATCATTGTGGGCATCCGAACAAGAAACCTTCGACGCATGAAATAGGGGCCATGCATGATATTTTTAGTTTTTGACGGTTTTATATGTATTAGTATGTTTCATGATAGAGTAGGGTTTCAGGATAGATCAAGGGCTTATGTTTTGTCAAAAATACAAATTTCACGACGTAGTATTAACTACGTATACTCTTTCGGATCCAGCACAGCCACTCGCGGCGCCCAATAGAGCAATGTCTAGGCCTGAGTGGAGCCGTTCGGGTACTTTAATTGACGGAGATCACTGCGCTAAATGGGGCCTTTTCTGAAGTAAGCGCTGTGATTGGGCGAAAAACAAGATCGACTTTGCCCATGACGCAACGGGTGCTCGAAATGGAAAGCCACCTTGGAAGGTGTCTTCCTCATCGGGCCTAGCTAAGGAAAGCAGCCAATAATGTGGCCCCCGTGCAGCGTCATAGTCCCCGCTGGGTGCGGCGCTAGGCCGAACACAGCGCGCACTAGGCTCACTTTGTCTGGCGCACACCCAGAAAAGCTGGGAAAAGAAGACCCAAAGTGACGAAGGCGCTGCATCGTCACCATGTCCCCCGATCGGCATCGTGCTGTCTGTCATCCTCGAATAATGCGCTCTTGCTTTAACTCCCCTTGGCCCCGGCAAGCGCTCTGTTGTCATTAATTCTTTTTATTATAATAATCATACTAATACTTGGTCTTGCCGGCTCTTTTTGTCATTCTTTGATTTGCTATTTCTGTCTTCTTCAGCCCTCTGCCCTCGAGTTGGCCGGTGCCTGCCGGTCCTGCAAGTGCGACGCTCTTGGCGCTCAACCCGGCTGTGGCGCCCAATTCTGGCGAGCCACTTCCGACCTTCCCTCTACCAAGATCGCACCCCATCCTCTCTCTCTCGACACTCGCCATCGTGCCAGAGCTGCACTTTTAGGATCCTGTATCGCAACCGCCTGTTCCGATTGTGCATGATCCCTGGCTGTGTGACGAGAGGCTGGTTCGTGCGCCAGACCTGACAACCGCTGCGTTGTCTCCAGGGCTTCCGCCCCAGTCGCGATGTTTCGTCGCAGAAGTTCATCCCGTCATCAGGTACGTTCGACACGCCTTGGGAACTCTATACAGTTCCCTCCCAGTTTCTGCTCTCGGTTTAGACGAGATCCCTTGTGCGACTCTCGTCCATGCTCGATGCCTGCAGTGGTGATTGTCTATCGATAGCAATCTTATGATTTTCAATATCTTATCTATACCCATTGATTTATGAAGGCTAACTAATATTCCTGTTCAACAGCCACTGAATACGACTCCGTCAGCATCTGCGCAAACCGCTGCCACCAGGGCTTTCCAGGCAAACAGAGATGCCAACAACGCTCTGTCATCGGCCGCCGCTGCCGCCGCATTGCGAAGCCATGCAACCACCCCGACATCCGTCGAGAATGTCCAGTCGAAGCGCATGCTGCAACGGCGGCTCTCCAACTCGTCCCGCGGCAGCGCAGCGAGTGCTCCGGCTCGAGGCGGTTCCCTCCATCGGACTCCCAGCTCCGGTTCTATGTCGTCCAGGACTTTTCGTGAACCTTCTCCCCATCGACCGCAAACCAGCTCCGGCGAGACAAAAACAATAAGACGTCCTCCCATGCCCCCGCTACCTCAGGGACTCGCAAACCTCGCCAAGATTGGAGGAGGCCGACGCTCGTCCAGTGTCCAGGCCACACCTACACGAGTTACCTCGCCATCGACAGTGCTGCCGAATGGTAGGGTGACCAGTCTAGATCGGTCTTCTGGTCAAGCTGCAAGCCCTGCGAGCCCTGCGAAGCCTCCGTCCCCGCGTGCAGTCAGAAGTCAGCAAAGCCAACACTCACATCAAAACTCTCTTGAACTTGACCGACCGGGCAGCCGGACATCAATCAACTTCTCATACCCGATGAATGCGCGGCCAAACTCTCCACCTCAGTCTCCCATACAAACTGAATTTCCCCGAAGCTCGTCTGAACAACCGCCCAGTCCGCCTTTGTCCCCTGTGGAAGTGGCGAACGTCCAGCAATCAATCGACAATGCTTCTAGTTTAAAGGTGAAGAAGAAGCCTAGAACGGCCGCTCCAGGGTCTACAGAAGGTAGTCATTTAGCTCAAAAGAGTATGGGGAGTCGCCCTAAAGGTACAGCCGTCCAGGATACGCAAAAGCCAGGCAATTCAAACGCTCCTCTATCTCCTCAATCTCCTAAAAGACCCATTACCGATGATACCACGAATCGCCCCAGTCCGGTTATCGACGACAGGCCCCAGCCCCCTGTCGCTATTGTCGACAATAGCGCACCAAGCGAAGACGCCAGTAATGTGCGGACCAAACCTAAGAAACGGCCGTCAACAGTGATGGAAGATCACGACGCTGAAGAACAGGCGGAAGCGGCAGATACCGCTCAGCAAAATATTTCAGAGCCCCCGGCCCTTCAACAGCCTCCTGTTAATAATATAAGCAATAATGTTCGTCCAAAAACTCAGCGTCCTCCTGCACATCTATCTATCGAAACCCCTCAAACAAAAGACCAAATGATTTCTACTTCTCCGATGCGACTATCGCCTTCGACTTCCTCAACCCCTTCTTCACCAGCATCAGACAGACTTTCTGCCGACCAGACTTCGGACAAGCAACAATCCAACAGACCGGCATCTATCAGCCCAAATCGGTCTGCTAGGTTCTCAAGTCATTTGACAGTAAGCTCAGAGTCACCTATACACGAGCCCCCGCCGCGATCAATGTCGCCTGCAAAGCCAGCACTGAAGATGTCTTCATCGCCCGATCGCCGTCTTTATACCGGACTTCGAACCGGCCAGACCCCAAGTGAGATATCGGATGCCACCTCTGTGGCCTCGGATGATGGATCGCGCACGGGCTCAAGAAAGAAGGCTGTCAAGGTCAGCTTTGACGATGGACCGGACATCGTTGGCGTGGCTGCAAGCCCCCCTACCTCGCCAGAACCGGTTGATACTCCTCCGAGTCCTATTGAGAAGACAAAGTCACGGAGTTGGTTCTCGATTGCGAAGAAGAAGCTCAGTCTCAAAGATGCGAATAATGATGACGACTTCGAGTCTGTTCTTAAGCCTAGACCTGCACTTCCATCCTTTGGCAGTATTCGCGGTACGAGAGAAGTGGATGAACATACAGTGAGCGAGTTAAATGATGACAATGAGTCCACTTCTTCATCCAACGACGACCTTGGCGATTTCTCTACATCAAACGACCATGCCATCGGTAGTATCCTAGCCAATGCTTCCTCACAGAAAGAAGAGTCTGCTGGCGGTTCAGATCCTCAAGACAAGGAAACCACACAGAACACCTGGTCCGAGACAAAAAATACTATCTTGGAAGACATTGAGGAAATCCCATCCGTTCCTATGCAGCAACAACTTCCTACTGTCATTGAGGAATCAGACTCTAGTCTTGCAACGCCTGTGCAAACCCCTACTGTTCAATTGGATGGACCGCTATTAGGAGCAACTGTTGATGGGTCTTTAGAGGCTGTTCCGACAATCGCCATTCAGCCCGCAACGCCTGGGGAAGACAATAGGAAGAGTCTTGAAATACAAAACATGCCTGGTGGATTCCCGGTGTCATCTGAGCGAAGCACGGCCAATAAAGTTGAATCGACACCAGTTAGCCCTGTTGCGCGTCAGGCGGAACCTTCTTCGCCTGCTACTGATGATGCACCTACAACAGCCGATTATGACGAGGGAGAATCTGAGGAGAGTGTTTATAGCGATGCTGCCGAAGACCCAGATGACTTTGATGGCGACGGGTTTGGGTCAATCAATGCAATTGTTGACAGCCCCATGCCTTCGAAAACCGAGCCACAGCAACAGGCCCCAGAAAGCCCGACTCCTTCACGTGTATCGCCGGTTACTGCAGTCGCAGTCTCCCCACCGCAGTCGCCCTCTCCTCCGCAAGCCACGACCCCGGAACCATCCACCGCCAAGTCTTCCGTTGTTACGTCTCAATCACCATCGGCTCCAAAGACCACTGGTCCAACAGAATCTGCCGAGCCTGTCAAGCAGCGCAAAGATACAACCTCTGTAAATGCTTCAAAGACTGCTGGGAAGCAGAAAGGTTTTGACCCTTTCGATCCTTCTTGGCCGCTTCAATCCAAGGATGAACCGTCGCACTCAGTATCTGCTCAAACTAAGGCGAATAGACCCGTGTCCGGAGATCCTCACCAAGGGTCGCATTTGCGGAAGGCGTTGGGAAAGAATGAAAGTCAGCGAGTAAATTCCCAAAACAGACACTCGACCCCCGTCATGCCTTCGGTGCCTCTTTCTAAGCGCACATCGTCGCCTCCACTTCCAAATAGCGCATCGCCCAGAAAACAGAACAGTATCAAAACAGCTCAGAAGCCAATGCCACTTACAGGCAGTCTTCTCGGCTCAAAGGGCGATGATAGCGACTCGGATAGCAGTTTCAAGCGGACCAGGCGTTCATCCCGAGCTGATGGCCAGTATTCAATGAAAAGGACGATGCGTTCGACGAGACCGGTCAGCATGGCCGCAGCAGAAACGATGATCGGAAGATCCACATCTCCACGAGCATCATCCATGCGCATGACGATGCGTGGGCCGCCTCCGGAACAGTCATCATCGGGCTTTGGCAGTCTGCGAAAGACGGCCAGTCCTGGAATGAGGACTTCAGCCACGGCACCCACGCTCAGATCTCGGGCTATTGATTCTGACGATGAAGGAAATGGTGGCCGAAACATGTTCCGCAGCCGGTTTGCAGACTCGAGTGATGAGGACGAACCAACACCAAGCAACTTTACACCTGTCCGTGGCATCCCTCGTCGCCGAGGCGAACTCGACCGTGAATCGACTGATCTGGAAGACAGTTCCGACGAAGAAACTAAACGGGCTATTCGAAACATCAGACCGGGCACGCAAATGACGCCGGCTGAAATCGACGCTATCTTGTCTCAACCCAGAAAGCGCGGCAGTATTCTTTCCCGGTTCACATCGAAAAGCAAGGATGGCAAAGTTCGCAAGTCTGGGTTTGAAAGCCCAGCGGGAAGAGACACTCCATTGGAGCGCACACGAGTGGAACTAGCTCAGGTCAGGGAAAAAGCAGACATTCCTGCGGCCGGTCGATCGATGTCGCCAAAGCTTCACAAGAAACACGCGGCTGCCCAAGGATCAACTTGGCCGACTGCCTCTGCAGCAAACCTCATGCCGCCGCCTTCAAGAGATATTCCAAGTCGACCTTCAACGTCAGAAGGGCTCGTGAATGGTGTTGAGCGGACAGCTATTGAGCGGCCGACGTATGCTCGAAAGACCACTTTGGACAGCTTAGAATCCGAGCCCATCGGATCTGCCTCGGACGTGGTTGTTGGCCGGACCGGTCGAAAAAAGCGGTTCCCCTTGTTGAGAAAGGCCTTTGGTCTACGTGATTGAGAAAATATCTGGATAAAATGTACTTTTTTTTGATGTTTCGACACATTCTAATATCTTGTTAATCCTTCCCTTCTTTTTTCTCCTGCAAAAACAGCAACTTGGCTGTATTTGTCTGACCTTCTTTTGTATATTCTCTTTGATTCCCAGGGCTATACCGCCGTTTTACTTTTTTATTCTTCTTTGTTGACATTTTCTAATGAACTTATATCTGGCTGGGGTGGAGTTGAAATGCACCTCGCAGGGTCAGTCTTTTTCAAAACGTGTTTTGGATCTTTTGGTTCTACATATATATAAATGGCTTGGAAGACAGCTGCAGGCATTTATGATTTACGAATTAGAAATGGCACTGGGGCCATGGGAAGGCTGGTGTAATTAATCTTGAAAATGTTGTTCAACATAGATATTAATAAAACTACGTACGTACTTACATGTGTTAACAGCCAGCTACGATACTTTTTTTTTTCTGTCAGGCTGTCTGGCATATGTAACCGATCGTATCCAATTGATCGATAAGATTCTGATCGATCAAATGATTTGACGAGCCCAGACTGAGCCATCCTGGTAAGCTCGCAGCCTGTTTACCAATGAATGAAGAACACGCTGACGGCAAAGCTGGAGACCTGCAGCACACGGTCCACGCCCCAGTCGGTTCTTCTATGTGTACTCCACATAGCGGAGCTATATAATGAGATCTAAGGCAAAGAACAAAACACTGCTGCCCAGTGCCCAGTGCTAGCGCGAGAGCTGGCAGCCTTACCTTGACCACTTGCCTGAGGGAATTCCAAAATGTTTACTTCTACTGACAAATAGCAATGCTATTATACAGTTCGATGTTTAAAGAGTCTCTACAGGAGTCAATTGTAATTTTTCTTTTTCTTTTTCTGGGTGACTGTCCAATTGCTCAAGCTTTGTTGTTAATGTTATGACGATGTCTCAGCTCGGCGCGGATCGGAGAACCACCGACCGGATCGGGGCTAGACGCGAGGCGGTTGCCATAGAGACGCGTAGGCGCGTCGGCTCCACTGGCGATCTAGACTGGTAATTTTACCAGCCCCGTAAGGTACCGTACGGCCTGTATGCATGTGAAATTGCCACGTCCGCCGCCGATGGGCTGCAGCCTGGTCAAGTGTTGTCCAGCCATTGCTGCAGCAACAGTACAGGAACTGTTGTAGCTGATGCATACGAGGTACTCATAGTTTGTAAATAATCACAATTGAGAGGATAATAATAGCAAGAGAGAGGAACATAATATGCAGGAGAGCGTAGTCACAAGCTGCAGCCGAACCACCTCGGGTCATCTGCGCGCTAGCCATATCCAGGCTAGCTTTGTTGACACAACAAACACGCCTGGCGGGCGCTGCTGCCACGCCCGCCCGCACCTTCCACCAGCTAGCTGCGCTTGCCCAGCCTCCCCTGAGGGAAACTCCATAAACAAGGCCCGATCCCATCCTCACATTCCTCCTCCTCCATCCTCCCTTCGAACCCCAGTCCAAGAATTCTTCCATTCCAACCTCCAACCTTCTTCCAATTCTTTCACCTCTCCCCGCAACAAAACGTGGTCCGGATAAGCTTGCTGCATTCCAGTCTTCTTATCCTCCTCGCTCCCGTTGCAACCACGATTCTCCCCCAGTAGTCTTTTCTTGTCTCGCCTTTTGACTTACAGGTCCAAAGGCATTCGAGAAAGGACGCCCAAAGGACAGTCAATCTGGACTTTGAGGCGCGCGTACCCATCCCCTTCAGTGTCTTCCCGTCGTCGTACCGGAGTGACGCTGTCTCTGAGACTACTCAGACCCGAGTAGAAGGAGAGGTCGATATCAATTCCACTTCGCGCGTCAGACGGGAAGATACTGTTGGTGTTGCTGCTGCTCAACAACTGCCTGACCCCCGTCTCTACGGAAAGGAAGAAGTTGACGTTCGCATCTCCGAAGACCGCCGTCGCTACGAGCCTGCTCCTGCTACGACCACTCGAGTCTACGAGGAACGTGACCGCTACTACGAAAACCAGCCCCAGGTAGAGCTCTCTCGTGATCGGTACGTTTGATTTCTTTTTCTCTGCGTTTGTTATCTGTTTTTTGTGTCTTGTTATCATCCCGATTCCCACCTCCCCGGCAACCAAATCCCCCGACGAAAAAAACACGCAGCAAACAAGCGGTGGACACGACCCACAGGCTGGGTCTGTGACGCTGGCTTGTTTGGGCTGTGACAACACAAATTAGGCCTCGCCACTGGTCTAGTTGGTTGCCAAGCTCTTACGTGGTCTGCCCCTAAATCCTTAGCTCCGCCAATCACCGCTTTTGTTGTCTTTTTTCTTTTTGTACTTTAGCCTCGCGTCTCGCACATTAATACCTGACACTTCCCCAATAGCTACCAACAACCGATTGGTCACTACCAAGAACAACGCATCACTCAAGACAAAGCTCTTGAGTCTCAGCTCGACATCACCGAACGCGACTTCCGTCGTCGTATCCATCCCACCTACGACGTCGACGTCTACGACCGTCGCGGCCAGCCTTCCACCGAAGCTTACCGCACCGACTCCTACGAGCTCACCAGCCAAGGTCGTGCTCCCTATCCCCCTGTCGACGTTTCTGTAACCAAGGAGACTATCCGTGAAACCGCCCCTCAATCCAAGATGGGTTACTACGACGACGAAGGTCACTACCACTCCTTCCGCCGCGGCGTTGAGCGTGCTGCCGAGCGCGTCCTCCACCCCTTCCACCACCACGACCACAAGGATGAGGTCGTGGTTGAGGGTCCCTCTCGTTACCGCGAGGGTGTCCGCGAGGATGTCCGCATCGTCGAGCCCCGTGGTGGTTCTTCCAACCGCGAGAGCGTCCCCATCCCCGTGCACTTTGTTCGCGTCGGTGACCTGCTCATCCTCCAGGGCCGCCCTTGCCAGGTGATCCGTATCTCTGTCTCCCCCCAGACTGGCCAGCACCGCTACCTCGGTGTCGACCTCTTCACCCGTCAGCTGCACGAGGAGTCGAGCTTTGTCTCTAACCCATCTCCCTCCGTCGTCGTCCAGACCATGCTGGGTCCTGTCTACAAGACCTACCGTGTCCTGGACATCCACGATGACGGCCGCCTCACCGCCATGACCGAGACTGGTGATGTCAAGCAGAGCCTCCCCGTCGTCACCCAGGGTTCTCTCTTCCAGCGCATCCGCGACGCCTACAGCGACGGCCGCGGCAGCGTTCGCGCCCTCGTCATCAACGACGGTGGCCGCGAGCTGGTCGTCGACTACAAGGTCATCCACGGCTCCCGTCTGTAAATTGTAAAAACCGAGAAAGGTTAGTCCCGGCAACTCCCGCGTCGTTCCGAGCATCACTAACGTCATCCACAGCCAACCCAATTTTCCTTTTTCTCTATACTTGAATGTCAAAAATAATGGAAAGAGCTAGATTTGTCTTTTCTACGGTTGCGGGCCGGGACTTGGTGTCCGATACGATGGAACATGTATGATGGTCGGACCTTGGCTTATCAAGCCGGGTTCTATTTTTCCTTTTTAATTATTTCCTTTGTACAATCATGTTTTATTTAGGACTTGAATAACATTGAACGTCATTTTTAAAAAAATTTTCTCATCCCTTGCGTAAACGTGGTGCACGTGGTACCCGTGTTGTTTTGTCACGCGGTAGTTCAAGCTTATTTTAGTGTAGCCGGCTGGAATGTGAATTACTAACACTTGGAGCAATGTTGAAAATATACTTCCTCTAGGTGTCATTCTTTTATATTTCTTTAATGATAAATCATGTAATTTATACAATTAACTTCCTCGCCTAGAAAATGTTTTAAATTAGTGTAAATTTCAATTGAATTCAACATTGAAGTTTCAATGTTCAAACGTTTGTTGAGTTTTCCGCGTTGACTTGGTGATATATATGTGTGATCAATCGACGTCATTGTAGTTGACGCCTTCGATGTTCAAAATCTGTCAATACTCGAAAATTCCTTGTTCTAGAGTTGTAGTGCAATCAATCGAAGGACTTCTGATATCAAAAACATTTGAAAACCAAATCGATATGAATTTTTAAATGAAGCATCCAACACTGACATATGGAGGATGCCTAGCGATGCCGAGTTCAACAATTGAAAGATCACACTTGGACATCAATTGATCGAAATGAATTGCGAACTAAATCTACACATGACCTGTAAAGAAACGAAAGCATTAAATTTAACAAATCAATTGATAATTTTGATAATATACCCCGACATCACTATAGATAGATCAAACATTGAACTCCCACAAACTTGAAATACAGCAAACTCACACACTCACTCCTTGGAGCGATAAAAAGTACCTAATTCAACATATATAAATCCATAAAGAACAACACAGTTACCACGAGAGCAGAGAAAGAATAAAACACCGATTGACTGATCCTGCAATATGCACAACATGAACATGACAAAAGGCAAGAGCGAAAAAAAAGCGTACACCATGCTGTTGGTCTGTAGCTATAATGAGAGGAGGGTAAAAAGGACAGAAAAAAATCCCAGTCAATGGGAGACTCGCCAGTAGTAATGTATAACATAATAATAGTACATGATCGGAACACCTATAAGATATGCATGCACGCATCCAGAAGAGAAAGTAAACCCAGAAGAAGTAAATCAAGCGAAAAAAGGAAAGGAAATTCGTCAAGACAAAGACAACCGCCTAGCACAACACCAGAGCTGGGTATCGTCATAAAAAAGAGACAGAAAAGCAACCAAGGATCCAGAGCCAGCATATATGAGACATTGTAGTAATTAAACAGAGAGTATGAGTATAAAAGGAGATATAGTACTATATGGTAGGAAGAATCACTTCTCGCCATATTTCCCATACTCTTGCTGCCACTTGAGTAGATGGCGAGTGAGAACATCCATCATCTCGACGCTGCTCAGTTCTTTAAAGTCTCGCTCTTTTCCTGCAGCTTCACCGTCGGTCACAGACGCGGTAGAGCCGTCTGTAGAGGCGACTTCGCCGTTCATAGCTAGGAAGTTTCCTAGTTGCTCCTGAACGCCTTTGACCAAGGAGGTGCGAGAGCTGCTCCCATTCCCATTGCTGTCAGGCGGTGTTACTGTTTCCCCGCTTGCCGCCATCTCGACTTGCATGCGCGAGATGAAATCTAGAATCGCAGACACGCGTCGTTTCATCTCGCTCATCGAGGTGCGATTGGGGTTCAAGTGACGAGTCTTCCCAGCCTTGCCAGAGTCAGTCCCGTTTGCTTGAAACCCGTTGGGTCCGCTCAGGTTAGGCGAGTCTCGGCCATTATCACGGAACTGCCCCCCGTGAGGTGAGTTTGGGGAGTTGTTGCTATCTCCATTGACATCGCGCTCCCGTGTGTATTGATTGCGTCCTACACGACCTCCTCGGCGTGCTGGAGGGCGGCCAGACTTTCGTGTGGATTGACGTGGAGCAGGTGTTGGTTCTGCGGGTTGGACGGGCGTTTCCGGCGTGGCTTCTGAAGGTTCAGGCTGTTCAGCGGCCACAGGAGCCGATATAGGAGGAGGCTTCGTGGGGGATGGTTCGGCTTCACGGTCGGATTCTATTACATCGCTGTTAGATCTTCATGAAGGGGAATAGAAACCAGGGTTTTAGAACTTACCATCACCTCTTTTCTTCTCAGAGCGGGATTTCCTGCGTCCTGCAGCGTCTACTCGTTCTGCTTCTTGTTCTTCTGGCTCTTTGGTCTCTTTGTCTCGCTGATTGCGAGCTGGAGCAGCTCTTTTAGGTCTGTTGGTGCCGTTCATTTTTGTTTTTGATTCATCTTCAGACACTGGTTGTGAAGGGGGTATGCTTTGCTTGGATATGGCAGACGGAGATGGTGAGCTCGTGCGTGCACGCTTGACCGCAGATTGTTTGTTCCTGCAAACGGGTTAGACGACGCACGCTGGGTATTTTCACGGTATTGCACTGCAGGGCTTACACTTCACTATCACTACGGCTTCTTTTTGTTCTTCGTGAGCTTGTCTCGTCATTGCTCATTCTCGTCTCTTCCTTGCTCTCTTCGATGGCTCGTCGAAGCAGTTCCTCTTCATCATAAGCAGCATCTCGGCTATTCATTGTAGAGCGCCGTTTAGGGTTGTCGTTATGTCTGGACTTTGGATCGCGTGACGAGCGAGAGTGATCTCTTGATGACTCGCGAGAGGGAGACCGCGGGGGTGAGACCGGCGCGACGGGTAGGTATTGGGACGAAAATTGGCTGTGATAGCGTAAGCGTTTTATCCACATAATGACACGACTTGGCCATGGTGACCATATGAGAGGAGAGAAAGTGATATTGGGATCTATTTCCGCAGCCGGAAGAAAATGACCAAATGGCGGTGGGGGCAGGATGTGAGAGAGGGGGAAGCGTCCTCGAGGGGAAAGAAAGCACACGCGAGACGGTCTTAATTGTCTCACCGGCACAAAAATCGACAGGACTTACCCGTTTGATTCGGTGATGACCTTGTGTAGATCCTTGCGACACTGCTCGCAGTAGTACTCATCGGGGCTCATCGCCTCGTCCATGATTCCAACACAGCCACCATGCTGCCACACCTTGCATGAATCGCACTGGATAAACATGCTCCCCAGCTCTTCGCCGAGGGGGTCGGACTCTATTGTCGCAATATTGGAGCTGTCCTTGGCTCCGACCGGAGGAGGGGCGTTGCGAGCGGTGGAATCCTGGCGGGACGGTGGGAGACCCGGGTACTCTTGTTGTCCACACAAACACCTTGTTATTTCCTCCTCCTCATTCTCGTCGTCATCGTCATCGTCATCGGCATCCCCGTTGCGGCCAGGAGGGGCGCCATTGTCTTCGTCTCGCACACGTTGGCGCTGGCGCGTCTGGGGCAGATCGGGTTTGCCGTCCGAGTCGTCGAGGGACTGCGATCGCTGCGTGGACGATCTCTGAGGAGAGGAGATTTTGTGATTCGCACGAGTATTGCGGTCGCCGCGACCTAGGGAGTTCCCCGAGCTGTTGGAGTTTGTGTGTTGGAGCAGGGCCGGTGACGGTTGTGTGGTGCGAGCTCGAGAGGAACGACGGGGCGACATGGCCACGGTGGGTGTTGGGGAAAAATCTGAATAAAAGACGCAGACAGGAATCTCGCTGCTCAAGACAGCTGGCCAAGCGATGCCAGCAACGGGGCTGGCAAAGCTCTGAAAGCTCTGTTTTATTTTTTTCGAACGCGCTCGAGGACTCGAGCGTGCTCAGGTGGCTCGGCCGGGTGGCCGATGGAAGAAAACGCAGAGAGACAATTGACAGAGGACAGGCAATGGTAGTGCCTGTTCCAGATAGATCGTCCGGCGAGCAGGCGAGCCGCTACATAGTCTGGAGGCAGCAGGGGGGAGCGAGTGAGGCTTGACGTTGAGGGAGAGAGAGAGGGAGAGGTGCGAGTTGGGATGGGGGGAAAAGACGACGGAACGGGATGGCCGGTTTTTGCTCCTGCTGGCGCTGCTCGTCTCTAGTGCTGCTTCCTTCCCCGCTCGACTCCCCAGCTGCGCCCAGCTTCTTGCTGTGAGTTGCTACTGCTCGACCATCACTCTTTACTCACTGTTAGTGCTTCTATCCTCGATGAATTAATTTTCTTCCCTGCAGCCAGTCGGTGCTGCTGGGTGTTCTCGTGGCAAGCACCCTGACGCTGCCCCTCCTCGTCCCTCGACGTCGTCGCGTCGAGCGCTTCGTTCTGCTGATCAGCTGCGCAGATCGCATTGAGAAGATGGACCCAACGACTCGCACAATACCCTTCAAATACCTCGCTGGGATTATACTGGTACACGGGAAGATGGTTGCATGAGCCGATGGCCGAATTGAGGCACCAGGGTGTGACTCTCGGGTCTTGCTTTCATCTGCCAGCCAGGATCACGGAATAACATCTACACAAACTGGACAATGAAAGACGAAAAGACGAAGAATCAGAGAACTGGAGCAGGTCTGCACACAACGATCAATTGCATGGGACGGTCGATGAGAGCTTGTTCTGGCGTGCGCTTCAAGATAAAGAACTTTGGCATGGCCTCTGAGGAACACTACATAAATGCATAGGCGGTATTCTACAGGCAGCTGTGAGGATTGTCGATGAGCGCCTCACGCCTCAACCTGTCTCATAAAGACTGCAAGGAAGATGGAAAGAAAGAACAGGCGGTAAAGAGTAAAGAGTAAACGAGCTGTTCCAGATGCGCTCCTTTGATGCTACCAGTAAAGAACATGCAACACACGGTCCCGATTGGCCAGACCATGCAGACCGCATGCATTTAATAATTGTAGCTCAGTAATTGTCCTAAATCTTGCTATTCTTCCTGTTCTTCGATTGGCACTGCGGCGGTCCTGCTTAGCGACCATGGCCTTCGGCTAATCTGGGCTTAGCGCGGCATACCCGAGTGGCCGCCACGGTCTGCTTAGTTATTACTAACGGGCGTGCGTTGCTTCATCCTCAACGATCAGACCGAATACGTGTTACTTGTCCCCTCATTCTGCTCGTCTACACTCTCTCTTCTGCGTTTCTCGCCTGGTCTCTGCATCTGCTTCACGTTTTTGGCATTGCCCGCTTGCACTATACGCCGGTGGGCGTGCCTATCTTCTCACCCGTGATTTGTCTCCTTAAAAGTCTGCTGGGCAATTTGCCTACCTGTGTGAGTACGACAGATTTGCACCAGAGTTGTATGCTGGAGGCTTTGGATAGTCTCTTTTTTTTCTTTCTTCTTTTTTTGGCATCGCTGTCTCACCTTCGATGCTGTGTTGGTTATTTGTTACAGCGGTCAACCGTCGGCTACCGTGGACCCTGCTGATATCGAATCTCTCAGTTTGGATAGGATTTTGATATACCTCGATCTGTACAGAATTTCCTTGGGAAGACACCGAAAATAATACATCAATAAGACCACAGATACAATTTTGGGATTTCCACTTGGGATCTGGAGAGTGTGCGTGAGAAGGGCCGCTGTGTGTGAACGGGAATATGGCTGCCACAATGAGTACGTGGTCTCGAACGACTGAGGATTCAATCCGCCGGATTGTTTTCTTTCTTTTCTTCTTCCCACTGACTTGATCCAGGTGGACCATATTCGGCCATGCCGGATACGCCGTCCCCCGTCTACCCTGATCGTCTTATCCGTCCTCTCCCGAAGCGTCCGTTGCGGTCTCGTCTTTCCCCAGAGGCAGAAAGGTCGATTCTGTTCCCGCCAGCTCCCCCGGTCTCTCAGTTGTTCTATGGCTCCTATTCCGAGCATGGAGATACCCGTGACAGCAAAGTGTACATGCAGCAAAATTCGGCTGAGTCCTACAGCCACGAACACAGCCCTGATCGAGACCAGCGTCATCCGTATGAGAACGGTGTTTCTGAGGTGGAGAGTGGTGATGAGGGAAGCCCGGTCGTTGTCCGTCGCAGTGCTGGCTTTCGGGGATCATCGCTGTCTCCTTCCACTCCTGTTCCGAATGGCCAGGCGGTTCAGTCTTCTCCAGGCGGGCCGGACGGCTATGATGCATTTGAGAATACCAACAACAAGAAAAAACGAAAGATTCCCACCTCAGGGGCTTTGAACAGCCACCATTCTAGTCTCACGTCCGACCTTGCTAGTATGGGCATATCTGGTTCTATGGCAGGGTCGCCGGTGGGACTGGGGGATTCGACAACGGGGACATACTATGGCTCTGGCAGCCCTGCTGCCTCGAGTGTAGGAAGTGTAATTTCTGGACCAGGACGTGGTCGGTATGGGCGCCATGCACCACGGGCTGTGAGTGGGAGGAATTCTCTTTCTGTTCACCCGCAAAACGCCTGGCTCGGTGGACGAGCTGGCGGTGGTCGTCGAGACATGACGTCTCCGCACTCAGGCACAGGTAAATCAACATTGCCGCTCAATTGGCTGAATCGGCCATCTGTCAAGGCTCCTTTTCCACTGACAGCGAGCTAGGCGAGACAGGGACTAAGCCAGATCAAGGCATTATCTCGACAGCGATTGCCAACGCGGCAGCACTCTCTCCTTCGCCAAAGGGAGGGAATAATGTTAGTTTACTTGACCAGCAAGCCAACAAGACGACTCCAACCAAGACGCAATTCACCTTTACGTGCGAATCAGACAGCTCCAAGAGCATTGCGATGCACCCTCCGAATCCGTATCCTCTATCCCACCCGCGCATGCCAAACCAGTCGATGAACGCGCGAGACTTTGCCACGCAGACAACTCCGAATACGGGCCAACAGGTTCCTCCTCTGGCTGGCGGCGGGACGCCAACGAATAACCCAGGTCAGCGGCCCAGACGGTCTCGAGATAGCATGTATGCACTTGCAGCGCGGCGACGCAAAATTCAGCAGCACTACGCCAACATCCACAATCCGCCGAGCCCGGAAGATATTTGGATTTGCGAGTTTTGCGAGTACGAGACGATCTTTGGGGAGCCGCCCAAAGCACTTATTCGACAGTACGAGATCAAAGACCGCAAGGAACGACGCCGCCTGGCGGAGAAAAGACGGCTGCTCGAAAAGGCCAAAATGAAGGGACGCAAGAACAAGAAAGCAACAAAAAATGCAGCGAAACAGCCCAACGCCCAGCAACCTGCTCATCACGCTTCGGACCATCATCATTCGATGGACGCGCCGCACCCGGATGACTATCTGGGTGAATACGACGACGAGATTCCGCCGATGGCAGCGCCGGCTCCTCCGCATGCAAACCACCACCGAGCACCTGTGCCGAATGCTGGGCGACCGCCTCCTTTAGCAGCGCCGATTCCAGAGGGCACAGTAGGCAGCGCACTGGACCGGCCAGCCTGAAAAGATGCCGGGCAGAGTGAGCATGTCACAGTATGTTAATGGCCTCTGCCCGGCTCGACGGTGATTCTGCTTATAGCGTTGTTCTTGTTTGTTTCGGTTTTGTTTTTTTTTTTTGTTTCGGTCTTGTTAAATCCCCTCTCATCATCATATTCTTCTTAACATCTTTTTCCTTCTTTTCTTTTCAAATCATTTTTCTTCACAAATTTACAGCATCACTAGCGCCTGCTGGCTAGCGGAACGTCAGCATGGAGTCTCAACACGAGTCAGATGAAGAACGTCAGTGGGACGTGACTTTCAGAAGGAGGAATTTGGACGCGAATTGACGCGAAGCTCGGAATAATTGGAAACTACTAATAAAGTGTATCTATTTATGGCAGACGCTGGGAGAGTGCCAGCGAGTGCTCTTGTCCATACATACAGAATATCAATGAACAAATGAAACTTGGTACGTAGTACTACTAGGAAGTTGAACATGATCGACGGCCAATCAAGCATTATCTATACATAGACTATACTTAGTATACTTAGTATACTATAGTACTCTAATTTAAGAGTATAGTGAGTAGTGGAGCCAACCGCCGAGTCGGCGCTTAAACCGCTGACGAACCGCGTTCGTTGGCCAGCAGCGCTCGATTCTTAGCAAGCGTGTTCTCCATCTGTTACAGAATCGTGCGACACAATAGCTATTGTTAGCATGGCTCGCTGCTTCCTTAGCTCTTGCTGCTGGCGGGGCTCTTGCTGCAGCGGTTTCTTCAGCATGGGGGGACCTGCAGCAAATGGCGACTTGCATATCGCCGGGTCTGCTCTGAAACCGAAACGTCAACTTTCTGGTTATTTTTGTGCCTACCAGCGGTAGCTCATTTAGGCAGTTTGGCGGCATTTCTTTCTCTCTTTCTGTTTCAGAGGAGACAGCGTCTGGCCATGTGTGTGTCGCGGCCGGGTATAAGAGTCCAGGTATGTACGTCTGTTGTTTGGGCTTGTCATCAGTCTATTGTATCACTTTCTTTGTCTTTGTCTTTTTCTTTCATTTCATCTTCTCTTCTTTTTTTTTCTCTTCTTATTGTCAAGCCTATTGACTAGGCCTGAGTCATCCATTCCATTCACTCTCACAAAACAAAAGAATTGTCTGTCTGTCACTGTCTCACATCCGAACGAGTCATCTATATCATTTAAACCCTGCACACCCTCTCTACACTCCCTACCAATCTTTTTTACTCTTTTTTTTGAATCAACACAAAAAATGTTCTTCCTCATCTTCAAACTCCTGCGCATCGGCGTTAACCAAGCCAAAAAGCGGAAAAACCCGGACCAGCATGAAGGCTGGTACTCCAACGGCGATCGCGAACAGCAGCAGCAGTCTATAACCGGTCCCGGCGACCGCTCCGCCACAAAATCCACTCTCGACAGCTTACTGCGCTTCTTCCAATTCGTCATGGGCCTGACAGTCGCCGGCCTGTACGGGGTCGACATCCACCACGCACACAAAAAGGGCGTGTCGGCGGACGCGAAGTGGGTGTATGCCGAAGCCACCGCTGGTCTGGCAGTCCTGACAGCGACTATTATCATGATGCTGCCGTTTTTCATGAAAAAACGATCCGTCACAAGCATCCACGCGCTACAGCTTCCCGCATTTGTGTGGGAGAGTGTGTTGTGTGTGCTGTGGTTGACGCTTTTCGGTATCTTTGGGAAGATGTATATTGGCGAGGACCCGGAAGGGGACTCGGGCATTACGCGCATGAAGCATGCGGTTTGGGTGGATTTGACGAATCTTGTGCTGTGGACTGTGTCGGCGACGTGGTGTGGGCTCAGGTGGTGGAAGGGCAAGGCGTCGGCGCCGGAGCCGTTTGAGAGTGATAAGCTGTATGAGCAGGCTTAATCTCTCTGCTATATATAGATGGAAGATGTTTCGATATGGTTCGGCACTGGTGTCGACCGTGAGCTTGTAAGCTCTAGACCTCGGCTGGTCTATGCATTTTTAGCTGTTTCATTCTCTCTCTTTTCTTTTCTAATAGCACATCAGGAGTTTGTTACTGGAGTTGGGTTATAGTCCATTTGGTTATTACTTAGGAGTACTCTATGCATGAATAACACGATTATTCCACCAATTTGAACAAACTGTAGAGAACTTGATAAGTTGAGACTACTTCGACCGCATCAGACTGGTCAGCTGCTCTCCAATATCCTGAGACGATTTTGACACGGAAAACACGCCGCTGGTGGTTTTCTGCGTCGACGACGGCGCAAACTGTGTCTTGGACGTGCCGATGCTAATAGCCATGGGTGCCGGTCCACTGTCGCGTTTGCGAGGGAAGCTTAGTGATAGCGTGGGTGAATTGTTGCTGGGAAGAAGTGCAGTGGGTGCTCGTTTTGCGGGCGACAGACTGCGGGATACACTGGGTATAGCGGATGCGGATGGTGCGCTTGTAATGTTGTTGTTATTAAGTAAGTCTTTGAATTGGGAGGTGCTGAGGTTCGAGGTCAGCGAAGACGCTCCGCCCTTGCTGCCGACAGATTCGTGGCGTTTGCGCTCGACAAAATGAGTCCGGAAATCGCGGTCGACTAGGGCTGTGTTGGACTTGACTGTCTCTGGGGCAGTCGTCTGTTTCCTGTCGCCGTGTTCGAGGTCCTGACTGCGGTGGCGCGCAACGCTGCTCACCGAAAAGTTCGCAGGCGGCGGACTTGACGGAGAAGCCGCGAGGGAGGCCTGCATGGACGTAATGTCATCGTCGCCGGGCTTCAGGTAGGACAGGGATCGCCAGGGGACTTCGGCTTCGGTATCTTTGGAATGGTCTTGGCAGAGTTAGCATACCACGGGAATACGCGGAGATGTTATTGATACCTTTAGGTTTTGGCGTTTCTGCCACTGGATTGGGCTGCTCAGTTTCTTCTTCTGCCCTTTCGACAATCTGCTCAATCACTGGGAAAGGGTCATTAATCTCAACCGTCGGCGTCGTTATGGGAGACTTCCTTCGCATGACCACGCCTCTGCGTCTGGACGATGCAGAGGTATTAGCCACAAAGGACGACCTTTTGCGAGTCTGCTTGCTGCCAAGACCTCCTGCAGCTTTGTTACTTGCTGTCCCCGCATTCTTTGTCGGTCTCTGACTCGGCTGATCCGGAGTCACGATTCGTGCCGTTTTGTAGGAAGAAGGCTCGCTCGGCGGCTGGCTCTTCGCCCCGGCCGAGTTTTTGAGAATTGGAGGAAGAGGGGTTTTGGATCCCTTTCTGGATCCGGGCCCGTCACTCTGGTGGGTGATGGTCACTATGGTGACTTGAGTCGTGTCGCTGGGTTGGGTGTCGGGAGTCTAGAGTTATAATGGTCAACGAAACATCCCATCCACACAAGGCGAGAGACCAACCTTGGACGACCGTGGAGTGGCATTATCTGATCTGCTTTCGTGGATTGCCATGAACAAGGTCGCCAGAGTGACGCCTGACAGACGTTTTTGCAGCTTCGGGTTTGCCCATAGTCTCCAAAAGAGGTTCTCTAGTCGACAGGCCACGGCGTCCTGGATCTTGTTGCTTTGCGTAGTGTAGACTATACCGACATCGTTAGTCTTGTCATTATCTTCGAACGGTTTTGGTGTAGTACCCTTCCAAAGCTGGGCGATGTCATCGGGATTCACAGCGTCGGCTCGCTGCAGCTCGGTGGTGAGCCCATCGGTAGTCGTCACAACGCCAGAGGGGATTCGTTGATTCATTGCACGCGTTGGCACAAGTTGAATCAGATTGACGAGAAAAGAAAAGCTACATGGTCATGATCGAACAAGACAACAGTTGCTCGAGACCAGTATTTTGTGTTTGGTGTTCACCCAGGGTGTTCGCAGTGGCGTAGTCAAGTCAAGAAAGGGATGGGCGACCGAGCATGTCGATACAGATCAAGAACAAGTTGCTAGAAGACGCACGATCGATCCGATTACTCGTAATGGGTCGGGGAAGCGGGCGGCTGCAGGAGAGCAATCTCGTCCTTACATGAGCTATGCAGGCAGCCAGCGGGGAGATTCCTGGGGTTGGTTGTGGGGAAGACTCCTGACTCCTGAGACGATGTGAGACGACTTGAGACGACTGTTGGTTGACCCCTAATAGATGGCTCTTGATTCTGGTGGATGTGAGGCTGACGAAAACAGTGCTGAGAAGCAGTCAGACAAGCCCCGTCATGAAGCTCAGCTGAGCAGAGCAAAAAAGGTCGGAGCTTCGGGGCTGGCGGCGGCAAGCGTCGGCTGATAAGACTGCCTACTTGATTAGCAAGAAGATAAAAGGGGAAGGGAAAGGAGGAAAGTAAAAGAAGGAGAAGAAGAAACGGACAAGAAGAGGCTCACGAGAGACGAGGCAAACGAGTCACGACTCACGGCTCAGGCAAGGCAGGCAACGGGAGGGGAAAGCCGCCTGCTCGCTGAATGAAGCTAAAGCGGCACAGATCGTGGAGATAGCATCGTCTGCATCGAGTAACAAGGAGACAGAACCCCCCACCTGGGTTTTTATTTTGTGAGAAAAAATGAAAAAAATAGCGATCGCCGGTGGTCACGCGTAGGGCACCGAAGCAGAATCGCGTGGTGCAACAGCAGCTCCACCAGACGGCGGGCTCCGATCTGCCTTTGACAGTGGACAGTGGACAGTGGACAAGCAGAAATCAATAATGCGTCGGGACGAGCAAATAAGAGCGTCAAAAATAGCAAAATAAAATAATTATTCAGGTTGCGCGCTTGCCGACTGAATGCGCCACGTGACGGCTGCCGATAAGGATAAGCGCCGCCGGTAGCTGCCTTCCCGATTAGGCAACCCGGAGCCCTCGGACATGGCTTGCTGTATGCAGTAATGCTACGGAGGTACGTGTAAGAAATAAGCAGTATTTAATACTACTCCTGCATAGTCACGATATTGTGAATTTGTGAGTGTACAGCGTACACATTAATTCGGGTATCAGTCGCGAGCCTGGTCGCGCTTTAATCAACACCAAGATCCGCCAAGCTCGGTATACCAATAGAAACAAAAAAACAACGAATGCAAAAGACCGCTCAGTCGAATACACCGTCTATACCTGACGACCGAAAGAAAAGAAACAAACATGCTGGCTTTTGTGAGAAATAGAAGAAAGAACAAAAAACAGGTTTAAGTGACAGCTTAAGTGACAGTGTAACCACCGTCAACACGCAGCTCGGCGCCAGTCACATAGCGCGAGGCGTCGCTGAGCAAAAAGGTGACCGCCCCCATCAGATCTTCAGGAACGCCCATCTTGCCCTGCGGAATGAGCGACGTCCACTTCTTGTTGAGCTCTGGGTTCTCGTCAAGGATCTTCTTGGTCAGCGCAGTCAGCATGTAGCCCGGGCTGATGCAGTTAACCCGAATATTCTGGCCAGCCCACTCGACGGCGAGCGAGGCCGCCAAGTGTCGTACGGCGGCCTTGGCAGCGTTGTAGGGAGCTTGGGGCTGGGGCACGTTGACAATGGCGCCAGACATGCTGCCGATCATCACAATGCTGCCCGGCGCCTGGCGCTCCATCAGGTGCTTGGCCACGCCCGTGGCAAACAGGTATGTGCCGTCCACGTTGACGCCCCAGAGCTTCTTGATGCGGTCGTACGGGTACGAGATGGCATCGAAGTTTTCGGTGAAGCCGGCCGATGTGACCAGGTTGTCGATCTTGCCGTGCTGCTTGATGATGCTGGCGAGCACCGCGTTGACCGAGTCGGGGTCGGACACGTCGGCGTAGTGGGCGGTGACTCGGGGGAGCCTATCTTGTTAGTAAATCAGAAGTAATAGCTAGTAAGAGGTAGAACTCACTCCTCCAAGCCGGGGTTTTCCTCTTGGAACTGGGCGACCAGCTTCTTGGCCTGGTCTTCAGCTTCATCCTCTGGAATACCATTAGCATTGGACTCGGTTCAACACAGGGAGGTAGAACACACTGTTCAAATCGACAATGGCCAGGTCAGAGCCCGAGGCAACCAGAGCCTGGCCCATGACCAGACCAAGACCACGGGCACCACCAGTGACAACGCTGACCCTGCCCTCGAGCGAGAAGGAGGCGAGCGTGCGCTTGAAATGCATGCCACCGCGGCCCTGAACAACAGGCGAGCGAGGCATTTCCTCATCAGCAGGGTGCTCAATCACCAAGCTGTCATCGGTACGAGCAAAGGCACCTTCGTGTGTGCCCGAAGCTCCCTGTGGCGCTTCAGTTGTTGAGCGCTTCTTGGGGTCGTCCTTCAGACGGGCGGGTGTGGTCGAGAGCGAGCGAGTGTTGATGGCGAGAGCTGGACGGGCAGCGCGCACCGAGGGACGCGCGACCTGGCTGGCAGCTCGGACAGCCTGGCGAGCAGCTGTGGGCTTGAAGATGGAGGCCATGATTGATGACAGGCAGTGTGATGGGAGAGAGGAAGTGGGAGGAAGGGAGGAGCAGAAAAAAAGACAAGCAGTTGACGACAGGACAAGGACGGGGGCGGGTCTCCGCAATAAATACTCTGTAGTCTGTACTGCTTGCTTGCCTGTTGGTGAGGCGGGTCCGATGGCAAAATCCAGCAGAAACTAAGACTGATTGACCGATGATTATTTAAATTTTTTTTTTTTTCAATTTTTTTCTTTCTTGTCGGCCAACAAAGCTGATACGTAGCTTGGCTGCTGTGTCCACAGGCTCAAGGCGGATCCTGGCGGATTATCATCATGTACTATGACACCGCAGCTTGGCCGGGGTACGTTCTACGTAGTACTAGGGGTGAGGAATGCAGCGTGCAGCATTCGAGATGCACTTCATTCTTTGCATCTAGATTTATGGTAGAGGGGGACAAGACGGTAGATTTTTAATTGAATTTTTCATGTGAATATGTATGGCAATTGTTTCCTGTCAACCCAGTGGAAGCAACAAGTAATACCTAGAGCTCCCCCCAGAAACTTGCAAGTGCGTGTCCGCAGGCCCAGACCCAGCGGGACCAGTCTCGATCGCACCAACCACTAAGCGGCGAACCAGGGGGCCTCCACCGCCCACGCCCCTGGAATCCAAGCCTAAGACTCTTGAGTCTTGGGCGGCGCCCCCCGCGTGAACCGCCCAAGTACTCTTGTAAGAGACGGCTATCCACATGACCCGACGAAAATTTCCCATACGCCCGTGGCTTGCATTATCGGTCCCCACCGCCTGCGCCAAGCCTCGGGGGGACGATCCCGGCGCTGATCTATATTACTATTGAAGTAATATTATTCTTGCCATTATGGTACTCGTCGTGCAAGCTACTCCAGCTCCTGGGGCTGCTTATTTCCACTGTTTCACCGCTCTTATTATTAATCAGCTGTGTGCTCTCTTTTGCCTGCACGGAATAATGTCATCTTATTCGAAATTGTTTGGGTTCACATGACCCAGCCACACCTGTCACTGCCGAGACGGGGCGTGGAAATAGCCAGAAATAGAACTGTCATACATTCATGCTGTGCATTTCATATGTGTTACATGTGTTATAATATATTGAATAGTATTTCATCGTTTCTCGTAACTGACAACTGCACATGACCAGAAATCGTGTAATCCGTATTACTCTGTCTCAGCACTGCCGGCGAATTCGACCAGTGGCGTGCCACTCTTGCATTGATCCTGCAGCGTTGAGGTTAGCCTGGCTGATCGTGGGGAGACGAAGCTTCAATCGAACGCGCTAAGCAGAGGGGATCCGCTCGATAATTTGCACAAAGCTAATTGTTGCAAAGCGCAATAAAAAAAAAAGAGGAAATGATTGTAAAAAAATAAAATAAAAAAAAGAACTCACCCCCTTCTTGTGCACCACCCGCGCGATCGTCCCGTCGTGCGGGCTGCGGATCACCGTCTCCATCTTCATGCTCTCGATGACCACCAGCGCCTGGTCCTTCTCCACCGTCTGCCCCTCCGTCACCTCCACGCTCAAGATCTTGCACGGCATCGGCGCCAGCACGCTGTTCGCCACGTCGCGCATCCCCAGCGCCTTTTCCATCCACTTGCTCCGCGGAACTGTCAGTCGGTACTGTCGCCCGCGCTGGAACGCCACGATGAGCTCCTCGTCTTGTACTACTGTGGTGTCGAGTCGCGTGTGTCCGAAGAACGACGTGATGCCGTGCTGCGACGCCGCATCGGTATGACTGCGCACGTTGTCGAATTGTCGCCCGTTGACTGTGACATCAAACTCCTCTGGTCCGACTTGACGCACTTCGACTTCGTGTGTGGGATTTTTTGCGTCTGGCGCAGACGAGACCTGCTCGGTGAATGTGAATTGCCGTTGTTGATAGCTGGGACTAAACCCCAGCGGCGACGATTTGACTTTCTGTTGTTGTAGCAGACTCGCCAGCGCAACTTGTGCCAGCAACTCGTCTTCGACTGCCTTTTTGGCAAACAGCTCCTCGCGATGCTTCTCGATATACCCCGTCTCGACCTCGCCCGCGACAAAATCAGGGCTCTTGCAGATAGTCTTGAGGAATTCGATATTGGTAATGGGGCCTGCTACTTCGTACTCTTCTAGCGCTACCGCCAGATTGCGCAGGGCTTCCTCTCGGTTAGCTCCTCGCACGATCAGTTTGGAAATCATCGGGTCGTAGTGAGCAGACACTTCATCGCCGGCAATGAAGCCCGCGTCGATACGCACGTTTTCCGTCTCCTTGGGCGTGCGCACGTGGAGCAGCTTGCCAGAGTCGGGGATGAACCCCTGGTCTGGGTTCTCTGCGTATATCCGGGCTTCAATGGCATGTCCACTGACTGCCATCTTGGCTTCAATCTCTTCCTGGGTCAAGGGCAGTGGAGCACCCTCGGCGACGAGGATCTGCCAGTGCACCAAGTCCTGCCCAGTGACCATCTCGGTGACGGGATGTTCGACCTGCAGGCGAGTGTTCATTTCCATAAAGTAAAAGTCACCTGAGTCATTGTCGAAAATGAACTCGACTGTGCCCGCGCCTTCGTAGCCGACTGCCAATGCCGCTGACCTGGCCTTTTGCCACAGGTCTTTTCTGATCTCGTCGGGGAGGTGTGGCGCGGGCGACTCTTCGAGGATTTTCTGATGTCTGCGCTGGATACTGCAGTCTCGCTCGCCCAGTGCAACACAGTTTCCGTGCTTGTCGGCAAAGACCTGCACCTCGATGTGTCGGGGAGTTGTGATGTATTTTTCGACCAGCATGTTGTCGTTGCCAAATGAATTCTGGGCTTCCAGCTTTGCAGAGCGCAATTGGTCTTGAAACTCGGTTTTAGATCGGACAATCCGCATTCCTTTGCCGCCGCCGCCTTTGACAGCCTTGATGAGAACGGGGTACTGCATCTTGTCGGCTTCAGCCTCGAGAAACTGCGCGTCTTGATTCGTGCCGTGGTATCCGGGGACACAGGGCACGCCAGCCGCGGTCATGATTTCTTTCGAGCGGCTGTCCAGTTTAGTCAGTCTTGCATATGTATACCTATACTTTCCTCGTAGAACGTACCTTTTGTCACCCATGTCTTCAATAGCCTTGGACGGCGGCCCGATAAAGACCAGTCCTGCATTGGTGCATTTCTGCGCGAATTCCGAGTTTTCACTCAACTAAACCAGTCAGTAACCTGTCTTTCATTTTATCTGGGCGGTACGAACAAAACCGTAGCCCGGATGAACGCCCTGGCAGCCCTCACGCTTGGCAATTTCAATAATCCGGTCGCCATCTAGATATGCAGACGTGTCTCCCAGGTTGAAAGCGTACGGGCTGCTGAGGGCGTGCTGTGCTTTGCTGTCGGGGTTGGTGTAGAGCGTGGTGACCTTGATACCGTGTTGGGCGGCAGTGCGGCCGACTCGACTGTAATCAATCAGTATTTTTGCCAAAAAAGAACAAGGAGCAGAAATACTCACAGAGCAATCTCGCCGCGATTGGCAATCAGAATCGAGTCCAGAACGGTTCCCTGCTTGGAAGCAGCAACTGTCGACGCTGACCGTACGGGCTGGATGCCTCGCAGCAGCGCGATGGGGCCCAGCGTGCGGGACGTGCGGAGCATCATGGTGTGTTTTCAATATGCCATCAAGGAAGTTAAGTACAAAAGAGAATAAAATCGTGCAAGCAGAGAGTTAAAAAAGAAAGAAACGGTTCGATCAGCGTCACAAGCACGCGGAGTAACGTCGTCGCTTTTCTAGCCGAGCCTGGCCGACGGTAAGCGGCGGCGGCCGAGCCATCGATCGACCTGCATTGTTTTACCTACTCTTCTTCCTTTTCTTTTTTGCTTCTTCACTTCTTCACTTTTTCCTCTACTCAATCAGATACCACCATGTTCGCTGCAGCTGTTCCGCGCTCGACCATCCGCCAAATTGCTCTCCGGGGCCCCTGCGGAGTACGAGGAGCTCTCCGCACTGCGGGGCTGCAGAGCCGGCTGCACTCGACCAAGCATCCCCAGGGTTTCGCGCCGCCGACGGACGACGATTTGGTTGAGCTGCGCGAGCGCGTGCAGGAGTTTACTCGTTAGTTAAAAATATTACGAATTACAATATCCATGCTCATCATTGAATCGTCAGGACGAGAAATCTCCGAAGAAGTCGCCGCGCAGACGGACCGCCAGAATGAGTTTCCTGCTGACATGTGGAAGAAGCTGGGTGAAGCTGGGTGGGTCGACAGTACAGGCTTGACAGTACATGGGCTGATGTGATTTGATATGCAGGTTCCTTGGAGTAACAGCAGACGAAGAGTACGGCGGCCTGGCCATGGGCTATCAGGCTCACTGCACAGTGCTCGAGGAAATCAGCAGGGCGTCGGGTATGCTGCCATCACAACCTACAAGAAAGAAATCATGCTAAAACAGTCGCAGGAAGCATCGGCCTCTCCTACGCCGCACACTCGCAGCTCTGCGTCAACCAATTGTCGCTCAACGCCTCGGCCGAACAAAAAGCAAAGTACCTGCCCGGCCTGATCTCGGGCGAGAAGATTGGTGCACTCGCCATGTCGGAGCACTCTGCCGGATCAGACGTGGTCAGCATGAAGACGAGCGCGGTTGCTGTTGACGGGGGCTGGGTGCTGAATGGCACCAAGATGTGGATTACCAATGTATGTTTACAAACAAATAAAAAAGCGGGTGAAAGCTGACAGCTATTTTATTAGGGCCCCGACGCAGACTACATCGTGGTATACGCCAAAACCGAGCCCGAAAAGGGGTCCAAGGGCATCACCGCGTTCATCGTCGAAAAGACATTCAAGGGCTTCTCCTGCGCCCGCAAGCTCGACAAGCTCGGCATGCGCGGGTCCAACACGGGCGAGCTTGTCTTTGAAGATGTCTTCATCCCCAAGGAAAACCTCCTCGGAGAAGTAAACCGCGGAGTCAAGGTGCTCATGGAGGGTTTGGACTTGGAGCGTCTGGTCTTGAGTGCTGGACCACTGGGGTGCGTATTCCCTCGCTTTTACTACTATACAGCACAACAAAGCTAATGAAACAGAATCATGCAATCTGCCCTCGACCTCGTCCTTCCCTACACCCACACGCGCAAGCAATTCAACACCCCAATCGCGCACAACCAGCTCGTGCAAGGCAAACTCGCCGACATGTACACCAAACTAGCCGCCTCGCGCGCCTACACATACGCCACGGCTCGCCAAATCGACGAATCCGCTGCAAGTTCTTCTACAGCTGTGATCCGCACGCAAGACTGTGCCGGCGCGATCCTGTACGCAGCGGAGCGGGCGACCGAGTGCGCGCTTGATGCGATTCAGTTGATGGGTGGCAATGGGTATATCAATGAGATTGCAGCGGGCAGGCTGCTGCGCGATGCAAAGCTGTATGAGATTGGGGCTGGGACGAGTGAGATTCGCAGAATGGTTATTGGGCGGGCGTTTAACAAGGAGTATGCTTGAAGTCATCATGAATAGTGATACAGTGTAAATAAATAAATCTTATTTGGTTATGATACTTTTGAGTGCTGTGTTCCCCGCTGCATGCATCATCAGTTCGTACATATATTTTCAAGTCTTTTTCTTTCTCCCCCGATTACTCTTTTTCTGCTCAGGCCGGGGTTCCGAGACCGAGGCTATTCGCCTTGAACGTCTTTTGCTGTCGTGTTCATCGTTTTCATCGGTTTGTAATCCTCTCTTTTTGGGATTTGAAGGGGGTTTGTTATTAGAAGTTGTAACAGGAGACTGTGGTTTCGATGAAGGGTCTTTTGGCTTGCGTCCCCTCTTGCGTGGTGGAGGGTTTGTGACGGTGGATGGGGCGGGCACTTCGACGCTGAGCATTTCTTTGCGAGTGCTTGGTTCTGTTTGTTCTGGTTGTTCTTGCTGCTCCATGTCTTCATCTTCTTCAACTGGTGCAGCTGACTCTTCAACCGGCGCAGCCTCTTCAGTCTCGGGTTCGGGTTCTTCCTCGCTGTCGCCAACAACCATCATTTCACGCAGATTAGACTGCGGCAATCCCAAATCAGGCTGGATATTCTTCTCCCTCTGGCGATTAATCGACTTGTCCATATCATCAATCTCCAGCGGTGGCGGAGAGTACGTGGCATATCTATTCTCACGCACGCCATTTTCCGGCCCTTCTGGCGTGGCTTCTCGAACAACACGATCGAGCTGCTCCCCTTCGTCTTGGTGAGTGTCGCCATTCTGGAACCAGTCTTTCCTAATAAGGGATGTTTTGAAAACCTCTCTCCAGTCGCTGAGAAGCGCAACTTTTTCTCCCTTGCCAGGCTCGTACAGTGCAATTTCCTCCTGTCCCAAAACGGACGGCGGCCTCCACAGCACGCCCTTGAACGAATTGATATCGGTAGGACTGCTGCTGCTGCTATCGACAATGGCCGGACCGAGGGACAGCGGAGGCACGTTTTCTTGTTCATGTGAGGACAGCTTTCGCTTTTTCTTGCGTGGAGGGCCGTCGGCATGTGTTCCCTGCTGTTTTATAATGGATGGGTCGTCGTCGTAGTAGTCGTCAGAGTAGTACTCCCAATCGCTAAAGGTTTCGACGATTTCGAGGGATGGGTCTTCGACCATGATGGGCGAGTGCACGGCGGTGGCGGCTAGGTCATCCTGTGGATTCGTTAACAAATTACTTCATTGCAGTTGAGAAGAGTTGCAAATAACTCACGCCGATGCCCGTGTACTCGTCTTCATACCAGTACCAGTCATCGTCGTCTTCGTAATACTCGTCGTCCGACATTGCGAGTTGAAGTGAAAGTGAAAGTGAACAAAGGTCCAAAAGGACAACAATAAATCAAGGAGAATGCTTATAAAGTCATGAACATATGATCTGCAGTCGTTTTTCGATCCAGACGACGGTCAGAGTGGCGAGCAGCACAATGCTAGGAAACGAGCGGAGGCGAGAGCTTCGATCGGTATCTCTCAATAATATGCACAGCTGATGAAAGTGTCAACAACCACAACAACCACAAAAACTAGCTGAGCAGTGAATTGAAACATCCATTCCTGAAGTCATTGGCTTGTCGGATCAAATGGGCAACGGCGAGCGGAACCGGACTAACCTGTATCCGGAGTCCGCTCAAAGGCATGTCACGTGCCGATGCGGCTGCCACAACGCGCTAAGCCGTATAAGGATTAGTGTACATTATACGTACTTCTAAACACAGTGCCTGAAGCTTCAGGCAGAAATTCCAACCTCTTATGATATTGTGATTCTTTTGCTTTGATGGAGGATATTAGAGGAATACTGCACGCGCAATTTCTCTCCAAGAACATGAACAGCTATGAATACAATAATCGTTGGATCAATTGATATTTAGAATTGATAGCAAGTAAAGTACATATGTAGATACATTCCCTTCCAAAGCTCCCGATGGCGTTTAAAAAGCATGTTGACAAACACCTTCAACACAATTGGGTTTGCTCAAAATGCAGATCATTTACACCAGTGATAAAAACACGATAATTGGCTTGATTATCGGTTTGTTGGTTGCGTAGTGAAGAAACCTTAAATTAAGTGTGCAGCCCTGACAGTCGGCGGATCGGCGGGTGGATGCCTGAGGCACCAAGGGTTAGGGCTTAGCGTGCATATACTATATACTATTTATTATATAAAATATTTATATCTACATCTTTCTTTTTTATTTTTTATATTTTATTAATATAAAACTATTAGTTTTTTTTTTATTTTTTTAAATTAAATAATAAAAATTTTTATAATATAGATTATATAGTGTACGCGCTCGGATAAAAGTGGCCAGCGGGTGGTGGATTACGTTAGTTACTTTGATTGATGGGCTGAGTGCTATTTATTCTTGTGGCAATGATGATCCCTCTGAGACAGCGTCAAGGAGGCACCTATCAAATTGCAACGAGGTGCTTACTCCCACTGCTTCATGAGAGTGTTGGCTTCAATCTCTTTGTCGAAGTCGACCAGGTGAGTCGAGTGGCACCAGGGCTTGATGCTCTCCTCCTTGCGGATAGTGTTGGAGAAGAAAGTAGACCACTTTATGCGAGGGTAGGTCTCGTTGATCTCAGCGCGAGTGGAGTCGTGAATCAGCTCGCCGAAGTTGCGAACATGAGGGTGGAAGCCAGTGTTGTCGTAGGTAGTGGCCAGCTGAATGAGCTGTCCGATGTAGGTGATAGTTCCGTCGACGCCCATGTCCTCGTGGCGGATGATGGCTTCGGCAGTGGCCTCAGCCTGATCGGCGGTAGCACCGAAGTCCTTGAGTATATGCATGGCCTTAATGCCGCCGTAGATGTCAAAGGACATACGGGTGGCGGTCAGGTTCTCCTCAGCAGTGCCGAGATCATGGAGTAGACAGGTCAAGGCCCAAGTAACCGGGTTCAGGGCCGTGAATTTCTCAGGGAACTGCTGCTTGGTGATGGCCATTCCTAAATGGAGGTTAGATAACAAATTTTGATGCCATGTATGTTGATCTGTGAACGTACCGTAGAAGTAAACTCGCATGGAGTGGTTGAAGGTCGGAGCATGGAGGGTCTCCTTCGCGTACTTGAGGGTCTTCGCAACTACAGGATCATCAAAGGGGAACTTGATCTCGCTCAGAGTGAGAGAACCCGGCTTATTGATGAACGGTTGGTCACCAAAGATGGCGCCCGCGTTGGCGGGCATAGCGGTCCAGCCGTTCGCAGCAATTTCCTGGTTGCACATTTTGAAGTAGAGAAAGAGAAATAGTAAATACCCGCAAAAAGTTACGAGTAGAAGATTTTCGAGGAGAAGTGGAAGGTAACTAACTGTAGTAGTGAAGATTCTGTTGAAAAAAAATAGAGAGAGCAATTTACGACGCAGAATAAAGCCTTTAAATATTCAGCTCGTTATCATAATAGATCTAATGCAAGGGAACATTTTCTGGCTGGTCCGTAATGATTTACAAGCAAGTCCAGGATGTATCTCGGACTTTGCAGCCTTGAAAGAGTCCATGAGGTCGCGGGTTGGAACCAGACTTGCCCGTTTAGGAAGTTGTCATTGGTGGGTCAATGACGTCGGCTTGTACTCCGCAGGATGGTCCAATGATACTGCTCGGGCTCCTAACTCTATTTCTCCCGAGAATCGGCCGCATGAAAATCCTTTGCCATGGAACTACGTACGTACTCCCAAATCCCCGGTGATCGTTCGATCAATAAGCTTCAGTAGTCGGTTTAGGAAGTTGTAGCTTGTGACGCCCTATGATCTAGGTTTTATTCCGCTTTCACTCATCACTAATCTAGATATTCTAAGTGGGTCAGGTCTATCATGGCGACTTGCAAAAATATTTGCTCCGGACTGAGTTCTCCTCCACTATAATAATGTCACCGCGTCTTAGCATTACCAACCTTCTGAGTATCTATGGTCATAAGTCAGTTTATTAATAATCTTCAGTAGCCGTAATAGGAAATTAAAGCTTGTGGCGCTTTGGAAGATGAATTTTAGCGGCGTCATGCATTACTCACTATATAACAACAAGACCACGGTTTAAAAGCCTGTCGCTATGGTCTCGCAATTATTATACGGATCGATGATACCAGAAAGCTTCAGCACGACAACCCCTTTCCGGACATCCCCTCGACAGAAGTCCAATTCAACATGGCTAACGGTCATCTCGCCAATCCAGTATGTAACCACCCTCAAATCTGTGATATATGCACCTCCAATATATTAGCACTAACTGTGTTTTTAAAGAGTCCCTTAGGATTTGGTTGCTTTGCAACTACGTTGATGACCCTTTCACTTTCACTGATGGGCTTCCGTGGTGTCTCCAACCAGTTTGTGTTCATAGGAAACCTTTGCTTCTTAGCAGGACTGGGCCTCCTCATATCTGCACAATGGGAGATGGTGAAGGGGAACACTTTCTCGTACACGGTCCTCGCCGCATTCGGTAAGTGACACATATCCATTGCGCATTAATAGTCACAGTCTCTTACGCCGTATAGGATTTTATTATGGTGGCTACGGCGTAATGCTGATGCCCTCCCTGGGTATTGTGGAATCCTACGGCGGTAAAACATCCGAATATTATAGTGCATTCGCATTCTACCAGCTAAGTTAGTCCCCAATGTCTACCACACTGTCTAATCACTTGATTAACATCATGCTTAAAGTTTGGTGTTTTCTGAATTTTTTCTTCTTGCTGGCCTCTTTGCCAACGTAAGTACATAAATTCAAGGGCAATTAAGAACCGGTTCATGCTAACAATTTTTAAGGAATGTTCCGAACATCATCGTTTATGCTGCCTTGGAGTTATGCTATATCTTAAATTGTTCAGCAAACTTCATGTTGGCAGATGGCAGAATGACCTTAGGTGAGTCTCTTCTAACGGCGGCTGGTGCCTTTGGTGCCGTATCAGCGTCGTCTGGATTTTACCTTCTGGGACATGGTTTATGCCAAGACACATTTCCATTTGAGATTCCTCTGTGTGAAACTCGTGTGCTGTTTCGACGTGCATCCTTTATTCACGAATCCTCTATCCGTGAGAAGAGTGTTGGACTTTGTTCTGTTTGAAAGAGATACCTTGATTGCACAGGGGGTTAGGCACACCCACGCGAACAGCACGTAAATAGGCGATTTTTCTTCCTTTTTTTCTTTTTCAATTTGCATTAACTTCGGTAATTGAACAAAAGAGGTTGCTTGCTTCTTACCCCATATAATATCAATTCGCAGAACAAAATGGTTTAGTACCTAGCTGCTGTAACGTTTGGGTGCCTGAGGCAAGCGGCTAAGCCATTTCGCTGTTTACTTACTCATCCAAGGCAGCTTTTAACATCGTGAGAGACCTCGATTTTTCCTACACTAATCAATTGCTCAATTCAATGGTGGTCAAGTCATCCTTTCGTTATTCATTTCATCATTCTAACCACTGCGTTGCACCTGGTGCCGGAAGCGCCAACAGCGGCTTCATTATGGGGGCTTTTATTACCCCAGGAAACTGGAAAACTCGCGCGTTCAGAAATGCGCAAAGGACGGTAGTATAAGACAATTGGATCACCAGGGAAGTAATGACGTAAATTAGACAAGCAACCAGTCTTGTCTCATTACATCGGGCACTGAATTGCCATAAAAATGCTTTTGCCTCCAATGGTCTTGTACAATCGTTGAAGCATTGATTATATTTAAACAGCAGGTCAAGTCCCAAAGCGTCTTTAAATACCGCATAACCTGCTGTTGCTCACTCTCATTCTGGCATTCAAGGCCGGCAATGAAGGTCGGCCACAGTAAGCACTTGAACAGAGAGTCTTCGCATTCGAGAGCGTCAATCAAGTCAAGTAATTGACGCACTAATCCATGATAATCAGATCTCACCGTCCCGGTTGATGTCATCAAAGCATGAAGAACTCGGTTTCCATAGACCAATGTCGCCATTCTGTACGATTCCAATAGCAGGGACAGCTTCTCAATGTCCACTGCTCGGAGATCTTTTGATTGCACGGAGTTGCACGCCCACTCCACACTATCAAAACTTTCCGTCAAATGAAGCATACTCTGGGTTTCTCGTATACGCTCCTGGATCAAGGCGTCATCGTGCGTCTGCAAAGTCTTGATTGCATGCCTTTGATCAGAGAAATAACGGATAGCCCGCAGGAGAAAGGCAGGGCACCCAAGAAAACTTCGAAAAATTGACTCTTGATACTTGCCTTCATTAACATTGATACATGATTGAAGCGTGGAATTTGAACTCGAGAGCGCACCGCCGATAGTTGACACACTGCTGTGATTAGCACATTATATACATCGGAGGATATGAAGGAAGAAGCAAACAGTGAAAATTGTCGGGCGACAAATCGCCTCGTTTCCTCTACCATCCGTCCAGAATCGCTGGTAATATGTTGACTGGCATCGGGCTCTAGCATCGATTGAGATATCTTGACAAGGCCTTCTGCCCCATGAAGATGACATTTCCATCCGTCGATGCCAGACTCGAGAATATCGAGAAAGATCAAAAGTAGAATGACTGCCATAGTCGCGTCTTTCTGCGAAGGCTCCGGGTGAGATAAAGATGATGATAATGCCTTGATAGCTCGCGTTTTGAAGTGGAGTGCATCCACATTGGCATTGACAAATCGAGGCGACAAAGTATCACCGGTCTGATTGAATGACCGCGCCGAGTTGGCGAAATGTCGCGCAGAAACGGCTATTATACTCATCTTCAAGGTTGAATTATCTACTGCATACGCGAGTAAGCTCCGAAACGGATTGCTCGGGCTGTCATATAGAATGAACAACTTGGCGATGCGCATGCTATCTTATTGCCGGCATCAGCGTACCCACGATAAAAGATATATCACCAGGAACTTACAATAATCAAGATAGAACCTCGATGACCAATCGAGGTCCTTTGTGGAAGGGTCTTGCAATGGACGTGTGAGCGCCAAAGACTGGACGCAGGGCGAGATTGATCCTAGTTTGAGTGGTGGATGTGGTTTTTGATAGGCGACTTTGTAATCTTCTTCGAGGACATGTCCGCGCATTTTGCCCCGGATTGCCACGCCTTTGACCCATCGTAGCGGCCTGGTTTCGAAACATTCTAGCCCAGCTTTCTCGCATTTGGAGCAAGGGTTGCCGGTTCGGTCACATTGAATGGTACGTTTGCGGCATGTCCAGCATGCTGCACGCATTGTGTGAACAACACTGACCTAGCCAAAAGGAGGATTTCAACAATGGCCGTACAATGATCGTCAGACTTACGATCTGAGAAGTTGCAGAATTTCGGAAAGTTCGCCACGGAAGTCGGGCGGAGATAGGACTGGATAGAGTATATATTACCGTCCCTCACCGCCCGATGACTAACCCCACCTGATGACTGATTTCAACGGCTTACTATACAGAATATTTTGAAGCTTTTCAACACCACATAATAATTAAATATATTCAACCCATGATCTCGGCAATCTCGAGCTTCTGCTCCAGTGGTCCACCAAGACTTGCCATAGTGATCTCGCCTCGGATTAAACGACGAGGCTTCAGGACAGCAAAAGAGTTTTGATCATGAGACATCTTAATACAATGACTTTGCTAGACCAAACCTGCGAAGAGGCAGCAGGAAGAAGGCAATGACAACGGGTTGGATAGCTGCCCCTGAAGCAACAACTATTATCCGGCAAGCTTCACAGCTTACTCTGATTGGCCAAAGTTTGGCGAAATTCTGCCGCCGCTAGACCTAATCGGTAGCTTTCAAAAAGGCGATGTAATCATCTGACCGCCTGTCGTTTTGGATTAGTGGTCTGAGGCACACCCCGCAGAAAGCGCGGAAAAAGCATGTCTCGGCAGCCGTAAAGAGCAGGCAGCGGGCAGCCGCGGGTGGTGTCTACTACGACGGGCGCGGCGGGCAGCGGGCGCCATTCGCTCACAGGCCGCTCGGTTGGCGTCGGCTTCTGGTAGCCCTAACGTAACCGCCGTACAAATACAGTAGCAACCGGCCAGCATCGCTCAAAGAATAACACTTTCTCCTCGTCAAGCCGATTCAAAAAGAAAAAGAAGAAGCACTCGTCAATCCACCAATGCTTGAATACTGATACACCACTCTCGCGAACCCGACTGCCACATCAGTGCCAATGGCCAAGTCCGGCCTTCTCCGCACTTCGTTTCTCCGCACCGAGGCCGTGTCGACATCGACAGTTCGGTGTCTGTCGAGCCTCAGTATCCAGCAACCAGCGCTGCGACCCAGAGCTTTTCAGCACGCGAGGCGGAAACCAGTGACCCATCAATTTGCACGCTCGGTCGCAAACCACACATTCCAGCACCATGCAAACGCCATTTCGGTCCTCCAGTCCTCGGTCGACACCGAGTCGGCAGACTTTAAAGAAAATGCACGCCAGATGAGCGAGTTGGTCGAGAATATGACAGAACTGCACGCAAAGATCGCACAGGGCGGGCCGCAAAAGGCGCGAGACAAGCATATCGCCAGAGGCAAGATGCTGCCGCGGGATCGAGTGACGTCTCTGATCGACCCGGGCACGTCGTTTCTGGAACTGTCGTCTCTGGCCGGACACGAGGTTTATCCTGGCGAGGACGTGCCTGGTGGAGGAATCATCACGGGAATTGGCACAGTCGAAGGCGTGACGTGCATGATCGTTGCCAACGACAGCACCGTCAAGGGCGGAACATACTACCCGATCACCGTGAAAAAGCACCTGCGCGCACAAGCCATTGCACAGGAAAACAAGCTCCCTTGTATCTATCTAGTCGACTCTGGCGGCGCCAACCTGCCGCATCAAGCAGATGTCTTCCCCGACAGAGACCACTTCGGCCGCATCTTCTTCAACCAGGCGCGCATGAGCTCGCTCGGAATCCCGCAGATCTCGGTGGTCATGGGTCCCTGCACAGCCGGCGGCGCGTACGTGCCAGCCATGAGCGACGAGTCGATTATTGTCGAAAACCAAGGCACCATCTTCCTCGCAGGCCCGCCTCTAGTCAAGGCGGCCACGGGCGAAGTCGTCTCTGCCGAGGAGCTGGGAGGAGGTCAACTACACAGCACCATCTCCGGCGTGACGGATTATCTTGCTGTTGACGACGCACACGCGCTCGTGCTCGCTCGTCGGTCAATCAGCAACCTCAACTACCCTAAAACCACCACCCACGTATCGGGCCTGTCGCCAGACACTGACTTTAAAGAACCCCTCTACGATCCCGAAGAACTCGGCGGTATCGTGGGCACAAACCTGCGCCGGCAGATCCCCGTGCACGAGGTGATTGCACGCATTGTCGACGGCAGCGAGTTCTCGGAATTCAAGCGCGACTATGGCAGCACGCTCGTCACGGGTTTTGCGCGTATCTACGGTACGCAAGTTGGTATTGTGGCTAACAACGGCATCCTCTTTTCCGAGTCTTCCTTGAAGGGCGCGCACTTTATCGAGCTGTGTGCCCAGCGCAAGATCCCGCTTGTCTTCTTACAGAATATCTCTGGATTCATGGTCGGCGCAGACGCCGAAAAGGGCGGCATCGCAAAGAACGGCGCCAAGCTGGTGACTGCGGTGGCATGTGCCGATGTACCCAAGTTCACCGTTGTTTTTGGCTCGAGCGCTGGCGCTGGGAACTATGGCATGTGGTAAGTCTCTCTTTTCCATTTAGTATAAAAATATGCGCTGTATTCTAACGAACTATCAGCGGCCGCGCCTACTCCCCCCGCCTCATGTTCATGTGGCCCAACGCCAAAATCGGCGTCATGGGCTCCGAGCAACTCTCCGCAGTCATGGAGACAGTCGGACGCACGGCGGACCCGGAACTCAAAGCACGCATTGACCGAGAATCGCAAGCGACGTTCTCGTCGGCGCGGCTGTGGGACGACGGCGTGATTCCGCCGGCGCATACGAGACGCGTTTTGGGTTTGGGGCTTGCGGCTGCAGTGGGTGGGCGTGTGGATGACAAGGTTGAGACGAAGTTTGGGGTGTTTAGGATGTAGTTTTTTTTTTCTTTTTTTCTTGCTGTATTTCAGGTTAAATAAATGAAGATCTAGATGTCAGTTTCAGTTATGTAGTCTGCTCTATTGATCTTCTAGATATCGCATGAATACATGTATGTAAACGGAGAACAATACTGCCTTGAGCAAAAATAATAAACAAAAAGTCAACGGTATATGCAAAAAAAAAAAATATATATATATAATTTTATAAAAAGAAGAAAGAACAGAAAGAAAAAAAAAGTATACAGAAAAGAAACCCATTTAAACTTTTTTTTTCAAGTCATTTCCAAAAAGCCAGGTAATAAATTTTTGAGCTGCAATTTTCCATCTTTCTCTTTTCGTAGACTTGCGTCTGTATATTGAATGTAACTTGTATCGAATGTATTTTGTATTTGTGTGAGTCAGGTGAGGCGAGTGAGAGGCCAGGTCGTGATATCGTGAGATAGGTCTGGTTCGTAGAGGGAGGCGTTATAGGTCGTGTCGGTTAGAAGAAAAAAGAGAGAAAAGAAAATTTTATATGACCACGCATTGTCCGCGTCGTCGGCGACGGTCTCGTTTGCGGCTTTGGTTGACAGGTGCTTCGCGCTTGCGAGTTTGTAGGTCCATCGGACTAGCCTGCGACTGCTGCAGGTCCTTGCGGATGATCTGGCGGCACAGGTCGACAAAGACTTCGTTGACGTTGGCGCGTCGGCGCGCAGAGGTTTCGTAGTATGGCGCATTGCCCCAGGTTTGGGACAGTGAAAAGGCTCGTGATCGCGACACGGCGCGGTCCTCTTCTAGGTCGGATTTGTTGCCGACAATCACGATGGGCACTTTTTCGTCGTCTTTGATGCGCACGATCTGTTCGCGGATCTCGGAGAGCTCGTTGAGCGAGGACATGCTGGTGATGGAGAAGACGAGGAGGAAGCCTTGGCCTTGTTTCATGTAGAGTTCTCTGGTCAGAGTGTTAGTGGTGTTAGTGGAGTTGCTGTACAAAGGTAATTACCTCATTGCAGCTAGGAAGTGTTAGTTATAAGTTATGAGGAGATCAATCTTGGTGGCCGACTCACTGAATTGCTCTGTCCCCGCAGTGTCCAGGCTGTCTGAAGTCAGCATTGATGTATTTCACTTCTCTCCAAGACGTACATTTCTAGAATACATTGTCGACCCTAGGAAATCAATTAGCTTCTTATTCTCGACATTTCCGGGCTGCGTTCACTCACGTCTACCTCGATCTGTTTTCGATACGAGTCTTCAATGGTCGGGTCGTAGCTTTCAATCCAGACATTCTGCACAAACTGGGCTGGGAGGAGTTAGTAATTGTATGGAAACGACGAAAAGAAAACACACCTGTGAGACAGCTCTTCCCAACACCTCCTATACCAAAGTTTTGTCAACATCCCACACACACAATCTTTCAACGGCATGTCATACCAGCGCCCAAAACCACAATATGGTATTCCCGTCTGTGTCTGTCAGCTCCATGACTGAGCATGAGATCAAAGCGCGACTAACCGAGGCTGCATTTGGGCGGTTGTCGGTAAACAGTCGTGGAAAGTCAAAGCGTACAATATATAGTACAACGTCTGAAGATAATCTCCAGATGCAATTGAATGAATTGAATCGAATCGAATTGAAATAAAAGTCGAATTGAATTGAAATGGACTACGGGCACAAAAGACCGAGAAGGCTGAAGCTTTACCGCAAAGTCACGGTCAGCGCAGAGACGCAATTGGAGGACAAACGGTCGGAGAAATGCGAGCAGGCGGTGGGCGCGTGTCGGCCCAATTGAGGTCGGTCAAGCGGATGACGTCGTCGGGCAGGCTGAGAGGCTGTGATTGTGTTTATCGCAGGGCGAAATTGCAATTTCAATTGCAGTTTTGCTGGGGGGTGTCGAGGTGTGGAGAGCGCGCGCGGTGTTGGGTGACGTCGATCGGAGGGGGCAGCAGTGAGCACAGGGAGTCGCCAGGCCCTCAATGGGTCAAGAGTCAATGGCAGACGATCGACCTTTCTCGAAGGGAATTGGGCTCGCCTGGTGGCACAGAGTTGCAGTACGCAAGTTGCTACGAAGACGGGGAGAGTAAAAAAGAGGCAGCGGCGGTGAGGGCCGTTCGGGGGGTTCCCTAGCACTCACTACTAAGTCACTAACCGCTAGCTAGTTAATGCTAATAGTAGTTGCACAAATACGCCAAACTCTATCCTGGCCATAATAAGAGCGAACAATAATATTAAATATTAATAATTAAAAATTAATAATTCAATAATTCAATAATTAAACAATTCCCGTGCCAGCAGGACGACAGCGCATCCCTACGTCTACAACACTGGGATTCATTGACCGCCCGGTTGCAAATGCACCCGGTTGTTGCTACCTGCTGGTGCTGTGGGCAGATGGTGCAATTTAAAGTATGGAAATTAAATGCAGGCAAAACCTAAACGGAATTACGCGAAAGGCATAATTGGAGGCTCGGACAGTGTCGACGCAGCATGTACCAAAGTACAGACAGGATCAGATACGAGATAAGGGCTCGCCTATCGATAATGTGCCACTGCCACGTGCAGTCACAGTTGCTTGTGCACAGACAGTAATTTATGTAGTCTATTAATTTAGATGACGAGGCACACAGAATGGCGGCCTCAGGCAGCAGCCTAGCCACAACGGGCTAGATCCATATTGTATTCTTCAGTCCAAGTCACATGTGTCGTGCAACCCTGATGAGATACGGTCTTTATGGTTAATCGACTAGAATCATATTGGTTTACTCCGATTCGTAGACTGCTATAGTACATCATTACGCATTTACACAAACAATGGATATCAGAATTCAAAACACATCAGCTCACTCCCACACAGGACTCGTATAGTCCGGGAAATACTCATTGTGAATTCTCTGCGCATAATCAATCGCACTCGGAAGAGAGCGAATCAATTTACCAGACTCGGGGCCACTGCAATCGTTAGTAAGCTATACTGTTAGAAAAAAAGAGAAGAAGAACTCACGCTGCACAAACCAAACCACCAATAATAAAGGCAAACACCGCCGTATCAGCTTCAGAAGGCTCACTTCCGCCAAAAATCCAAAACACCCGGTCAGAAGAGCCCCCAGATGTGCGTTTGGCGTCGGCCAGCAGATCCTCAATGTGATGCCAGAGTTTCTCTCTAAAAGCGGAGATCTCCTCGCGCGAGAAGCGCCCGGTGCCCTGACCGTACAGAGTGGCGTTGGTTTTGCGCCAGACTAAAAGTCCGACGGCGATACGGACAGGGTATGGAATGGGGGCGAGAATCTTGTCGCGCATGGTGTAGTAGTTTTCATTCCAGCGCTCGTGCATCTACACTGATATCAGAACCATGCAAAAATAGGTTGCCTTGGAGGATCATACATTGTAAAAGGCCAGCTTATCTTCAACAAGAGCTTTAACAGACGCATCCAGGGCTCTTTCAGCCGGTGACAGGGCATCGTTCAGCTTGGGCAAGACGCCCTCGTCGGCCAGTGTGTCGCTGATCAACTGCGAGTCCGAGAGCATGACAGGTTCGGCGGTGCTTGCAAGGCTGGCAGAGATGTATGGAATCTTGCCTCGAGGCGCAACCCTTGGCGAGCCCGTCTCGACCTGGTACGAGACTCGGGCAAAGCGCAGACGAGCTTCGAGTTTGGTGACGAAGGGCGACCAGACGTAGGCGCCTCGTTCGGGGAACCCGCGGTATAGGATAAGAGCGGGCTTCGACATTTTTTTTCTTCTTTTTGAACTTGTGGAACAAGTGAAGAAATTATGTATATGTAAATTTGAACGTATCTGAGGAAATTTAGACTTTATACTCGTTGGACCCCGATATCTGTATACGGTATGGGGCCGAAGTGCGCATCGGCGCGCGAGTCTCCGACGCGAGGCGCGCGATCGGCCGCCATAGCAGCGAGGCCGACAAATATTTTTTGAACTATTTATATCGTTATTCTGATTAATTCGTGTCATGCAAGTATTTAGTACATGACTAAGTGTATATGTGGATATGAATAACATTCAAAAAGTGGTAAGCAAGAAGGATTAACGACCGTTGTTGTATGTTAGTCCAATATCTGATTAATTAGAAATTTGAGAGCACTGAAAACATTCTCTATTGTCTTAAACTACTTTGAAAGTATCATTTAAACTACTGGACTATAGCAGCAACCAGATTGTAGTCGACGAAGCTGGTCATTAGGGCGGTACAAGATATTACCCAAATAGGCAATTCTGGCGCTTCACCAGATGAATAGCGATGAGGGTATTCAATGTTGTAATACTGAAAACCCTGCTGGTCAGTTGAGTAGTCTGGTTTTATGTCTCACGTCATATCTAGCAGAACAACAAAGAAAAGAAAAAATAGAAGCGGGGCCATGTCCCTTCGCCGCCTTCGCCTTCTGTTTTTCACCTGCACCTCCACCTCTCCTCTACCTCCACCCAGAGATCGATTTTCTGCGATCATTAAAGCTGCAGAACAATAGCCTACTCGGCTTTACACGTTTACGATTCTTATTCGGTACAATGTATGTGATGTGTTTCTACGTTGGGGGTTGGAGAAAGGATGTTATGGTCATTACACAAGTTCGTAAGGCCGATCAGTTGAGGATATGAATCATGTTTCATAGCAGTTTAGGACTGTATCTTCTTTTCTTTTTTTACATGTTTCTAAGGTCACACTCTACAGGCATACATTATTTGCACCTTTGTTGATGCAAGTATCCTCCATAGTCATGTAAAACCTGAATTGATCACTCTATTGATTTTTACCTACACCTTCTAATCTAGAATCCTACATTAATTAATTACTTGGGTCTCACTTCTTTGTCCACTCTCTCCGGCCCCTCTCATTTCTTCCAATCGATTCCACCTTCTTATTTCTCACCGCTGGGGACATTGACAGAATTTAATCTCATCAAACAACCCTTTCACCATATCTACGTCAAGATCCATCTCCTATCAAAGACATACCTCTCTAGTCACCACCATCATGGTCGATTTTAAAGAACAATGCATCAATATTCTGCCACCTAGCTGAGTGTGAGGCAGTGTGGAACCAGACTCGCAAAGACATGGAGGAGTGGTGCTCGCTGGACATCAGAAGCGTTGGCACAAGACATGGATACGACTGCATTGAACATGGAGTTGATGGCTTCATTCCGAATAAACCGCCTCCTGAGTTTGAGGCGTTAGGTCTAGGGGGTTGCAACTGGCTAGGGGATTGCTATTGGACGAGACTTTGCACCAAAGTTGCCACAGACATTCAGAATGATACTTTCAAGAATGGCAACTTAGCACGGTCTTCTAAAGTTTCCAAGGACCGCAATGGAAGCAAACCGCCACCGGCCAAAAGACGTCGCCAGGATTACATTACTAGGATCAAGCTATCATGACAAAGCAGCAGCCTATCCAAACCAAAAACTCTGATTCTGCAGCAGCTACTGCATGCCAGTTTCTACGGTTCGTTACGAAACATGCTACGCGTTTCTACGTTGAAGTTGGAAAAAGGAGGGCATTGGCATTACACATGTGTACAAGTGCAGATATGCATTTTGACATCAATCGATATGTATGTATCCTCCATAATCATACACAACCGAAAGTACCACTCCATCCATCCTACTTCCACCTTCCAATCCAGACATCTATATCAACTATCCAAAATCCTACCTCCGATAATCCGCCCTACTCCCATACCCCGTCTCCTGCGTATTGCCGGCATTCCCAACATCAAACGTATTCCTCCAGCCACTGCCATACCCAAACCCCGTATCACTACCCTTATCCCCAAGTCCAACACCACCACCTTTACTCGCCCTCACACTACTCACATTCCCTGTTCTTCCTGCATCATACGCCGACCCCGTATACCCACGCGTGCCTGTCGTCAAGCCCGAAATGTTGAACCCTTTACTTGTGTCGGTGTCAGTGTCGAACCCGCCCGTGGGACGTTTTCCGCCGTAGGTATCCGTGTTGGAGCTTCGGTAGCCGGATATATCAGTATTTCCGTATGTGGCGGTGCCGAAGCCCGTGTCGGCGATGCCGGTCGTGCCATAGCCTGTTGTGCCAGCGCCCGTAACGTCGATGCCGGTGAGGTCGCTGGTGTCGGGCGTTGGATGGTAGTGTGCGCTGCTAGAGGCCGAGCGCGCGGAGAGGTCCGTCCCGGCGTTGGGGGTGGGGGAGGTCATTTTGCTTTGTGTTTGTCCGATTGTGGCGGTGTTCTCTATTCTATATCGAGAAATGTTGTTGGTGTGTTGGTAGATGTTGTATGTGGATGGGTTGAGAGATGAAGCTTTTATACTTTTATACCCGGTGGCAACCAAGTCAGCGGCTCAGGTTTCCATGGTTCATGTTGTATTGTGTTGCCTCTGATGTCAGCTATTAGGTCAATCTGCCACCGCCACATTCAATGTTAGACACTAAATAGTTTTGTTAGAATCAGAATCCATTGATTATCTGCCTAGCTAATATACAGTCATCACTCGTATACTTGTTCAAGATGAATCTCTATAATTAAACGCGAAGAAATAAAGGTAAAAAACTTAAATACTCCGTCCAAAACAGACAGCAGCCGCGGCCCTGCCAAAAAAAATGTATGTGCTCGAAAGCATCCATAGAAACCATCGATATCGCTTCGCTGATTTATGGATGACATGATCGCTTGCCCTGTCGCAAGACAGGCGACGTGCATTCGCTAAAAGGTGAGAATCGGGTGATCCATGGGGTGGGTATCAAAAGACGCAGCGAAGAATCGATTTTTTCGCCGTCCCGTGCATCAAGTAATGAAATGTGCCTCAATTAATCCGGGTTGGTAAGCTAGAAGACCTAGTTAGTATATCTCTATCCAAACCATTCGAGTCGGACTCACCCTCAAAACTGGTCGAGAATAATCCTCATCGTCGCGAAGGGACACCGCACTGTGCCGGCCTCCGTTGGGATACAACGCTGCGTCTTTCTTCATGCGGTTGTCCGTGTAAGCTTGGTTCGGGTTGAGGAAGTTGTTGTCCGACTTTGGCTCGCTCGAGCCCATGAAACCGCGCATAAAAGTCATCTGGGAGCCTCTACTCTGGCGCTGAGTGTCCGATGCAGTGCCTGGAGTGCTCGGGTCGTATCTCGACTCGGGACTAGGCGACTTTTCATTCTCTTCGTTGCGTCGGCGGCCAAAGAAAAAGAACCACAGCCCAGCGGCAGCGAGGGCACCAACACCCACCAAGCAGCCAATAACAATTCCGGCAATGGCACCTCCGCTTAATGACGATGATTTCTTGCCTGTGCTGGCCGAACTACCCGACGTTTGGGCGGGATCAGAGTTGCCAACGGTGACGGTAACCGGTTGTCCAGCTACAGTATGGACCGAGACAGTGGGAGCCGTCGTCGTAGCCGAATCTCTGGTGGACGTGGAACTGGTGGAAGAGACCTAATGATCGTAAAGTCAGCCGGGTGATGCCGAATCTATGGAGTAGATCGTACGGGAGAAATAAAGGAAGTTGTCAAAGTCGACGAGACCGAATTAGACGCAGTTATAGTGATTGTTTCTGTCTGGGGTGCAGACTGGGTACTCCCCTGTGCGGGTGTTAAACCAAACACGTACGAGTCCGCACCAGCCATAACGAATCCCACACATTTGATTAGGGGGGCAGGGGCAAGGGCAATGAAACTTGATAGAGAAAGAAACTACTAACCGAAGAAGTGCTCGTACCACCCGTTCCCGCAGCGCCCGATGTTCCTGATGGTTGCACATTAGACATGGCAATATAGCCATAGAGGCCTTTGTCGGAATTTCCGCAGAGATCGTCTGGATAGCCGGGACACGGGGTGTCACAGTCTCCAACACTCGCCTGAGCTGCAGGGACGTAGTTGGAGCACCAGCAGCTTTTATATTGGACTACCGCAAAGGCATAGTCTGCATTGCATTGACTCTGGCAGCGTCCATTGGATTGGTATATGCTCGTTGCTAGGATTGTTAGTAATTGCCAATATTGTCTAAGGGAAAAAAAAATCGAGCTGTACCGAGTGTATCTGATGCGGCAGTGTTCTCCTTGGAGCAGTATGAAATGGTCAAGGCGACGGCCGGCGAGGACGCAAGCAGGCAGGCCACGGCTCCGAGCCGGGATGCGATGGAAGAGAACTTCATATCGAGGTGTCCCTAAAATTGGCTTCTTTGGCGATAGTCAATGCCACCATTGACCGATTGTTTACCGCCGGATCGATACCGAGTCCTTTGCGTCTCGACTATGGACTGTCAACAACGCCGAGCAAGTCGAAGAATCAACACGAAATGGCAGCACTGACCAACGAGCCGAGCCAAGCAGGCTCACCGTGAAGCAAAGGTTGTGACGGGCAGTTCAGTTACTGGCTGTGTCTGCAGGACTCGAAAAGCATTGTCGGGGCCCCTGACCGGGCAGATCGGATCCGAGCCCAATGGCAGGCGGGGGGGGGGCTCTCAGGGCAATGAACACGAATCCAGACGGCAGTCGACAATGGAGGACGATGTTTAGGGTGGATGGGCGACGAGCGACGTTGACGATGGAGGTCTCGGGGCGAGAGTGTGCGGTGGAGGGATGAAAGACCGCAGGCAGAAAAGGCAGGCAGTCGGTGGAACAGGTGACAGCGATCGGAGCAGCGACTTGGCTCTTCGCTAGCTTCTTTGGACCTTGGCAGAAAAGGAATTCTGGCACCCCAATTAGGCTTAGCCGGGCGTGCACTGATAGGGATGAGGGGAGATCTCTCTCGTGAGAAGCTTAAAGACGTGCCTTGCAGGTACTCGGAGATTATTGGAGAGGAATAAATGCATGAATGCGCTGTACTAATAGCAACAAAACAGCAGCAGCAACAGCAGTGGTGATGCGATGCCGAAGTGATGACGGTGGTGACTTCTCGGTATGGAGACAGACAGTATTCACCATGTTTGACGCTGTAAACACACGGACCCACCGCAGCGGGTAGTCCGGCATTGCGCCTGCTCATTGGCCGGCGGGGCGGGGCCGGTCCAGATTGCATCCGTCATCATCTTCGGATGCGCTTGGCAATCGGCCAATCGCTGTGCTGCTCGCCGGGAATCCGGACCCATCGGCTAGCTGGTTCAGGCTAGAACTAATACCTGGTACGTGCGATACGGCCCGTACGGTCTGAGATGGAGGGCCTGATCGAGCATCCGCAGTTCCGTACATCGTCGTTACTATTAGTTATTACTACGTAGAAGTAGTGTTGGTGGTGGTGCTGTGATCATCGCATCGAAATGCTCATTCTGCGCAACTATGAATGGCCGGGCTTATCTGAGACTGCCGCACGCCCAGTGCGACCTAGACACTAATTAGATTCTTGGAATGATGTTCCTCCATCCATGCGCCGATCGCCACCAACACCATTCCACCACATTCTCGCGCAGACTAGCTCTGAGACACTGATCATTCTGGTCATTCCTGAAGAGCGCGTAGTACTGCGACTGCTATTATTCGTTATCATTTCCCAGGGGGCAAACTATAAGTGAAGCCGAGATCGCCCTGGCCTTGTCGGATTTAGCCTGTGCTTTAAAACCGGCGCAGCCACCTGCAGATGAGGGGAAGATAACGCAGTGTTACTGCTGTAACTAAGTACGTATAACGCAACACCACAAGTGAAAGTGTCTTACAACTGTTGACTACATTGTACCGTTGTGGGTGGCAATGGAACAGTTGACTCAGGTTCCACGATGCTCTTCACAGTTATTATCCAGGCCGGGTAATCGCATTATGTACTCAACACGGTCAATATTCATATAACTGCAGTACAGAGAACTTGAATCTAGACTGATATAACAAATAGTACACACACAGTCAACCAGTTCACAGTACAATTATCTACTATCCATGCAGATAGACCTCATCTGAACCCCTCTTTGAGTCTTTATGCACGATACGATACATACAGAGCACATACATAATACATAATAATACCTGCAAGCCGTACCACACATCCAATCAGCGCCACAGCGGCCCCTCTGCCCCAAGCCATGGTTCTCTCGAAACGCGGCCAACCAACGGCGCAGGGCGGCGCCACGTCTGACGCCCATCGATCGTTTCGGTAAACAGCTGTCCGAGACATCGACGTAATCTGTTGTATATATTATTATAGCCATAATAATATGTATGATGCTAATAAGGTGTGAATTCTCCGCGTAACGTGGAGGATCAGATGCCGGCAGTGCTGACAAGGGCATTTATTACCTAATCTATGACTGTGGAATTCGCTACTGGTTAGTTAGTTATACGGAGGCTTCAGATTTTGGGTTGATGTGTCGTTGATGTCAAGACTCTACTTTAGTACTTGCCCACCCCATCTCAGGCGATCTGTTACATACGTACAACGCAAGTCTGATTTCTAGGCGTTGATGACCTCAGAGGCTCACGGCCGTGCTTTGGACCGATTCTGAAACAAAGACAGTGGATCGGCCAAGAACTGACCTGTCGGCCTGAGTCGCTGACTCCCAAAAGCATATCCGTGCGGTAGTACGCTCTGCCCTTGTATCTACACGGCTTTAATGTGATATATTACTCTGCATATGTACACAGAGTATACGGATGCTTAAAGATACGTATAGTACTCCGTAGTAACATATACTACTAGTACTGTACTAGTACCCTCACTGTACCGTGTATACTATACGAGCAGCCCCACTCGACGCCACAGGGGTGCAGCAGGACGCACCAGCCCCACTTAGTCCGCTCGATCTGTGCTCTGCTTTGCAGTTTGCACTGTTTGCTCTGCAACTACTAAGCAACTCTGAGAGACCAACAGTTGTTGTTTCTCCCTTCTTAGTGATACATCTCAATTGCTCCATTTTTGACCCTGAATCCTACGTGTCCACGTCGCACAACAAGCAGAGGCTCATGTCCCTTTCCTGTTCCTGAAATTTTAAAAGTACGTTACTCCTACCCGTGGTTGCGTTCCACCGGAAGGAAAAAAAAGATTAAAAAAATTCTCCTGGTCGGTTCGACCCACCTAAGAGGACCGTGGTACAAGGTAGATTTAATATGTTTATATTACGGAGTACTTTGTGCCTGTGTACCGCGACGCGGAAATTGTCTCCATTTTTTTGATTAGTTGAGATATTGATGTATGTCATTGCGATATTGTCATGTTGTCAATGGATTACTTCGTAGTGTATCGATTGATATCAACTTTATCAGCAATTGATAAATAATAACTAAAGGTTAAACCTCGCGGTAACGTCGCCGCGGCCGTCGTCCTTCCACCAGCACGTCGCGTTCTCGATATGCCTCTCGCATTGGGGGACGAGGAGCTGCTGGCTGGCGAGGAGGTAGAAAATCTCGCTCACGACGCATTCGCTCGCGCGATCGCCGGATGTCCTCACTCAACTCGACCAGTCTCGAAATGTCGTCCTGTTAAGTCAGTCAGAAAAGAGTTACATTGAAAGGAGCAGGAAATAATCAACATACATAACGGAGGTACTCGTAGATATAGAAATCGTTCTCCGACTCCTTATAGTCGTAGCCCTCTCGCTCAACGGCTTCTCGCACGACGAGGTCTTTGGTGACCTCTGTGTACCGTTTCTTGCGTTTTTCTTTGATTCGCTCGCGGTCTTCGGCGACGTAGTCTCTGACGGGCTCTCGTTCTAGGATCATAATCTCTTTGCCTCCGTGGTGGCGGTCGCCAGATCTGGAGCGTATTGAAGTTTCTTCCTCGACTGGCGATTGTCGTCGTGAAGACGGGCTGCGGTCTTGGTGGCGGTGCTCGATCGTGATATCCTCTTCACGAATGTCTCCGTCTCGATCAGCCCTAGAAGAAAGTATTAGTAGCGCGCCAGCCAATATCAATATTCCCTGCTACGTACCGTTCTCGCACATCAACCTCATCAACCCCGATCCGTGATTTGACGCCATCAACGCCGTGGCGCTGCGGAGGCGATGCTTTCTCGTAGCCTGGATACGTTAGAAGTTTAAACAACCCAAATATGATTTAAAAACTCACTATCAATATGGCGGTGGTGAGTGATGACCTCTTGGATAATGGGCGGTTTCCGTATAACCGGCGGCCGCTCAGGCGATGATTCAGACGACGGCGAGGAAGTCGCCTCAGTCTGGAGAGAGAGCTCCCTCTCAAGCCTAATCCGGTCTCGTTCCTTGTGCTCGCTGTGACGAAGAACGTCCTCTCGTTCCACAGACCCCTGACGTGACCGAGTCGACTTGACCGAGACGGGACTATGCGTGCGATGACGGAATTGGACTCTTTCTCTGCCAGGTTCATCGCGTATATGGATTTCCTCTCGATCGTCCTCAAGAGTTAGCGACGTTTTGTGGTCTCGTCTGCCTCGGTGAATCAAGATTTCTTCACGTTCATCCGCTTCCTCTTCATCACGACCTGCTGAATGGCGTCGACGAACACGAATTTCCTCGCGAATATCGTCCTCAGGGTCGCGGTGTGAATGCAAACGCTCTCTTCTCCGAATGCTGATATCGTCTCGGTCGTCACCTCGCTCGGAGCCGGAACGCTCACGGTGCCGAATATGAATATCTTCTGCATCAGCGAGCGGTCGCTCACGACGCCGAATATAACTCTCCTCTCGATTAACGAGTGGTCGCTCACGGTGCCGAATGGGGATGTCGTCTAGACGGTCTTCTCTCGCTGGCAAAGAGCGATCTCGGCGACGAAGAAAGATGTCGTCTTCCTCTTCATCATACCCCGGCATTGACCTGTTCCGTTCACGTCTCCGGATCCTTTCTAGCTCGTCCCGTTGAGGTAGCGAGGCATCCCGATGTCGAAGCAGGAGTTCCTCGCGATCATCCCGAACTGGGCGTCTTCGGGGAGAGCGTTCTCGACGGAAAACCCGTTCTTCTTCTCTGTCTTCTTCTTCATCATCATCTCGCTCGTCTTGGGATAATAGAGACCGTCGACGGAGCTTTTCGGAAATCATTTCTTCCTCTCGAAGCGGCGAGCGATGGCGTCGGCGGACGAGGATTTCTGCGTCATCTTGTTCTTCATCTTCGATTTCTTCGACCTCGCGACTTTTGGGTCGCCTTCGTCGTCTGTGTTTGTCATCTTCTTCGAAGACTACCTCTCGCCTTTCGAGAATGTCCTCCTCTCGGGATCGCCTCCGTTCAAGTCTCTCGTCATCGTCCCTCGATAGATGTCTTCGTGGATGCCGATCTCGCGGCAAAGACCCGCGACGAAGGTACATTTCTTCAGTCTCCTCTCTGCCTGGAGGCTCGCGATCGTCATCTTCCCGAGACCTCCTCCGTTCAAACCTTTCATCATCGTCCCTCGATAAATGTCTTCGCGGAGGCCGATCTCGCGATAAAGATCCGCGACGAAGGTACATCTCCTCAGTCTCTTCTCTACCTTGAAGACGCTCTCGCTCGCCATCGTCCTCCGCCACTCGAGACATCCTCCGTTCAATTCTCTCATCCTCATCGTCACCCCTCGACCGCCTCAACAACTGCTCGGGCCCTTCTCGCGCTTTCTCGCGCAAACGAATAAGCTCATCAACTTCACGCACGAGATGTGGAGGTGTCGGTTCTCGGAGCAGGGGCGGACGGTGACGAGGACAGCGTCTGCTTTCCGGCTCGGGCTCGGACTCGTGCTCAACGTATCGCTCGTGGGGATCTCGTCTGCGTCGATTAGGTTCGTCGATTATTTCTTCTTCTTCGATCTCGTCCTCTTCGTCCTCTTCGTAGAAGTCGACTGGACGACGGCCGCGTCGAGACATTTTGTGGATGTGACGGTGGTGGTGTTTCTGGTTATCGTTTCGATGGAGTTCAAAAAGGTTTGGCCTGAACGACGATTATCGGGGTCTTGTACGTGTACTTATAAGAAAAGAGAGATTAGACAAGCAATCTACACAGGGCAACAAATACACACAAACGCACGTGTGCTGGCATCGGTTGATCAGCTGGCCGGGGAGACTAAGAAGTGCATTTCAATAAAGAAACCACAAACACTTCCGGTGAAGCATATGCCTGACTGATCTGGTCAAGCTGACAACAATTAGAGAAATGTTGTTGTGGTGGTGGTGTTTGTTGTCGGCTGATGTCATTTGCTTGTCCCCTCTTCCCCACTTGAGGCTGACGTATTACTGGCTTCACGTGTTCACAAACTATTATAATTTATGATTGTTTGACAGGTGAGCTTAATTTCTAATCTTCTCCCATGGTCCTGAATCAGTGCGATGATACATGCAGATATTAAAGAGTTTCGCAAGGAAAAGATATCCTCCAGTTGTTTTTACGAGGGAGAGATGATATTCGACAGATTGTGTGTATTAATGATTTATTGTTTTCAAGGACTCCTCCCAAATAATACAATATTAACCGCAGACAACATCAATGATCAATTGATATTCCATGGCCAACATGTCTCACTTATAAGGTATGACTGATCGACAAAGAAACACTGATCAGCCAGACACCTCCGGAGGCATTCTGCTTATACGCAGTAATCTAGATGTCGGAATTACTTCAACCCATGCGCCGCGTAAAGCTTAGCCCAATCAGAAACATAATCCTATGCTATTTGTAGCAACAATGAGTGCATTAAAATGCTGATCGGCATGGAGAGGCGACCACAACGCAAAAACCCCTGTCTAAAATGATGGGGGCTGACCTGTGCATTCATTTAGCCCCAACTCATGTTAGTAGTATATCCTATGTCGCATCTATATTCGTAGCAAGGATACAAGTTGCATCAGAGTACCCAAGAAATGAAAGATAAATAGTCCTTCCATTTCCAATCCCTAAAACCACAATCGATCACTTGATTCAAGCAGTTTGTTCAAGCTTCACAGTCAACATGAGAACCACTGTCGCACTCTTGGGCCTGGCAGCCACACTGGTGACTGCTGGTAAGTCTTCCTTTTGACTACTTACAACTCATGTTAGATGCTAAAGGGAATTTTGACAGTGCCAACAGCTTCTCCGAAAAAGTTCACCCTTTCCATTTTCTCCCCAAACAACACCATGACTCACCCCGACAACCAGACTAGTATCGATGGTCTTGGACTGAATAATCCTGATGACCAACAAAACTCAGCCGGTTATCTTCAAACTGTGGAACATGTGGGTGGAAAACAAGGAGAACTTTGGCTTGATGAGAAAGGCCGGCTTACCGACGATGCCTTGAAAAACGGAACCCTGCGCTATGCGTATGTCGGAAAATACGCGATCGAAGAAATGACCCCAAGTGGTGATGTTGTGCAATTCTACACCGCTTCCTTCGCAAACCCTGACTTGGCTCTTTCGATTGAATGGGAAATCACCTCGAACGATTTCTTGGTTCCCAAGGGGCGATTCAAAGACTATCCCTACTATTTCTGTCAAGATGACCCTAGCGACAACAACCCTGACCCTGACCCTCACCCAAAGAATCTCAATTTTGCCCAACCTGTGGGGTTGGGGGCACAGGACGGCTGTGTTGAGATCCAAGGAGTTAAAGTGCACTACTCCGATTAACATGTGCTCATTGGTTCAATATGCAAGTGTTGATTTGAGGAGGTGTGGCTTATCCAGATGTTTATACACAATTCAGTGTATTCCCCAGAATTTGGCTGATTATTTGGCTGGCGAATCTATTATACTGAGGCTAAATGTGGCAAGTACCTCTAAAAATCAGTGAATATCTCACTGTCCTTGGATCATCCAACACCTGCCCTCGTCTAATTTTATCCACATTGTTACTGCAAAGGACCGTTCGATAGTGGTCCTTTTCTGGGCCCTGACTGACAAGTTTTCATCTATCTTCGTCCAAGTTGTTCCTAAAATATCCGTTGAGCTGATCCTCTTATACTAAATCTAATTAGGAAGCTATTGCAGCGAAGGGAAGCAAATTTAAGTTGATTTTAACACACGAGGTCCCCAGCAAGATTAACATTTGAAAGCAATGGAAATAAAACATTTGATTTTCAAGAACTGCCACTTCCACTTTGGCTGCAGATAGTCTTGGAGCATTTACTCCTGTCAGTTATATTGTCTAGCAATGTAGTGTCGATTGCGAAGCCATTGTTTTACCTTAAACCTATGCCTCTTACATCTGTTGTATGCCCTCATGCGACAATTTGTGTATGTATATGACAATATATTCAGGGAGAATATGATTATAGACTTCGCATTGTAAATCATCTTGATTCTGCTAAGCTTATTGTAAGTTCCTATGATGCTTATATCTAACCTCTTTGTGGCGGTATAAACACTCTATAATCTGATTACAAATACCTTGACGCACTCTAGGGTTCGTGTTTGGTTTAATCTTCTTGTGGATAGCTTGGTTGGCTATGTGTATTAGTCTATCCTTATGCTACAGTGGACAGTCATATGTGTTCTGTATCTTTCTATAGTTGTAACAAAATTCACGCCTGCAACCTTTGGAGAATATTAGTATAAATGAATTCCAAGAATCTGATTTTCTGTCCACACTCTGGACAAATAGCGTGATCATCGCGCACTGCAAAGGGCGGAATAAACTTGGAGCATGTTGGGTCCGCGCAGTAGACTCGATCCTTTGCAGCATACTCAATAGCTCTTTCACTGAAATCTTGAAGCTCATGATAATTCAGTTGCTGTGTGGTTTTTGGTCAGTGAGAATCATAGCTGGCACATGCACTTTTGGTGCCTGGTACACCAAGATTATTTTTATATAGCATTGTTCTAGAACAGGGTATCATAACATAAATCATCATCATCATGATCTCACATAAAACAAAAACAAAAACAAAAACAAAACTATCCAAAAAATAGCCTTTTCTGCCCCTTCTCTGCCTTCGTCCCCCGAGACCGAGACTTCTTGCGGTCTGGAGCTGCTCGCCTGGACGACTGCTGTACAATGTCTTGCGAGATCCGGTCTGCTTGGACCTCTTGCGCCTCCAGATCCTTTGCGAAATGCCAGTCTTCGTGTTCGTTGCGCTCATGCTCGACGACTCGCTGATTGCAGCGGGGACATATGTAGACTCCCAAAGACAGCGCGCTTTCTTGGCCTGCTTCGGTAGTGATAAAAGGTGATTCAGCGGTTTCAACATGTTCTTCTCCAAGGCGTGGTGGAGCAGGCGTGGTCTCATCGCTTTCAACTTCGCTGTCCATCTGTTTGAAAAACCGCCCGATCCCGCTTGGCGCTGTTTTTCTCTTTTTGGCCGGGTTTTCTCCGTCTGCTTCGATTGCACTTCCAGCCTTAGCCTGTGTGTCGACAACAGGGCTGCTTATTCGGCCCGGCGCAAAAAAGCTATCAATGGCTTTGTTGTTCGTTGGGCCATCCTCGAATCCGCCGACACTCAAAGACAGATTTGAGCACGGCCAGGCTCGTCCCTCGGCATTGACCTGCCGTAGCAAATCTCGGGATAGATCAAAGAGGATATCCTCCTCGATCATCTTTCCGCCCGGAATGGGCAATTGTTTCGAATGGACCTGAGCGCCCGTTCGATGATGAAGGGTGATTGTTTTTGGCCGACGTTTTTTCTCAAGAAGGCCGTCCTCAACTAGCCGGTTGTAAAGATCTGCTGCAAAAATGCGCAGCCACTTCTCAGCCTGGTCCATCGTGTTGATATAAGGACGAAAAGATTTGGCCGATAGCATGGACTTGATCTGCACTCGCGTGTTGACCTCACTGGCATCAACTCCACGAATAATGTTATACAGCCAGATCGCAGTGTCATCGTCTAGCTTAGCTTTGAACTGATCGACCGTCACTTTCAAGAGATCATTGACCTGATCAGTCCCAAACTCGGCACTGATTTGGTCACCCAATTTGCCTCCAAGCATGCGGATTTTTGTAAACTTGAAGCCTCCGAGGAACTTTTGAACGGCGCGGTTTCGGACAATGGTTTGCTTGTCAGGTTTGTTACATGCGCTTCCCAGCTTCGCCATCATTTTGTTCCGCGCGATCCCTGCAGAACACGTATAAGTCAATTTTTTCCAAACTGCAGCGCGCACTGAGCGGACAATCTCGGCGCCAATCTGCATGGCGATGTCGTCCCAGTCTGGATCGTCTTCTTCTGTCTCGTTCTCATCCAAGTCGACCAGGCCGTCATTCGAAGACCAGTCCAGTGCCGTTGTTGGGGGAGCAGGCAAAGGCGTAATCTTATCGTCAGCCGCAGGGGCTTTTCTCAGTTCCGGATATCGCTGGTACAGTGCAGCGTAGACTAGCGATGACAAGTCAATGAAGACTTCGTCAACAGAAGCCTTTTCCATCCGTGCAGCCAACAGGTCCGCCAAGGCACCATCTGCCTGAGCACCAACAAACTCGTCCCTCCATCTAGAGAGATCTTCCTTCATGGTACTCAAGATCTTGCGCGACTCTGCTCGATACGGGTCCAGCGACACTTTGTCCGTCTGGATCCTGTTGGCGGCGTCCTCTCGGTAGTCCCATTGACCCCCTTCGCCTTCTCGAAAAGTTGCAACATGCTGGAGGACCAAGTCCGGGCACTTTTTCTTCGCTTCGATTGCGGACAGCATGCGAGTAATACCAAACGGCCGCGCGGGGTAGTTGATGGCAATGAGCGAACCCCATTGCTGAACGGCTAGAGGCGTGTCTCGCGGTGTCCCCAGCCGGACCATCTCGCATTGCGCGTAAAAGGCATCGAGGTCGATGTGAGCGACCACTCTCAATGGACTTGTCGCGGAGTTTTGGCGGAGCTGCTGGAGATGCCGGTAGGTGTAGGAGGATCGCTTGGAAGAGGCGCCCGGCGAAGAGGGGATAAAAGCGGGCGGAGACGACATTATGTGTCAAGGTCCCATGGCCGAGATCTCTCACATTCTTTTTGTCGATTCGAGCAACAAGAAAGCTGTTGAGAACTTCAGGTGAGAACTTGAGATGATGCGTCGCGCACGATCGGCAAGCGCCCCGATCTCGACGCGCTAGCGGGGCGCTATTTATCCGTGCATTATTTCAACAACTTCAATCACCGTATTTCTGCCTCAACTCTCTAAATCATTTCTCCTAGATCTAAATAGCAGGAAGCTTTGCCAATTCTACAATGGCTGATGAGAAGCACCAACCCAGGCCCAGCCTGACTTTTTTGCTTTCCCTTCAGGCCATCCTTGCGGGTCTGCTGGCCTATCTCGTTGTTTTCACCCACACCCATCACCCGGAAGAGTCTAGGGCATGGTTGCTCGTCAAGTTCTTCCTGGCAGTCTGCTTGCTGGTGTTTACTGCGTTACAAGCATTGACTTGAACAATGCGGCTCCTGTCTTCGAAATCTCAATCGCACCGGCGTGAGAGTACATCCACCAGGCCGAGCTCGTGCAGAACTCGCGCAGCGAGTCAACAAGGATTTCTTGATATTGCTCTCGCTACTCTGGATGGGTCTTCACATACAGCATTTACGATGGGTGTTATTATATGTCAAACCAAGGCAGCCGTCTGCGTACGTATTCAAACCATCTGGTTGTGTTTAATCACATACTAACAAAATCCAAAGTACAATAGGCGGTTGCTACCATTGGTACAACTGTCAGCGCGTTTTCCTGGGTCATTCCCATCTTGTCGGCCATTTGCCTTTAACCCTAACCGTCTGGTTTTCTAGCTTATCCATTATCTCCCCAAGGAGGGTCCAGCGGTTGAAACAGCTTTTCCTAAAAAGAGTGCTGCCGGACAGCTATTCTATAATCGCCAGAGGCGGTGAGGACGACACAAGCAGTCGCACCCCTTCGTATTTTCTTGTGGGCGTCTTGATTGACTCTACGACGAGCGAGCAGCCTGAAATACTACTCTTTTGGGGAAATGGTGGAGTCTGCTTGGGTCTCCTCGCAAGAATGGGATTAGCAAAAAACAGTCTTAGGCTTAGCTGAATGGTCCTGAACCCGCCAATAGTAATGATAAGCCTCGAATAACGAGCCTCAATATTGAATATGGCAGCAATCTTACATAATCCAGGCATCAACACAGCTAGCCGCATGCAGCGTAGTGCAGTAAATTGTAACCTTTTCATTGCGGGCCGGACCGACGAGTCCCGTGATCAGGGGGGGGGGGGGGGGGGGCATGTTTGGCGGGTTTGCATCGCATTTTTTCCACCTCCCACCACAACACCTCCCACCACAACAATCACCACAGCTCTGCTCTAATAATATTACACAACATTGCGCAACAATCGCAGCCTCTCACAGAAAAGCCTGTCGCAATGTGCAGAGCCCCAGCGGTGGCGTGATTGGCGGCCTGCTCGCCTGCAGTCCCCAGCAGAGCGATTGGCCACCTGCAGGCTGGGCTGACTCGCAGAGCTAATGCCCAAAGCCCAAAGCTCGCACGCATGACGGCCCAACCCACGATGTGCCCCGTGGACCTGAGCGCTCTTGCAAAGCTTTACGCGCTAGCAGCCTTTTCGAGGGTCGGACTCTGTTGATCAATGGTTACTGGTTACTGATTGTTGCCACAGTGGAGGAAGAGAGGAAGATTCTTCAATAGTGTTATTAACACCAGTCGGACGGAGGTTGCCTTACAGGCAGTCAGTCGCCGGCCTCCCTCGAATTGTCGCCTGAATAAGCATCAAACGCTCAAAGGCTGAAGGTGTCACCGAGCCGAGTTACCGGCAGCACGAGCCAGGGACGCAGTATGATGCATGGATCTACGACTGTTATGGAGAGGGATGCCATAGTCATTAGACTCATTACTACAACTGCCACCAGACATGTCAAATGATAAACCAGACAAACGAAATCCTGGAGGATGGTGACGTCTCGGAGCAGCATTCAGCCCTGCCCAACGGACAATTAGGATTGCTTTTTCTCGATATACGGGGTCGGGTCAGGGGGATATCAAACACAACGGCTTGGAGTCTGAACGATAGGACAGATAGGCTGCAGTAGGACAGTAAGACGATGCAGTATGCACCGTAGTAATAAAGAGTAATCGCATCTAGACCGATGTCTCGTGGCACCAGACGGTGAGAAGCGACGACAACAGCCCAAAGGCTGCCGGGCCGCCCAACAGGGCCGCGCAGCCAACCACGGGCGCGCACACTCACCAGCCGCCCACAACCCTCCTTCGCCCCTCCTCGCGCCGCTCCTCCCCTCTCTCGCTGCTTATCTTAAACCGTCCGCTCCTCCCCTGCTCGCTCGCCCCGTCTCCCTCCTTCTCTCCTCCATCCTGCTGGCCCTGTGTGTCGGCTGCTCTCATCACTGTCGACCTTGCTCTTCCCCAGAGTGGACTTTACTATATTCCGGACATAACAAGACAGACAGACTGTGCGTGCGTGTGTGTGTGTGTGTGTGTGTTTGTGTGCGTGTGTGCCCAGAGGAAAGACACGAAAAGACAACACAATCCAGAGCCGTTCACAGGAGGACTCCAAAAAGCCACAGGAGAACATCAAAAACAAAAGGAAGCCTTGTTATTGCTTTCCCACAGGACTTTTTTTCCGCCCCAGGATTGATCTGTCTCCTTGCTTTTCTCCTCTTCTCTCTCTACCCTCGCTATTCTACTGTCGCCTTGCTTGCGTCTCTTGTCTCGGTTAATGTGCCAAGACTCTTTCGACATAGCCTTTTGTCCCAGGGATACTCTGCCAGTCCGGTATTGAGCGAGGAATTCCTGTTGCGTGTGCTCGGTCGCCTTGATTACCTGCCAGGTTCAACCATACACCTGTACAGTCCGTGGAGTGATTTATAACCCAGACGCGCGTGTGTATTTCTATACTTGTGGCCGTATATTTGCTGCGACGTCGCCGTGTGGATTCCTCTATTGTTTCTTTTCCGCCTTGAACCAAGGTTGCCAGAGGACTCGACCAAGAAACCTAAAAACCAGCCAGAAAGAAAAGCCACTGGAATTTATCGCCCCTGGAACACTCTGCATTTTTCCCCACCCGGATCGGAAAGAAAAGGACCTTTATATAATTCTCTACTGGCCGTGGACTTGTCACTTGTTCTGCTTTTTTCCCATTTTGCTGCTTCCAGGACAAAATGACCGGACGAGGATTTGATCGCCCGGATCGCCAAAATGAATATTTTATTTCCGGAGATGGCATCAGCCGGGAGGTTATTCAGGCCGATATTTGCAGATACCTAGGAAACGATGCACTCGTAAAACCTGGAACACATCAAGTTCGTTTACAACCCAGCTTTTTATATCTGCGTAGACAAAAATGTCGTTTCGCTACCGGAGTACTGACCTAATTTAACAGGGCCGCCAAGGCTACTTACTCCGTGCTTATCGGAACTTGACTTCTGTATGTTTGGGACTAAGTTAATTACGCAAAAGAATACCAGCTAACAAACTTGCTGCTCAGGAAATGATTGCCGACTTGAAAGCCGACTCGGCTCGATGGGAACAAGAAGTTGCACGCAGAGCTGACATGGGATACTCAAGAGGTACTTATGTTCAAGATATACGTAGGTCTCGAAGCCCTAACACGCCTCCAGCGAGCTACGCTTCGTCGTCAATCCACGAAATGCGTCAACAAGGAGGACCAGCACAAGCGCCGCCAGCTTTCAACCCCCCACCCAATCAATACAACGTTGATCCTTACCAACAACAGCCTCCATATGGCGGACACCCGCCCCAACATTATGGCCAAACTCCCGCTTACACTAGCTCACAATCTCCTGGTTTCCCTCAGAATGCGTATGCATCACCGCCCCAGCAAAATCCTTACCCCGGGCAAAACCCCCCGCCTATATCGGCCGCGGAGTCCCATCCTGCATACACTTATACTGGCCAACCTGTCTACCCCTATGAAGGGAGAAACGCCGCGCCTCGTTATCCGGGATATGAGAATGAACCGGATTATCCCAACGTGTCATCTTCCATGGGCGGCTACCCTCCTGCTTCCACAGCTTCGGACGCCCGCGCGGGAATGGAAGCCAGATATACCCCAGAAGCGTATCCCGACCACAGGCCTGGAGTCAACCGGCCACAGCAGAGTAGAGACCCTCACCGACGGCCTCGCTAAACCAAGCCCTGCTTGATTCCATGGGTGTGAGGTCTCCCAGGATTTCCGTTTGACGTTTCTCTTTTATACCCGGGTTATTTATCCAGGAGTTATGTTGCCAAATGGATGCAACCCGGTTCCTGTTGTTTTCAGACGTTAAAAAAAAGAAAGGAAAGGACTTGCCTATTTTTTCGCTAGGAGCCTTTGAAACAGGATACCTCTTGCTCCGGAAATACGCTTCTTTCTATTCACACTCTACATGTCCTTTGAGGGAGGAATAATCGGCGTCTATGAAAATTATATGTTTGAAATAACAAGGTCGAGGTTGCTTGGAGTTAATCTAACGTGGTGGACAACCACCACCTATCTGGAGTTGGCTGGTGGAATGGAACCTCCACCACTACTAATGACGAGTCTATGTGTGTGCGCGACTCTTTTCTTGTTTTGGCCATGATGTATCTGGCCCATGTGATGTGAAATTTGAAATGAAAAGGAGGTACTCTACTGTTGTTCATGTGAGGTTTTTGATACTGCTGGGTTTTTTTTTTCTGGATGTTATGCTGTACAGAAGATTTGGTTATTGATCGATTGAGGGCGCTTGGATCTCGAGATGAGATGTGAGTTCCCTTGTTCGGATTACTTTTTTGTTGTTTATCACGGTTTGCATTCGTCAGGAGCTTTGGAGATGCTACGGACGGTGTTGTTTCGTACTGGACTGAGGCCCGACGTTGTAGATAGATGCATTGCAGGCGTTTGAGCTGCTGTTTATACAATCGCACACACTTCTCTCACCGTTGTCCGAATATACTGAAATCATCTACCTGACTGATGCCCACCTAAGTCGACATAAGTAATCGCAAATTTTGAAATCCAGTTGACTGATGAACAGTTTTACCGCAAATACTCACCTCTCTCTTTCCTCTGATACACCACCTCTTCTTACTCTCTCTTACCTTTCTTTCCTCTTACCCTTCCTCTTACTCTCTCCTCTTGCTTTTTCTTCCTACTTTTTCCCCTTTCCTTCTCTGCCTTCTTCTCTCCCTCCACATTCACCTGTCAGAAGACCTCCACTCGCAAAACATCCACCTCCCAGTCCGAGAAGAAAACGAGAACAGAAAGATGAACCTCGAATCCGACCAACCCCCAAACCCTCTCACCTTCCCCAACTTTCAAAACGGCGACGTCCTCATCTCCATCCCCCCCGGCGAACTCTACCAGCTCCATGCCGACGTGCTGAGACGCTGCTCTCCCGGATTCATGGGAATTCTGCTCGCACAGGAGCATGCAGCGAACCTGGCCAAAGCTGCTGAGCGGGGTGGTGTGAAGACGCGGTTCAAGCTTGAGTTGAAGCCGTCCCCGGATCATCCAAATGGAATTTTTGTCAGAAAGGTAAAAGACAATCTACAGGGAAGGACTTTTTTGAGGGTTTACTAACTGAAATGTGGGTGTAGGACGTTGACAAGTACGGACGCGCAACTGCGGGCAATACCAATCCGCATGCCCTTCTCAGCAGTCTCTACGAAACACAAGCAATCTCGCAACACTCCATAGACTGCTGGAAAAGTCTTTTTGGCACATTCTACAACGTCGAGCCAGACCTCAAAGGCTCAAACCTTCAAACTGTGCTGGAGAAATGCGTGCGTCTCATGGATACCGCCGAAAGCATCGACGCTGTCGTGGCTGTCCGGCCGCATGTTGACAATGCTCTCATGCGTCAGGGCCAGTTGCTCCATCAGTCGATTCTGGTGAGTCCGATTCAGTGGGGGAATCTCGCGCTGCGGGTTCATTCGCCGACGATCTTCAAGGATGCTGTCATCCATCTGGTGGGAAAGTGGAATGCGATGGTCAAACAGGACAAAAAGGACATGGATCCTCGTCTGCGCGCTGTCTGTGAACGCAAAGCGGCAGAGCTGTACAAAATCAAGGGCGCGGCTGAGATGCGGATTGCTGGGTATATCCCTCCTGACTGCTGGCGACACGCGGATCGTGAGCCAATCTCCCGAGCAAGCTATTCTAGCGATGTATACATGTGGATGGCCATTTCAATTCACCACCAATGGTTCCTTCAAGTCGTGGGCATCGAACGGCGCGGGCGAGACGGTGTTGATGGAGGAGCCATGCTCTACAAGGCTATACATGAAGGCGGCCAGTCCCACCTCAATGCTCAGGACTACATCAATTTCCACAATCTGTGTCCCATGTCCCAGAAAGCGCGCACCATTTTGTACGACAAGGTGCGTCAGATCAAGTGGGAAGTGCGTAGGTACGTCAAGACCTTGATGCAGAACAAGACTCAGCTTGAGCTCGACTCGGACGATCCGATTGACCATCTTCTTTGCACCAAGGTGACTGCAGCGGACCACCCTTGGAACGGTGATAATGATGAAAGTGAATTTGTGCCTTCGTTTTTGTCCGACACCGATAGTGATGATGATGAGGAGGTGGCCAAGGAGGGAGGAGTTCCGCCTGGTGTTTCTGAAACGTTTGGGACAGAATTCCATCCACCAGGCAGTGAGCAGACGGTTGAGCAGCCTTGATTTGTTTTGAATGTTCATTGGTTTGTCCAGCTGGTTGGTTCGCGCAAACTTATCTGATTCCCAGGTCTCAGATTTTATAGAGAAGACCTTTTTCCTCTTATACAAGCACTCGGTTTTTTGTTCTCTCTATATGCATTAGTTTATTTTGAAAATATCAATGATTTCGTATAATTTGTCTATATCCTGGACGATAAGACCATGATTCAACAAGTTCAGCGTTTACGGCTTACAACAATCAACCCCCTCCGGGCTTTCTCTCGCAATCTCAAAATATTCTGCCAACAAATAAACACTGTAGGATTCTTCAAAATTATTCAACCTCTTCTTATGTACAATTGGTAAATCTTCGAGCCCCCAAACACCAGTGTAACGAGTGTCAAATCCTGGGACGAAACATGCAGATATAAACCAGGCGATCTGATGCAATGGTTCGTCATTGAGCTAAAGCCTGGTATCCTTGGGGTTCTGATGTGTATATCGTTTTGTTTTTAAAAAAAAATAGTAATCAGATGATCTTTAAACGGCCATTGGAAGCTTATTCGTCGTCAAAGCCTTTGGGGATCGTACGCGGACCTTTCGGGACTGTTCAACAGGAAGTAATTAGTCATTTGTCTTCACCAGATGTCAATTCACACCAAAGACAATGGAGTGAAAGGCGCAATTGGGTATTGGAGGGATCTGACTTGGATATGAGAATGGGATCGGCTCCGGGTCAACGTCGCCAAAGTACCGGCGGATCGGAGGAATAGAGACAAGCGCAACAGGGCCAAGCGAGCCAAGGACGATCGAGAAGAAGATGGCAGGCTTCTCGTGCGAGGCCCAGCGAATGTAGCGCAGAGGCTGGGACCAGAATTGCGGTACCGACATGGTGTGCTGGAGAAACGCGGGGGCGCGAGGACGGTATAAAACGCGAAATCGATAGACGGATCAGGCCAGGATGTGCTGATATGCCGTCAGAAAGGGTGGATGTCGAGGCAGACGCAGCAATGGGCAGATTCAAGGTTGAACGGTCTTCGTTGGGCGTGCGGGTGAGGTCGAGAAAGGCCGCCGGAGCAGGAAGTGGCGCTAGCTCGCAAAGTCTTGGCACCGTCCGGAGCAACACGTCGCCCGATCCGCAATTGATACAAGCAGATCCAACTCCATTCATTATTCTTCTTGACAAGTCTTCCAGCTGCCCACCATTCAATTGCGTGGTTTGCCTTTTGTTCAGTCTCTTTTACTACCTTCCAAACCCAAAAAGCCCGCCCTTGCGCGGAGGCCTCTTGTCACAATGAGGCTGTTGCTTTCTGTTCTACTTGGCTTCTGGGGAGCTTGCGCCTATGCACTGAGCAGCTCAGGCTCGCGCTTGCTGGTTGTGTTGGAGGAGGAGAAGAGTCTATACTCGACGTTCTTCGCTGATCTGGAAGGTATTGTTTTTTACTATCAAAACGTGCGGTTGATACTAAGTGGTTTTGTTGCACAGGCCGAGGATATGACATTACATTCGAATCACCCAAGAACGACAAGCTGTCGCTGTTTGAACTCGGAGAGAGATCGTACGACCATGTTTTGATCCTCCCGCCAAAGTCCAAGGGTTAGTTAGCCTCTTGACAGACTCACAGATTCTTTGGCTCGTTATCTAACTACGAACAGGACTCGGCCCGGCATTGACACCTAAGCTGTTGATTGACTTTGTCAACAAGGATGGCAACGTTCTTCTTGCTCTCTCCGGCAAGTCGTCCACCTCGAGCGCTGTGAGCTCGCTTCTTCTCGAATTGGACCTCCACATCTCGCCCGATCGTTCGTCCACCGTCGTCGACCACTTCAACTACGATGTCCTCTCCGCCGCTGAAAAGCACGACGTCCTCGTCCTGCCCCGCCCCAGCCCTCCGCGACCGGATTTGAAGCCATACTTTGCAGGCGATGGTGTGCTGGCATTCCCCCGACCAGCTGCTCAGTCCTTGGGCAACGCCAGTCCTCTGCTCGCCCCCATCCTGCGCGCCCCGGAGACTGCTTACAGCTACAATGTTAAGGAAGATGCTGGCAGCGCCGAGGATAGCTTTGCGACCGGCTCGCAGCTGGCTCTTGTCTCGACGCTGCAGGGCAGAAACTCTGCTCGTTTCACCGTTCTGGGATCCGTGGAGGCTTTGGAAGACAAGTGGTTCTCTGCATCTGTCAAGGGACCCAACGACAAGAAGTCATCAAAGACCGCCAACCGAGAATTTGCCCAATCCCTCACCGCATGGACCTTCCAGGAAATTGGTGTCCTCAAAGTTGGAAAGGTTGAGCATTACCTCAGCGACAAGGAGGGTAACATCGAGGGTGAAAAGAACCCAATCATTTACCGCATCAAGAATGATATTGTGAGTATACCTATTGATAAAAAGTTTAAAATCAACCACTAACACATTACAGACCTTTGAGATTGAACTGTCCGAGTACCAATACGACAAGTGGGTGCCGTTCGAGACCGTCCCCGAAGACGAGGTCCAGCTTGAATTCACCATGCTTTCCCCATGGCACCTCTTGAACCTGCAGCCCAAGACTCGCACCGAAAACAGCACAATTTACAGCACCACCTTCACATCCCCTGACCAACACGGAATCTTCTCGTTCCGTGTCAACTACCAACGCCCATACCTGACCAACGTCGAAGAGAAGCACGAAGTCACCGTCCGCCACTTTGCGCACGACGAATACCCTCGCAGCTGGAAGATCACTGGCGGCTGGGTCTGGATCGCCGGAATCTGGTCTGTCATTGGCGGATTCCTCGCTTTCGTGCTTATCTGGCTATACTCGGCGCCATCGCCTGCTGCCGAGGCCAAGATCAAAAAGGTTAATTAGAGAAGAATTGTTTTCAGCTATATTGATTATGGACTTTATGAAAGGAACCTGCATTGGAATTCGCAAGTACTGAATTCTTTTTTTATTCCTTTTCCTGATATCTTGACCGGCAATGGATGTATATTATGCTGTATGTAGGACGTCCTATGATTTATTTTTCTTTATTTTCAATGTTTTACCGTAATATATACATCAATTTCAAAGCGAGTAGATCTGGGTATGAAATTGTATTGTTCAGAAGAAAGAGTATTGGCGATGTGATAAAAACTCCGTTCCATGCAAATAGGTTTTGATTCTTCTTATTTATAAACCCCTCGTCTTTTCAGGATCCATCTCGGCCTCGTTGCCACTCGTTTCCTTGACCGACGAAAACGCCGGTTTGCCTGCGTATAATTGATCTGGCGTCTGCGATTTGCCGCCCTCGAGCTCTCTGGACACGGAAATCGGCGCGTTGCCGCGGAATCGTTTGCGCATGTCGACCAGGCCGCGTCTATGGAAGAGAATCAATCATCAGTATGGAGGTTCTGTACGGTGTTGGAGAAGTGAATTGGAAGAGTGGAAGGGGGTAGCGCACTTGCAATCCGTAAGAGCTTTCATCAGCTGCTGACAGCGCGTGGGCAGATCGTCGGAGAGAGGCGGTCGCAGACAGTCATGCGGAGAATTGCGTTGTACCATGATACAATCTGATTCTTGGAGGCATTGTGCCAGCGCCGTGCCTGGATAGAGAGCGATGTCAGTCATTCAACCGTTCAGATCCGTGGCAGTGGACAAGCCGGGTCAGTCGCGACGTAGCCAGTGCTCACTCGTTCGGAAAGGTAATTCCCGAAGAAGATGCGCTTCAATGTGAAAAAAGAGAGAATCAACTTACGGATATCTCTACATGAGCTCGGCATGTTGTCTGTGGATGTGGTGAGTGAGTAGTAACGAAAGGACGCTCAACCGAGCTCCTCCGCCGTCATCTGAATATTACCGGAGCTGTTTGCGTATTGTATTTGCACCTGTAATAAATTACACGTCAACTTTAAGAGCTTCTTTTTAAGAAAGTTTTTGTATGGAAATCACAGTTTTCTTCTTTTTTATTAGTCTAAGATTTAAATTTTTAAACTGAAATAAAAAAAGTATGACTATAAAGTACCAGTTGACAGCTGGCTTGGCTTTGACTTCAAATATATCAATTCATTCTATAGCTTAATCTTCCAGCCTTCTATTGCGTATGCTGAATCGAAGGTAGTTTTCCTTGCAAATACAGGTCAGTAATCCAACGAACTAACAACCCCTCTTCTGTAGGAGTGAGGTGCTGGTCCTTGGTGTAAGCTAGATGGCGATTTCTGCTGCTGCCGTTGATTCTGTCACCAAGAGTCGATCGAGGCACGTTATATGTGTTTGCGGCTGCCCGGACTGATTTGATTTTTCCAGATTCCAAATCAGCGAGTGCGTTTTGGATTTTTGATTCATCCTGAGTACGTTTGTTCATCGTGACATGGAGTGTGAGCTTTGCAAAATGCGGAGGTGCAGGAACATTGAAGTTGGAGGAGTGGCCGTGTACTAGGTCCGCGATTTTGAAACAGCCAATTGTATCACTGTTTGTTGTCTTCTAACGTACATATAATTCCTAGCCAGTCTGCAGAAAATTTCCAAAACAACATATACTCTACTCACTCCGAGAAATTTCTGGCTCGTATATTGCACCAAAGTCGCAGAAACTCTGGCAGTCTGCGGAAATACCAACGAGCCTCGAGTCTTCCGGGGGTTCGTATACTTTGCCCCTTACTGAGCGCGGTTTTTGCCTTTCTGCAGACATCTCATCCTTATACCATATGTATCGACAGGCATATGAGACCCCCGGATAAGGGGCTGGATCTACGGGGATTTTAAGTCTGTTGTATCGAGGTTGTTCATCTTGTTCAATCTCGAACTCGATTTGTGTGAGCTCCTGCTCTTCAACCTCTGTAGAGAAGCCGACAATACGAGTGTTCGGTGCAAAATGTGCTGTCTGATGGGTGTCGGTATCAAAATCCCCCTATTCTTGCTCTTGAACCTGATGTATAGATGAACTCAAGCCCAACAATAGCCCGTTCTAGGAAATAAGCCCTAGCGGTGACTATGGTCTCTATATCCCCGTTACTATTCTGCGTCTCAAAGTAGAGTTTCTGCACCAGATCAAAAGGAGGGTCCATTTGAGGAACCAATATTTGACCTTTCCGGCTTCCATTCGGGGAAATAACTGCTCGAATGATATCAGAATCGACATTCGACACCCACGAGAGTGCAGTTAATTTCTCGCCAGAGCTGCTTTGGTACTGATGTTGTAGCTTTCTAGATGGAAGAGTGTGAAAACCCGGGGAACGAAATGTCACGCTGCGAGAATGGGTTGTTTCAATGTGTATTGCTGCGACTTGACCTACTTCCAGCCCAGGAGTGGCAGAAGAGAAGCCCATTGGGGTGATCCAGATAGTAACTAATTGTACTTCCTCGTCTGGGGAGAGTTCAAAGTCATCATCAAGTTCATCCATCCATTGTCCTACTATATTAGGAGTTGGATGGTTATAATACTCAATTTTCAAACCGGATATGCCATTAGGGGACCTTGATCGGCCTCGCATGCCCGTGGATGCCTGGATTTTGCGGACATTGTTCAGGGATGCAAAAGTCTGGTAGTTCCCGGGATGTGAACTGTTTATAAAATGAGAAAATAAACCATCGTATCGTAGCTGATCACTAGGTATTTGATGGCATTTAGGATCCGGCATATCCTGTATGATAAGCTGTTCGCCACAATCTTGGGACTGGATGCCGACTCCAGTAAAGAAGTTTGGATTTTCCTGGATATGTTCAGTCACCATTGTGATATGCTCAAGTAATTTATACCTACTGCTTCAAGGGCAAAAAACCCAGTGATAGTGTTTTCGGTTGGTAAGATCGGTATCTGCTCAGAATTTACGTTGAGTCGATGCTGAAGAGAAGCGAAAGTGGCAGTTCGTCCAAAATTGGTTGAGATCTAGGGTAAAGTTAGCATCGCACACAGATGCATGAAGAATACGTAGAGAAAAGACCTGCAAGCCACCCAGGCTTGTCTCTGGGTAGTATTCCCGATTGCCTTCTAGGATACCAACTTGATCAATACGCTCCCCCTTATAGCCGTTGATAAAGAAGGAGATTTCACAACCATTGCTGGAGCCGAAAGAAACCGACTTCCCACCAGAGTAAAATACCTCTATCCCGATGAGGGGGCGAGGATTGGATGCCATATGGACGACAAGCCTTGTCAAGTTCCCGAGAAGCACACCCTTTGAGCCTCCAAAGTCAATGTTGTTCAAGAGTTCAAAAGGCCGAGTAGGCAGGAATGGTAAGAGAGAGCTAATTTCCAAACCCTCGTGCTCTGGGGGATACGGTTTCCACAGATGGGGTTGCGCACGAGGCGAGTTTGTCACACGTTGATGGGGAGACATTAGAGAGGGTCCAGGGTGGTCGGTCAATTCGCCTAGACCGAGAGAAACGATCTTAAAACGATCCAGACCTACAATCAGAAAATGCTGATCCATCTTTTCTGGAGCACTAAGGATGCCTTGAGCAATTCCTGGGCCGCTGCTGCGGCCAACCCAGCCTGTTGAAGAGTAATTCGTGAGTGTAAACTTGACTCCTGTCAGCCCTTGGGAGGAAAAAGCTACATAAAGAGCTTTCGCTTGCAAGGTGGGAGGGATCTCCATCCACTCCTCGGAAGCTGGATTGTGATAGCCGACCAGACCGTCAGTAATAGCAGACTCCCCCGATGGAAATAGGTTTAGTCCTGATATAAAACTTTGTGCGCCGATTTTCACAGTTGAGACGCCTATCCGCCATCGATAATGCTGCTTCTGAGCTGGCATGAATAGTTGTGTCCTGTGATAAAGCACACGACATCCCTCATTCAAGGGACTATCTGCACCAATAGAGGCTAGCTGACCGGAGAAGGAGTCACCCATCTCTATGGATTGAGGTGGCATTTCGGTGTTCTTGTCATGTATTATTTGAAAAACGTCGCCTTTGTTTTGCGCTGGCTGAAAGACGGATCCATATGGTCCCTTTTGCAAAACCGGCTCTAGGTCCACAAGAGCAGCAATGGGCTCCAGAAGCTGCCGGATTCTCTTTCTATTGACCAAGGACAAGAGTTCGGTCTTCAGTGATGCCCTGACCCCAAAGAAAAGCCGAGACCAGTTCCGTTGCTTCGCAAGATTTGGGAAGAGAAAGTCGGCCTCTTGGCCAAGAAGAAACCTGCTCCGCCAGTACGATTGCGGGAGCGCATCGACAGCTGCAAATAAAGCCAGATATCGACACACAAGTCTCATATTTAAGACCTCCTTGAAAGATAAGTATGAAAATATCTCCAATTTCACATCCAGCGGCAGATTAAAGATAAGATTCCTAGGCCTTCTTTTGTCCATCCATTTGCTGATCTTGTCGCCGTTTGCGAGCTCGTTAACCTGGCCATAGCTCGCTTCCAAGTTGTCCAGAGGCAGAATAGAACAGGGGTTAGCGTATAAATGTGAGCTCAAATCTACTGGTTTTATCCGCCCAGACAAGATGTGTGTTTGTGCAGCACCTCCATAGTCATGGCCAAATTGGAAGACGCAAGAGCCGAGGCAAGGAGTGCAATAGAGCTGATAATAGAGGGACTCTAAAATGGTCTCCTCGTTCTGCGTGTAATTATCTTGCTCATGACCGAATCTGAGGAGGAACAGTCTCCAACACGATTCATGAAAGCCGAAGCACCAACGGTTGTCAGATGGGCTGGCAATCGTCCATGTTTCCAGTGCCTCAATCCCCACGTCAACATAAGATCAATTTCTGTCAAGCGGTGCGTTAAGACGGTTCCGGCACCATACTAATCCTAGCCCAGTAATGGCGATGTTGCTAACAGGAGTATCGGTGGCGTAGATGCCTCGTACCTCTGCATACCAAGGGCGAACGGGGATCTCTGGCTTGTCAAAATAGGGATCCGGCAGCAGAATGACTCCGCAGAAAGGACAATATACATTAGGACCCATCAAGAATATCCCTGGTTGCGATTAAGTGAAACAAATAGCCAGGAGTTTGAGTAATTTCCAGGGGAATTCATGTCCCTGAGCTGAAACAAGTCGATGGTTGAAGTTGGATTTGGAGGGAGCTGCGGGAGCACGGCCGGGCGGCTAACACAGGCAGGACTGGTAGGGAGAAATAGAACAACTCCACCAAGCACCTCAACTTCACCAGGGTACCATTGATATGAGCGACCCAGACAATCTTGTACAAGTCGAGGATATGATGAACCATATCAAGGCAAACGGATGGCAGTGGGCTAGCACCTAAAGTTAAAGCTGAGGTGGCTTTGGAAATATTGGATATTGCTTCCCAACTGTTGCGTTTATTGTATTTCGTTCTATATTTACATCTGCATGAAGTTCTGGCCTAATTTGCTGTGAATATTGCTGCTTCTTGCACATATTATGATTTGCAAACCCTCGAAGTTCTCATATATAATGCATATGTAACCTTGCTGTTAACTAAAATTAAAAAGTTTGCAGTCTCAAGTACTGTGGCCTCTGGGTCACATTAATCGATATGGGTAGTATGCATGTGTGATATCACACGTAAAAGAAACGATGTCCTCATCATAAACCAAATGCAGTTGGATAATTCCAATTTAGGATTGCGTGATGGATCGACGTGCAGCCACGCCCTGTTGAATTACCCGCTTTGGCAAGTGAAAAATTGAATTTCCTTTTTGGTCATTCCCAATCAAGCTTTTTAGTTGACTGGATCCACTTTCAAAGTTGATCCCCCACTCAATCAGAGTGTCTGGATTGCTCAGCGTTGCCACAGTAGGTTAACTAGGGCTTAGGTTGCGGAAGTAAACTAGCCCTAACTCTTTAGCAGTTGAGAATCAAGTATTTGAGAACTGGTCGACGCAGATCAATACTATGGCGCCATTTCCTATCTATCAAAACGGTCCGATCTAGAGTTCGTTTTTGGATTTTACCGATTCCAAGGCAGTGGACGAACTATTGTCTGCGTATATGATGTGGCCTGGTTAAATTCCAGGAGCTGAATCCTGATAAGAGTATACTCCTCGCGAACAGACTGCACAATGACATTGCGATCGGCACTGGTTGCTCGATTTTATTGAATCTCATCGCTCTTACCTTGCTTTTACAAAAATTGAGAGAGAATGGTTTGTTTCCGTGCGACTTTTCTTGAAAAACGTGATTGAATGGCATCGAAATCGTTGTCGAAGACGTGATATTGAGTGCAGCAGAGTTATCGATATAAAACTAGGATTATAAATACCCCTCAACATAAAAATATTTTATCAAGAAAATCAATTTTCGTTATTTCCCCTTTAATGCTGTTTTATGATGAAGATCTTCTATATTTTTGGTACTGCTGTCCTGGCAAACTCTGCCACGGCAGCCGTGTGTCCTTTTTCTCTCCTCAAACGTGCAGGGCTTCTCAGTGAGGACGACGAGGCCAAATATGATGCTGTCAAAGCAGACAGCAGAGTAGCTGAGGAGCTCTTCCGTGCTCACCACGCTCAAGCTGCGCGACAGGAGAAGAGATCTGCTACAGAATTGATCGGACCTCGTTCTGATGATGGACTCCTTGACCTTCCCTTGGGTGGCGGACTCCGTGAGTACATATGCTATAGTTTGCCTGTTCATGTGCTGACTTGAGAATATAGTTGGCGGAGTGCTACAGGGACTCACAGGCCCTCTACAAGCCCTTGACATCCCCGTTCCCCAACCACAGGGCCTGAAAGCTATCCCCGGAGACGACCCAAACCATAAATTCCAAGCCCCTGGCAAAACAGATGTCCGTGGCCTTTGTCCGACCTTGAACACATTGGCAAACCATGGCTATCTCTCTCGCGATGGAGTAGGTCATCACCCAGTACATAACATAGGGGGTTCACAGTATACTAACTGTCTCACAGATTACATCGTTCGCCGAAGCTGCCAACGGTATTCAAATCGGATACGGCTTTGACTATCCCCTCTCTGTGTTTTTATCTGCCCTTGGCTTAATGGCTGGTGGCGATTTGATCACCGGCAAATATTCCATCGGCGGCGCGGATGATCGTGTCCCCAACACCATTGGACCAGCCCTTGGCCTCGACAAACACGGAGTTTTTGAGATTGATGGAAGTATCACGCGCCAAGATACCTATTTTGGTAACAATGCAAACTTCATCCTGCAGCGATGGAATGAGTATGTGGACATTGCGGACAAGAACGGGGGGTCTTTTGGAGCCCAGACTCAGGCTGAAGACAGAGTATGTATCAGATCCAGTATGATATAAAACACTGAGCCGGCCTAATAAAAATTTAATCAACAGGCTCTCCGATATGACAATTCTCGAGCGACAAATCCAGAGTTCTTTGCGGGAGTGAAATGGTTCGCAGGTAAACATCCCTGAAAAAGACTTGCAAATACACGAATACTAAAAATTAAAATAGTCAGCCACGCCGAGCGAGTTTTCATCTACGAGGGTCTTGCTAATGGCACAAACCAAAACGTTGCCGACTACGACAACGTTGCCCCATTCTTCCTTAACGAGACATTCCCCGAAAACTGGTTCCGGCGTCCTGAACCCTTCACACTCGTGTCAACTCTCATCGAAGCCTTAGATCTGTTCTTTTTAGAGCCTCGTGAGCTTGGTGGCAACGAAGGACTCAACAACTTCGTCCCTCTTGAGCTTGACCTGAGTACCAAGACGCCTGCACAGCTGGGTTGCTTCCTGCTTGAGAACATTTTCGATATTGTGCCTGATCAAGTGCAGCCTGTTATTGCGGACAACTTTGATTTATTTTCGTCGTTTGTCAAGGGGATTATTTCACCCTTTTTTACTGACGATGGGTATTTCAATTGTAATGTGACTGGGTTTGTGGCACCGGGCCCTAATGCTGGCATTGATAGAAATGGCAGTGTCAGCTCGTCGGGCTCTCCCATGAATGGCGCTTATCCAGGCATTGGCATTATTAAGCCAGATTCTAGTCCGTCTTAAGTATCTGCTGGTCAGTTGGTTTTGTGAAGCTAGGGAGAGTGAATAACCAGCAGATACATAGTGTTCATGTGGATGTTGTTAGCGGGGGGCGGACTACTGGTGTCAATGGATAGGAGAAACCTGCGAACGTGCACTTGTTTAAAATAATTACAGTAATTATTAATTACTTAATTAGCCAATACCGAACTTTTACACCACATTGAATATAAAAGTACTATTGCGCGATATAGAAAGTTTCAGCATCCTATTCCGGAAGGTTTACCCAAGAAAGCCCTATCTCGAGACCCCGGGCGTAACTATTCTCGGAGAGAAATACTTGGATATATTTTATGATCTTTGTATATACATTTAGTATTTTCTTTTCTTTAGACTTGCACGTACTATCAAAAGAAGTATACGACAAGAAAGTGAGCCAAAAAGGATTAGCGTGGTGGATAATATAGTCAGATTCTATTGGCCAGGACCTCCCACTAGCGCCGACCTATGATGACATCGCAGAATCACATGCAGAAACACAGCAACAATCATCTCAAAATCATACCCTCACAATTGGCATGGTTGGGCTGCTTCAATCTTTTCAAATACTCTTACATTTGGGCAGGCTTTGGAGTCCACAATGCCACGCGTTCCGTTCATTGGCAGGCTTTTCTGGTACGTTGCAGTCGTCGCGCATCGAAATTGCTGCATTTTGTCCATCTTCACGTGAAGATCGTGTACTGATTATTTGGCTTGAATGATAGGGCCGAGTACCTGGCTCTCTTTGCATCGCTATTACTGATCTTTGTCGAGGGAGTACTGCGCCTGATCACACTATGTCTTCGTATGTCGCGGACCTGGCTTGAACGAGCGCACAGCTAACGCAACTAATCTCAAAGCCGATGCTATCATTCGATTCTGTTATCGACAATCCAAAGCCATATTCAACACGCTGTCTTCTTCCCAGACTAGGAGCACCGAGAGGACTCGGACCAAGCAGAAGACTCTAGCAGAGTCCATAGCACAGACCACCGATTTCTCAGAGCTATGCGAGCTATACGGCTACGAAACCGAAGAACACATTGTTCAGACCGGCGATGGCTATCTCCTTGGTCTTCATCGACTTCCTTATCGCCGAGGGGAGGAAGGAGAACACGTCAACACAGGGAAAAGCGGTGTCCGCAAGAAAGTGGTCTATCTTCACCACGGTCTGCTGATGAATAGCGAAGTGTGGGTTTGCCTTACAGATGAGCAGCGATGCCTGCCTTTTCAGCTTGTTGAAAGAGGCTATGATGTGTGGCTGGGCAACAATCGTGGTAACAAGTATTCCAAAAAGTCCACGAAATCGTCTCCGGCATCTGTCGATTTCTGGGACTTTTCTATTGACGAGTTTGCATTTCATGATATCCCGAACAGCATTGAATACATTTTGGGCGTTACTGAGCAGCCATCTCTGTCCTATGTTGGATTCTCCCAGGGAACAGCACAGGCATTTGCAGCGTTGTCCATCCATCCTACTCTGAACCAGAGAGTCGATGTCTTTGTCGCCCTGGCCCCAGCCATGTCACCCGCCGGACTGTACAACGGCATTGTGGACTCGCTAATGAAAGCTTCCCCGCAAGTTGTTTTCCTAGCGTTTGGACGCAAAAGTATCTTGAGCTCAACGACGATGTGGCAGGCTATTTTTTACCCTCCCATCTTTGTACGAATTATCGACATCTCGCTGAGAACACTCTTCAACTGGACTGGCGAGAATATCAGCCAGGCACAGAAACTGGCAGCCTATCCGCATTTATATTCGTTTACCAGCACAAAGTCCGTTGTCCACTGGTTTCAGATTATTCGCAACAGAGCATTTCAAATGTACGACGACGAAGTAGGCGGGCCGTTGGCTGTCGGCACCAACAGCCGCTACTACAAGCCAGTGAGATACCCGACGAAAAATATCAAATCGCCAATTGTGCTCGTCTACGGGGGCAGCGATAGTCTTGTTGATATTGGCGTTATGCTCCGCGAACTTCCGCGGAAGACCATCGTCAGAGAGATACCCAAATACGAACATCTCGATTTCCTATGGGCCACCGATGTTGACGAGCAGGTGTTCCATCATGTATACGAAGCGCTTGACCGACATGCTGGCGGGGAGTCAACTGTGAGTTTTCCATCGCAATTATTGCTGGAAAACAAGACAAACGGATACAGCGGGGATGAATCTATTACTTCTGGAATTGTCAATGAGCAACAATGAAACAACCATAAGCGTTTGAATTTATGTGCTATGTGAAATTTTGGAAATTTTTAAAGCCTGAGTGGAGTCTGTACAGAGGACGTGGAATCCTTGTTTTTACTTTGTTTCTATGTATACATTCAACTGATGTTCCGTCGATACCTATATACGCACCATGTACCTTATATGCAATTCATTCAAATATTCAGTCTCCAATGTTTTTAAATCTTTTCACCTGGCTCCCTTTCCCCTTCTCCCTCGACGCATCGTTATACTCAATGCTTGCTAACACTCCGATACTTGCTAGCCGTCTTACCCTCTCTACCCCCGGGCTCGTGCTGCATATGCGGCGCGTATTCGTTCGTGGCGGCAGCTCGATTCGGCGGACTCGGAGCACGCTGAGCAGCTTTTTGCTGTTCTTCCTCCTGGCGAACGGTGTTTTCAAAGTCGTCGACGGGGCGGTCGTCATCGAGGACGCGGCCAAAGGCTTGTTTGGGAAAGGGGTGCTCGTCTCTGTAGGTATGCCTGGGCATTGTGGCTTGGATTGAACAACTTGGTTTTTTTGTTTTCCTGTTTGAGAAAAATATTGCTGGTATTATGTTTGAAGGATAATTGGTCTGTTGGTCTTGTTTTCTTGATTCCGGTGGCGTGTATGGGTTATGGCAAATGGTCTGACACATGATGATGCAACAACAGATTGTGGGCAATTACGGTTCACACCCAGTAATTTCAGTACTTTGAATAACCTAGAACTAGATGATTTTTCTAGAAGCCTTGGTTAGGTTTTCAAAGTTTGTTTTGGTGTTGGGGATAACCCTAACTGTAGATGAAGGTGTAAATTGTACTACGACCCCATAGCTGTAGCCCAATGTGCTGTCCAATACATGTATAGTATACATCAACACTAGAAGAACAATATTAGGGAATGAATGACAATAATGGTTAAGTGCTTCAAGTTTGACTATTAACAATAGTCTCATTACCTTGATAGGTTATAATAACCGACAACAACATTTGAAATACGTAAGATACATCTAGTCATTGTGAAGACAGCATCATTAATTGAATCATTCAGATGTTAGTCATTGAATGGGAAATCCAGGGATGCAAATAACTGGCCATGCCCAGTCATGTAGTAGTACTGACTCGGACTCTAGCCCGAACATCAATGGGTAAATATACGCAAAGGGGTAATTTTTACCCACCTCAGGATAGCCGCAGCCCTTGGGAGAAAGTTTGGAGAAAGAGGTATGCTCGCTCGCCCTTGGCTACTATCTTCCAGTGTCCCTGATTCGATAGCTCGAAACAGGAAGATCGCGACTGATCTTACCGATTGCAGGCAAGGCTCCATACCAGAGGGGATCGCAAAGCATTTGCAATGGCCCATACAGTTGAGTCGCCGACGAATTGCATCAACGTGCCATGCACGTGCCGTGGCAGGAATGCGCTGTTGCAGTGTTTCTTCATACAAATTGTGGTTAAACTCTCTATAATTGTGCCTTATCGGGGTGAACAGTGAACACTGGGCGACTCCACTAATAATTGACGAGGTAACGAGGCTTGGCAGGCGCCCGCAGCCTAATATATCATCATCCAGCTCGACCTATGACGCCGCCTGCCTTCTTTTTAGCTCTGCAGAATTTTTTCTTTTGCTTTGCTCCTTTCTGGTCTTGCACTGCACCGCTGGGCGATGCCTGATTCTGCCGAGCGATGAGGTGCTTCGCCGGTGACTCGGCGACTGGATGAGAAAAAGAATAATAATAAATTATTATTGTAACCATCGCCAATCGCCATGAAGTTCGCCAAGTGCGTGGTTGTCCCGCTGTCTGCAACTCTATCGTGAACTAATCACCCTTTGCAGAGAACTCAACGAGGAATTGGTTCCGGAATGGCGACTCAAATATCTGGATTACAAGGTACGAATTTTGAATATATATCATCTAACACGGCCAACGCTGATTGCTGTTGCATCGTAGCTCGGCAAGAAGAAGATCAAGGCCATCCGACGAGCGCTTCAGAAAGCCAACCGCAGCACTCCGGTCCGCCGCCACGACTCATACCATGGCACGACATCGAACGCTTTCCCACCAAATGCCTCGACGTCCGCTGCTCGCTTTCCGCTGGATTATAACGGGTCGCCGTCGCGCAACAGTGCCCCGCGCACCGCCGAGCAGCGCCCGCTGAGAACACCGGGCTCGCGCTTCGCCAACACAGTAGGGAGCTATGGCAGCATTGTTTCGGAACCTGCTGCCCAAGACTTCGCGCGCGTTCCTACTCTTCAATTGCCCGATCCTGCATTGGAGCCGGACGGACGCGATAATGGCCCGCCATCGACTGAACTTGTGCGGGAGGGCCCATCCAACTATCCTTCTCAACCGCCCTCCTACTCGCTGGTCACAAAGAATAGAGACCCGAGGCGGCTATCCTCAGGTGATCACTCGAAGGCTGCCAATTTTTTGAGGAGGGTTTTCACCTCGGGTGATCTGGAATCGCCCGGGAGGAGCTACCAAAGTAGTATATCTAACGAGGTCACGCAGAAGGAGGACGAGTTCTTCGACTTTTTGGACAAGGAATTACACAAGATCGAATCTTTCTACCAGCAAAAAGAAGTGGAGGCCACCCACCGCCTGCAGGCTCTTCGCCAGCAGTTACATATGATGCGCGACCAGAGAACGGCAGAAGTTCTCCATGCCAAGCGGACGAAGTCTCCAGAGAGAGACGGGGAACACAGCAGCTACCTGAATGTGATCCCAAACACCAAATGGACAAGTGCGATAATTGGGAAACCTCACTTTGGAAAGAACTCCCGTAACCTGGCGAATTTGCAAACTCCGCAAGCCCCCAGGCCATTGGATTCGCAATCCATGTTCGGTCGACGGGACTTTGTCCAACGCCCAGATTTCGCGCAAGTGCCATATCGCACCGCGAAGAAGAAGCTGAAGCTTGCATTGCAGGAGTTTTATCGTGGTTTGGAACTCTTGAAGTCTTATGTCTACCTCAATCGCAAAGCCTTTCGCAAGATCAACAAAAAGTTCGACAAATCGGTTGATATGCGGCCCGCACTGCAATACCTATCCGGCAAAGTCAACAAAGCGTATTTTGTTCAAAGCGAAGTGATTGAAGGGCACATGGCTGTGGTCGAGGACCTTTATTCTCGTTATTTTGAAGGCGGAAACACAAAGATTGCCGCCGGAAAACTGCGTAGAAAGCAACGCTCGCATGATTACTCACCAAACACCTTCCGAATTGGCCTGCTACTCTCTGCAGGCATTGTTGCTGCTGTCCAGGGCTTGATCCTGGCCATTCGATTACTCAAGGACGGTGATAGCACCGTAAAACTACAGACTTCCTATTTGCTCCAGGCAAGTCATTCAAGAATGTACCGTCGCTGCTCTAAAGACTAACATGACCATAGATATATGGAGGTTACTTTTTGATCGTCTTTCATTTTATGATATTTTGCTTGGACTGTATGGTTTGGACTAGGGCTAAAATAAACTACACTTTTGTTTTTGAATTCGACACTCGACACGTTCTCAACTGGCGTCAGTTGACTGAGGTTTGTAGAGCCAAGACATCGTACTGAAACAAACACGGCTAACATTCGCAGATACCTTCCCTGTTCTTTCTTTTGCTCGGCCTCTTTATGTGGATTAATTTTTCTTGGGTTAACAACATGTTTATATACTATCCCGTGGTACTTATTTTTGTCACGGTGTTGATACTATTCTTTCCATTTCGGGTCTTTTACCATCATTCTCGAGCTTGGTGGGCCTTCTCAAACGTGCGTGATACGAGATATTCTGAGGATTACTGGCAACCCTGACTAATATTTTACAGTGGCGCCTTTTACTTGCCGGCCTTTACCCTGTCGAGTTTCGAGACTTTTTTCTTGGTGATATGTATTGTTCTCAGACATATGCCATGGGGGTAAGTACTGACATAACTTTTTGATTGAACCACTTAACTAACTTTATTTAGAATATAGAGCTATTCTTTTGTCTCTACGCTACGGGGTGGAATAACCCACCGACATGCAACTCGTCCAATTCTAGGCTTCTAGGCTTTTTCAGCACCCTGCCCGCGATCTGGCGTGGATTACAATGCATCCGTCGTTATCGCGACACAAAGAATGTATTCCCTCACCTGGTCAACTTTGGAAAGTACATGGGTACTGTTATATTCTATATGAGCTTGAGCTTGTACCGCATCGACAAAGTCACCCACTATCAGATTCCGTTTATCGTCTTCGGTGTGGTCAACTCAGTTTACTGCTCTATTTGGGATGTTGCAATGGACTGGAGTTTGGGCAATTTCTACTCGCCACACACTGGCCTGCGTGAAGTTTTGGCCTTCCGTCGAGCCTGGATATATTATGTCGCAATTGTTCTAGATGTTGTTATTCGGTTTAACTGGATATTCTACGCCATATTCATCAACGACATTCAACATTCGGCCTTTTTAAGCTTTGTCGTCAATCTCACTGAGATTTGCCGAAGAGGCGTCTGGACGATATTCCGTGTCGAGAATGAACACTGTACTAACGTACACATGTTCCGTGCGCTTCGAGACATCCCTCTCCCATACGAGGCGGACGACGAGATGGAAGATACCCCTGCAGCTGCACTGGATGGAGAAGACAGTGACGAGGAACACATCCCGCAAGCTCACACTCCCTCGCCCCGGCCAGCTCCTGAGGTAGATGTGGAAACAGCAGGACGAACACCGACCCTGCGTTCCCGCCGTCCAACAACCCCAGGCCGGGCAATGAGCCGAGTCGGCACGCTGATGGCTACTGCACATTCTCAAGACTTTCAGCGCAAGCGGCCTGCAGATGGCCTTGGCACCTCACCCAGCGCGGCTGTACTGGGTGATAGTGACACAAGCGACGACGAAGATGAGAAAGAGGGGGAAATTAGCAGACAAGGGTCTTTGGAGGATTCTGAGATGCCGGGCCCTGCCGCGCATCGCTCAAGTACGCCTAACCGCAATAGTACTTGATTTCGCATTCATACGTTTATTGTCATGCACATATACCATATATCCAATTGCGATGTATTAATAGATAATATATCACTTTTATTACTTAGACTGTTACTAATATCATCATTGCTAAATTGTTACTCTAAACACGCAATTCCACATCATCTATTGGTTTGATAGCATTCTACTCCATTTCTAGACTAGCGCCGGCATCGTCATGCATGACCTCATACTAGCGCCAAACTATAATCACCGGGACCCACGTGACCGGGTCGACCCGCCCCTCCGCCTGCTGACTGCGGCTGCCTTTGGCGACTCCTCCTCCCTCCATCATCAGCTTCCCCTCGTCAAAGAAGGACAGAAAATCAGTGAAAGATGGCTGCGAATACACGATACCAGCCCGCTCCCCAGCGCGACTCTCTTGACGAGCCTGAATACTCTCAAGCACCACCGGCCTACGGCTCCTACGATTCTACGGCCACCGCTGAGCCGCGTTCGGAGGATGACAATGTGCCAGACGACTTCAAGGTGTGTTTCATGTGTTTTATTGGGGACATATCTGTTATGAAATGCTGACAAGTGTTGTTGCAGTTTGGAGGCACAGTCGCAGAGGCAACGCTGCCTATTCGGATGCAGTTCATCCGCAAAGTATACGCTATCTTGTAAGCTTGCTTTCTTTTAACAAAACTGGGTGATTTCCCTAACTCGTTGTCGTCTAGAACCGTCCAAATCCTTTTGACCACCGTCCTCAGCAGCGTATCGTTCTTCAGCGACTCTTACCGTAACTGGATCCATAATAACTTTTGGTTGATGATCGTGTCTCTTGTCGGTGCGCTCGGGTTCATGTTCCTGACCTACTGGAAGCGCAAGAGCTACCCGACCAACCTGCTGTTTCTTTCGGGATTCACCGCATTTGAAGCATATGCCATCAGCGTCGTGACTTCATACTACGATGCCCACATAGTCGTTCAGGCGCTGGTCATCACGCTAGCCATCTTCGTCGCTCTGACTGCTTTCGCCTGCCAGACCAAGTATGATTTCACCAGCTGGATGCCATACCTGTTTGGTGGGCTGTGGCTATTGATCATTTTCGGATTCATGGCTGCCTTTTTCCCTTACAACAGCTCTGTTGAGCTTGTCTACGGAGGCGTCTCGGCGCTCATTTTCTCGGGCTATGTCCTGGTCGACACGCAGCTGATTATGCGCCACTACCATGTCGAGGAGGAAATTGCCGCTGCTATTTCCTTGTACTTGGATATCATCAACCTGTTCCTCAGTATCCTGCGCATTCTGAACTCGCAGCAGAACAACTAAACAGGGAAAAGGAAGAAAGAAGTACATACGCTAGGAATTGCTGGTGCCATGTATATCGAGACGACCCACCTCTACACTCTCTTTACTTGGTTTTTTTAACCTGTGTTTTCTCGTTCATGAAATAGTCTTTGCAAGCTTAGCTACTGGTCATTTTCATTAGTATAGTATTCGACAGTTTAGTTTTGACTTTATACTAAGGATTTACCTATATAACAGATATCAACGTACATGTATGACAAGAAATGCAACGAAATGTCACACAATTTAAGACCTCGCCCTTGAATCTTGATGCAGGGGACTTCTAGATCAAATCAAAACCAATCCAGAGTAACTTTTGTAAATATCACAGTCTTTGGCACATAGTAGATATGGCTAGTTCCCGAAGAGCCATTGTTTCCCCTTCAAGTTCAAGTTTCTCTATGAGTAATATCTAACAATATCACTTCCTCTAAACTTTTTTTTAAAGTGTTTCTAGCAAAACCTACTACTGGTAATAAGATTATTGTTGGTTTCGAGGTTATGTACATTCGGGTCAGTCAAAATCGACCAACACGTTTCACAGATAGTTTTGCTAGGCAGTTAGGATAATTATTCAATCACAGTTAATCGTCGTATCCCAATTACTGAACAAGTAATTTCCTACATAATAAGTGTGTGCAACAAAACGTCGCTTTAATTTGATGCTTAGCCCAGCTCTGTAAACACAGGGGGACTCGTGATCCCGCTAACCCTAACTCATCACCATAAGTGGTCTGCTACTGCTATGGTGCAAGCAATGTGTCCATACGAGGTTTTTCACGCTGTTCAATAGCAAAACGTCACCAACTGTATCAATGGTTTTCTTTTCGTTTTTTTTTCTCAAGGCCTTTCTATCCCGACAGTAAATTGAGAATCGAGCCAAATATAGTCATTATGAGATATCTAAGATTGCCACACACCCACGACGGACCAGCTTGAGATTCAGACACTCTTTCTTGGTCTTGCCCGTCTTTTTCAGACGCAAAGTGTATTCCTCAACTTTTGGTTTGCTTGTTCATCCCTAAGATCGTGAGTCGTTTCTAAAATTGAGTGACGGTTTTTCTTGATAGCCTGATATAAACTGTCGATTTGATCCTCCACGTCTTTTCTGCTTAGATGAGGCGACCTTTGCTCTGAAATAGCAGTCGTGGACTCCATAGTATTTTGCAGGGTTGAATATATCGGCCTTTTTAGCTGACACCTGTGTCTGTCTCTTCTGTTTTTTAAAGCTCAAATATTCACTGTGATCGTCATTGCTATCTTCATCACTATTGCCAGACCGTGTATTCAATCGCGCATGTTTTCAAGTCTCGTTGCTTCTTTCATTTTAACTTGTCTAGCAAGAAAAAGGAAAGAGGCGAATTTGTTTTTTTTCCACTTTGTGCATGAAAAAATTTGCGACGAGGTTCGGCGCGTCATGAAGTGATAACCATGAAGTAGGCGGATGGCCGCCCATGGTAAAACATGTCGAAATAGGTCGACGAATTACCGCAAATTGAGGATAGCCTCAACTCGAGACTTGAGAAATTGGATTGACTGATGCTTGTAAGGGTAAATACAGGATTTGTGGGAGGATCGCTTATAAAAGCTGTGTCCTTTGTTTGCCTACACGTGAACGGCGGATTGGCCTGAGGCATATATGCCAACACCAAGGATCCTGTTTGCTGGAGGGCTTCAACAGTTACATGTCTAAATTGATGTGGAAGAACGGTCAACGGTGGTCAGAATGCAGTCTCACTCAAATATCGAACATCTCTTCTCTCTAGTAAAAATAAACAAGTCAAAAAAAAGCAAAAATATAGACAAATGGTCTGGTGGTCAATCAGTCCAATCACCAAGTATTATTAAACATAATAGTATTCCACCTTTCGAAGCGGGTTTTCTCTCCTTTAAGGGGGAATTGGTGGAAAGAGAAGAATTAGTATATACATAATTCGTCATGATACGGAACGTCGTCATGCAATGCTCAGGAAGACGCAAAATAAAAAATATAACAAAAAGCAAAAGTGAAAGCAAAAAAAAAAAAAGAAAAGAAAACAGTGAAGTACACTATGAATCTTTGGATACGTGGAAGAAAATGTTCATGCTAAGGCAAACCACCATCACCACAATGCCATATACAGTCAAGGCCAAGCTCAGTCGCCGGAGCAGGCTCTTTCGCCAGTGGCGATTCCCTCCCAGGATACCGCTGGACGAGAGGAGGCCGCTCCCACTGAGCAGGCTTTGGTGATCGTCGCCGGTAGCCCCGTCATCGGATAAGGCATCGCTGTCCACCTCGTCATCTTCTTTCATGAGTTGTTGGTGGGCGGCGGATTCGGGAGAAGAGATTTTGTAGTAAAACAATCCAGGAAGGATAAAGCTGATGCTGGTGCTGCCAGTACTTCCGACGTATGACAGGACAGCTTCCAGAGACGACACTGTCATAGCAGTGATAAAGCTGAGAATGATGATCCCAGTGGTGATGGCCGCAAAACGAACATCACCCATGGGCTCAGGCCCGCTGCGGTTGGCCCGAGGAAGAAGAGGAAACCGATGAGGCGACACATCCTGGCCGTTAGATGCCCGTGGCGCAGGGCGCCATTTCAATACCGCATCAATAGATGCGCGGCAGGGGTGAACCTGCAAAGGATAGGAAAACATGACCAGAACGACGATTGCAGCCCGGCCGATTGTAGCTGAAACGGATGTTGGGTACAATCCGACAATATTTCCTCCAATGTTGTTTCCAAAAGATAGATAGCCCGTAATGGCGACAAGAATGTAAATTGAGGCGGCGCCTCCAATGCTAGCGAACACCACGCTGGTAGTCTGGAAAGTGCTATTGTCCTTGATCTCGTTCAAAATAGAAAACATCTAAAATAATTAGCCATACTCTAGCAATTTGTGAAAAGAAAACGTACGTTTTGGTGGCATGTATAAGCGAATACAATGACCGGAAAACTGCTGAGTGCGGGAGCAATGCCGGCCCACTGGATAACGCGAATAGGGCCGCGATCGGCCATGGTGTCCCCCTTTGCAAAGTGATACACAACGAGTATCACTAGATATCCAATCGAAATCAAAGCAATGACGCTGGTATATTTGAGCGAGTCGAGACGACGGAGGAAAGACAGGGGGATGACGATAAGCCTTCAGTCTGGTCAGCCGCCGCAAGACTAAAAAAATTTCAAGGCATACTCACATAAACGCAGTGATCCAGAAGCGCCGGTCGACGAGAAACTCGCTTTCTGGTATTCCGCCCGCAAAGCCCTCAATAACACCGGGCATGAGGTCTCCGATAATAATAAGATAGCTCACGCCAACGCCAAAACACTTTATCGCAATGGCAGCATCAAAAATGACCGCTGCATTTGGGTATGTAATCTGAGAGAGGGCGAAAAAGGATGCAGAGCCACGATCCAAGTACTGTGCACATCGCGACTGCAGATACAGTCCAAAACCGGCCGCAATTCCGGACCAAATAACCACCAATACTCCAAGAACGATTCCCATGTGTGCGATAGCAAGGGGCATAGCGAGAACACCGGCACCGACGACTAAGTTTTTGTAATTAGATGAATCCGATAACCACGTATTCAAGGCCGATGGCACTCACTCGTATTGACCAGGTTTATCACGCTGCTGATCCAGCTGGCGGACCCTTGGAACACATCTCGCTTTCCTCGCCGTCTAGACACCAGATGAATTAGTTTCAACAGGCAAAATAAACGAATGAATAAATATCGAGAAATACCTTCGGCCTCTATGAGCACCAGCCGTGATGGAGCCAGCGGCGACCACCTCGCCGTCCATTGTCATGAGTGCAGCGGAAACGTCACCTCGACAAAAAAGCACCAGGAAAAACGCTGGACATAATACCAATACAGAAACAGGGGGCAGGAAATCGCAACTGCCGACAGTCTGCCGTTGAGGGCGGGGTTGGCAGCACGAGAAGACGAGACGGAGGCCAGCGATGCAATCAAGCCAGAGGATGTCGAAAGATAAGTTAGCGGAGTCGGCGGCCGCGTCAACCAGATCGCCGTCGGGGGCGGGCGCTAGCAGAGCGTGGCCAGACGAACCGAACACCGCCACAGTGGTTACTATTAATACCGATAATTATTTTGGGCTTCTTAATTACATTGATATCAATGTCATGTACTTCAATATGTCCAATTCCTATTCACAATGCTATTCACAATGCTATTCTCAATGCTACATCTGCTCATAGCTTCGTTTTCCCCCAGTTGGGCTGAGAAAGGAGGTCGTATATTTCATTCACCAACACCTCGTAGTCTGCGACCGTGTTGCCAGCGCGGCCGAGAGGGCCAGGATCATTGAAGGCTGCCACTTCGCGGACAGTCTTGGATACTTCGAGGATGGTACCGCCCTGCACGTGATACAGCGTGCCTTGCCTATTCTTGTTGCCGATGATACTGCTGACTTCGTCCTGCTGAACAAGCGCAAGCATGACCTCGCCAACCTCCTCCGCCGTGACCCATTCGTCCTCACCCTGCCGGATCATCTTCAATTTCTCCGGATGCTCCAGCCAGAGCGGCGTCTTGATCACTCCCGGTGCCACGGCCGTCACCCGGATACCGAATCGTTCGTCCAATCCGTCCAGAGATCGCACGAGACCGTTGATGGCGTGCTTCGTTGCGACGTAGATGGGGGCAGCCATGGATCTGGTTTGGCCAGCAATGCTGGAGATGTGGACGATATGCTTGCGGCTGCTGGGATTTTTCCGGTGACGCAAGAAATGGGACATGGCCAGTTGAGTGACTCGGATTGGATGCGTCAAGTTGATGTCCACCAGGGCATAACGGCCTCCTGACGGTGTGTCTCGACTCTCCGGTGCCCCGGGGGGTCGCCAAAAGTTACTCCAGTGCTATAAACGTAGCGTTATTAGAACTTATATCTCCCCATTGACCCGTAGCGACAGAAACACACCTCTTCATACACTCCCGCACCAGGGCAGACAATGTCGATTTCTCCAAACTCCCTCTCTGCCACCGCAAACATCTCCTCCAGCTGACTCCATTCAATGACATTGGTTTTTTGGAAAACAGCTCTCGCCGAGCCAGAACGACTAGAATACTTGTCTACTACGGCCTGGGCCTCGGGGCGTAGGGCAAGATCTGCGATGAGCACATTGCAGCCATTTTCAAGCAGTAACGTGGCAAATGCCAGGTTAATTCCTTTAAACCGTAAGCTTGGTGCACTTTATTGTTCTTCTTCTTCTTCTTCTTCTTCTTCTTCTTCTTCTTCGCAACTTACCTGAGCCTGCACCGGTAACAATGGCGGTTTTTCCCTTGACCGACTGCGTGACCGACATGATGAGAGAGAATGCAAGAGAGTTGCAACGAGCAGACACGGGCAGGAGTGGGCTCGACTGCGATCTTTTATAGACCGCAGGGAAGGAGCTACCTCGTCGTCTCTCACGATTGGGAAACTGGACCGAAACGCGGGGAGAATTAATTACTATCTACGGCAAGTTATCCGAGCGGGGGGCCTATAGATCCTAATAATCCGCGATTATTAGTACGAGTTTCTGAACACTTTAGACTCGGATTACGGGGAAATCCCTGGATTCTGGGGAGAGCGCACAGACTTTTAGCTGCCGTTAACCCGGCCTTTTTTTAAAAAAACAAAAAGGCTGATGCTGACAGAGTCCATTGTTTCCTCCAGATATCAACCTGTGCAGGGCTGTCGGGACATTTCTTCATTAGGAAGTCCTCCTAACCGGAATAGGCAATAATGCGACAAGTCCGCCAGACCCAGCGAACATAAATAGCAATTGATCGCTTGCCAGTTCATCAAGATGTAAATCTTTGAGAGGTGCACACCATATTTCGCTTTCCCTCCAAAAAAGAAACCAAAAAAAAGAAGGAAAAATGGCGAAACTGCTCTCCAAAGGCCTCGTGCGGAACATGACCACGACGTCATCATCATCCCCATTAACCAAAGCCGCCGGAGATATCTCGTCAGTTTTCCCTAGTCTTCGTCCGGACTACAAGCCGGAGCCGTTGCCGCCTCGGTTTCGGAATCTCAAGTTGGATTTGTTTCAAAAGAATGAAGCTGCTTTGAGGGAAAGCTGGGATCGGCTGCTTCCGAGTTTGAAGGAGGAAGTGGACAAGATTCGAGAGCTTGGTAGTGATGTAAGCCTCCCTTTTTCTCTTTCATGCGTGTTTTTTTGTATGTGCATGTATTAATAGTGAATCCAGATCATTCCCTCAGTTTCATATTCTGATCTTATTGCCGGCAAAGTATCAGAGCAAACCGTGGCCGACATCAAACACCGCGGCTCAGTGGTGATTCGCAACGTCGTGCCGCGATCCACAGCCCTAGAATGGAAAACCAGAACGAAAGAGTACATTACCGCCAACAGGGACAAAGTGAAAGCGTTTCCTCCCGATTCCCCAGCCGTCTACGAACTCTACTGGGCGCCGGCCCAAACGGAAGCCAGGGCACACCCAAACGTGCTGCAAACACAGGGCTTCCTCCAACAACTATGGCATTCCTCCGACCCGGACACACGCCTATCAGTAACACATCCACTCACATATGCAGACAGATTGAGAATCAGACAGCCCGGAGACTCCAAATTCACCCTAGGCCCGCATATCGACGGCGGCTCACTCGAGCGCTGGGAAGACCCCGAGTACGCAAGCGTATACAGCAAAATCTTCCAAGGAAAATGGGAAGAATACGACGCATTCGACGCCAAACACCGCGTAAAAGCGAAAATGGACTTGTACAATGGCGCCGGAGCGTGCTCCATGCTACGGTTTTTCCAGGGCTGGCTTGCCATGTCGGACACGGGGCCGGGAGAAGGAACGTTGCATGTATGCCCGATGATTACGCACAGTACGGCATACACGATCCTAAGGCCGTTTTTTGATGTGCAGTCGTCTCTGCCAAACATGGACGCGTCTTTCCCGGGCTCAGTGCCTGGTGCGTGTCAAGAGTACAACCCCGTAACACACCCGCATCTGGATCTCCTGACAACAATGGTGTCGGCACCGCAAGTCGAGCCTGGAGATTTTGTAGCGTGGCATTGTGATTCTCTGCACTCGGTCGATAAGGAGCATAACGGCGCTGGCGATTCGAGCGTGCTGTATATCCCCGCCACGCCGCTGTGTGATATGAATGTTGACTATCTTGTCAAACAGCGCGAGGCTGCGTTGCAGTACTCGCCGCCGTGGGATTTCCCAGGTGCCGGTGGTCCCGGCGAGACCGGGTTTAAAGGAGCCGTGGACTGGTCCTCGATGTCTCCCGAGGGCCAGCGAGCAATGGGTTTGGGCTCGTCGAAATGGGAGGTCACAGAGGGTATGAGCGAAGGAGAGAAGCAGGCTATTGCAACGGCAAATAAGATCTGTTTCGAAAATTAACTAGAATGTTGATCAACTGATGTTTTATGACCTTCACAGCAAATTCCTGGAGTTATGGGTACTGCATGTGAACAAAATTGAGAGTGTACGTTAAAGAATAACCAGTCGTTCGTTCATTTTTCAGCATTAGGGCCGGCAAAATATATAATTTACATTGCAAAATTAAAGCCTGTCTATAAAACCTACTACCTCTTCCATAACAGATTGATTTGTTTCTTTCGGACCTAGACGGAAAAAAAAAGTTAGACAAATTCATATTATACCACCCAGAAATTCCAAAACTTACCATCGGAGCCAAGAACCACACACCAACAGCAAGCGCAACCACAGTAGCCAGGAGTTGCAACTTCGAGAAGCTGCTTCCGAGAATATCGAATGCCTGACTAGGTGTCGCTCGCGTACCGAATATGTCGCCTCCAAAGGCAAAGATCAAGCTAGTACTTTCCAACAATGTGGGCGAGGAAATGACTTTTTGAATGTCTGCGACATCGCGAGAATGTGTGAGGTACCAACGGCCATCAAACTCAAGGTAAGGGCTGTATCTGAAGAGACCCTCCTCCATTTCTCCGGCAGTGGCATCCCGTCCCACAGGGCGGCGAGGGTCGAGGACGTTTCGCGGAATACCGATGATGGCATTCGAAGATGGCAGAGTGCAGATGAGTTGGCGAACAGTGATTCCTTGCCGGGTCTGAGTCACGGCCATGTGTGAAATCGGTTCGGGAATGATGAACGATTGAGAAACCACATGTGGTCTTGACAGAGTGTTTGGTCCGGAAATGCTCGAGTAATTTGTAGCAGACGCTAGTGGCCCACGGTCGTTAGGGGCCGGGGACTCGTAGAGTTCAGACACGACGAGCTGGTAGCCCTTGGATTCGGATTGCTCGGTCAAATCAGCCCAGAACGAGCAGGCAAACCAGTTCTCCGAGATAACAGAGGTAATTGGCTGGGTAGTGTCCACGCCCTCGTGTGTGCTGGAATAGAGGACTGTACCAGAGACGGCATCGAGCAGGTAAAAGGTAGCAGAGGTTTGTCCGACGGAGGTGATGAGAGCAAGATTGGAGTTCAAGTATTTATAGAGAACTGAACGATTTCCCAAAACCTTGCCAATGGACGCGACGGGATCATGCGCAGGGCGCGAAGTCGCGTGGATGATTCGCTCTCCTTGAGATGGCAAAAACTGCCACACTGGAGCCTTGTTGTCCCCGGAAGCCCACCCAAGAACTCGGCCATCGTCACTCAAGGTGACGAGATAGCCTGGGTTTTGGAGAGGTTCGAGAGGTGTTCCGTCTTCCGCGATAGGGATGGTAACAGATTTTGTGCCAGTTTCATCCGGAACGAAGGCCACAGAGCGAGCCTTTGATTCATTTGTTTGCTGGGTCACAATTTCTCCAGATGTCACGTTGAGATTCACAGAGCTTCCATCTTCAGAATAGACGGTGGCAATTCCTGACTCGGTCTTGATTCCTTTGACTTTCCAGTCTGTCGTCTCTGTGACCTTTGTGTTCCAGGCAACAGCACCGTGTTTCCCGGTGTCGATTGCGATGACCCGTCCCCGTTCTGTTGCCACCAGCACCAGCTTGCGTAGACCAAAGCTGTCCAAATTGGTAACTTCCGCCGAAATGAAGCTTGTGAGAATACGTTTTGGTAATTCCTGCAGCCACTTGGGCAGATGTTGAAGGTCTCTAGCGTGACGCTTCACACGGTGGATATAAGCGGCGAGAATATCCTCATGACCTTCAATTTCGAGCTCGTGGACGAGTTCTTCGCTGCTGGTGGGCTCGGCCCAAGCTGCGGCAACAGCACCAGAAAGGGATTCGTGTCTGGTCCATTCGGCATTGCCATTCCTGTTCAGGTGCAAGTCACCTGAATCCAACACATACGCAAATCGAACGGCTGCCGAGTCTCCCTTTGTGACGACTTCAGCGAGAGCGTTCCTGATGTTTTCATTGCTGGGTTTGTTGAATGGCCACCTGCCGAGAATTCCGTGAGAGGCTGATGAAACAACAGACACTTCGATTTCAGTGACTCGAGTGAAGAAGACGTTTGCAGCCTTTTTGCTGACGGCGAAGACCGACTTCCCGGCTAGTCGTGGCAACTGGTAAGCCCTTGAAATCGCCGACGATTTCAAATCGATATGGTAAACTTCAGCCCATGACTCTGAATCCGTCTGATAGTCAACCAAAAAGTGTGGCAGGCTGTTCAGGCCTTCGGGTCCATGTACTGTGATCTTGCGGATTTCGTCGCCCTTGGCGTTTTCGATTTCCAGAGTCTTCACTTGTTTCGAGCCAAGGATATTGACCTTCAAAGCCTTGTTTGATTTATCTGCCCATGCAATAAACGGCGAGGCGGTGTTGGCGCCAACGAAAAGGACCGATTCGGGGGTAGAAACTTCGCCTTCGGAGCTCAAAATATAATTCCGGGTCTGGCGGCCAGTCTGTGAATCCAGAACCGTTACTCTGATCTTGTGACCTTTGAGTAAAGCCGATTGAAGGGAAATATAGAACACTTCTGTGGTCGACGAAGAAACCTGGAATGGAATATCTCCACTATTTTCCCATCAACTTAGCTGTAATCAAACCCACGAGTGAAAACAGAGCAAATACCTGTCATCCTTGTATTCCCATTTAACCTCACCAGTCGACCCGTCCAGTCGTCGAAGAAGTCCTTGCTTTCCTCCATACAATGCAAGCACGTCCCGGATGCCATTGCTTGTGCGGCCATCTTCAAGTTCAAGCAACTCTAGATCTTTCACAAATTCTCCATTCAGTTTCGCATCCCAAGCCAATTTTCCGTGAGTTGCACTCCATGCCACAACATTCTCACCAGCAGCGCTGAAAACCGTTGATTCCCCGTCACTAGCACGAAGGAAGCCTTCTGCACTGCTGCTGCCAGTCCATCGTGTCAGGTCTTGCCTCCAGACAACCGCGCCGTCTTTTGGATTAACAGCGCCAACAACTAAATTCTCTGACACTGTGTATAATAGCGAAGCATTCGAAGTCGAGGACGGTCGGTGGAAGAACGTGGACCCTAGGGATGGGACTCCGACGAGAGCGTGGTGGAAATCGAGATGGTTGACTTCGTCGGCGAAAATGGCCAGCGACTCGGTTGCGCATGATGCAAGAAGCACAACTGCCGTCTGAAACCACATCATCTTCATGACCTTCTCGCCGTTGTGCACATTCGAGTTCGAGGTATTCGATGGCTTGCGACGGTGGTTGTCCGCGCTAAGGTGCAGTTGCGGATAGCTTTGCAGCTCAAGATGGTTTAGCGTGTGTTTTGGTCCATACTCCGCGACCACAGAAGCATGTGGAAACATTAATGTTTATGAATTGTAAATTGTTGAGGTTGATTTCCAGAGTAGATAACCTTTCACTATGGTTTATCCACGTGAAAGCAAATTGACTATGTTATGAAGTATCGGACAATGATTTCAAGTATGCTGCACACGTAATCGTTTCAAGTTATACGTACTGGCGAAGCATCCACCATCAATGGTTTATGTCTACGAGGAACTAACACTGGTCCATTCTATGACTTGTATATTTAGATGCATGTATATATGTTTCTTGAAATGAGGTGTATGACTGCATAGTCGACGACACAGCCCCTCGGTCATACATATGGATAATATCAATGACGGGACAAGATAAAAAACAATGGAAAAGCAATGTTAAGCGATAGGAGCCCATGAAAGAGAAAAACAGTAGACCTGCGCCGTTTAGAAATCACCAGTAACCCAATTCGCACCAATTGCATGTAGAGGACAAGTTAAAAAGCAACTGCCCTAGGATTCAAAGAGAAACCTGTCAACGATTAAGTTACAGTTTCTTCATACTTAAGCAACAACAGCGTCCTTGATGTGGCTGTAGATGGCACCGAGCTCCTCGTTCATCACTTCCTGAGCGTTGACGATCATCTCATCGACCTCCTCGCCAAAAGTCTTGACCTTATAGCCACCCTTGGCGATGATCTCGGTGAAGTTGCTGTTTCCAGCACCGTTCCAGGCGAGAATCTGGGGATAGGATTAGAATACATGGATACAATATTCGGGGGTTAATCAACTTACGTTGGTAGTGTCTGATGGAACATCAGTCAGAGCACCCGTGGTGCCAACGGAAATCAAGCTATCCTTCAGCTTCTTGGGGGTGATCTCAGCAACGGCAAAAGCGGAGTCGCTGGCGGGCTGGAGAGAGAGGTAGTAGGCCAGAAGACCGGCGACGTGAGGAGAAGCCATCGAGGTACCGGAGATGGTGTTGACGGCGTACTTGCTGCCGATCCAGGTGGACAGAATGTTCAGGCCAGGGGCAAAGATGTCATTGCACTTGCCGTAGTTGGAGAAGTAAGCACGCTCGTCAGCCAGTGTGGAGGCTCCGACGGTGACGGCCTTCTCGGCGGCAGCAGGAGAGTAGTTGCAAGAGTCGGCGTTGTCGTTACCAGCAGCGACAGCAAAGTGAATACCAGCATCCACAGCAGCGTTGACAGCCTTGTCGAGGGTGATAGACTTGCCGCCGCCCAGACTCATGTTGGCAGTGCTTCCCTTGAAGCCCTTGGCCTTTCCAGCCTTGGCATCCTTGACCTTCTTGATGTGCTGAGTAGCAGCCCACTCAACACCGGAGACGACATCGGACATAGAGCCGGAGCCGTTGGAACGCAAAACCTTGACAGCGTAGACGTTGGCCTTCTTGGCGACACCGTACTTCTTGCCAGCAACGGTTCCAGAGCAGTGGGTGCCGTGTCCATTGCCATCTACATCTTCATCACCGGCAGGGATAGTTTTACCCCAGTGAGCGCGGCCCTCAAAGTCAACGTGGTCGGTGTTAGTACCAGTGTCGATGACGTAAACATCGACACCCTCACCGCCGTCAGCAGCATAGAGGTACTTGTTGAAGGTTCCGAAGCTCAACGAGTCCCGGTGAGAGATACGGGCCAGACCCCAAGGGGCGTTCTTCTCAACCGAGGGGTCTTCCATGGTGTGGACGAGAGAGTCCTTCTCGATGTATTCGACCTGTAGGATTGGATTAGTCAGTGGACGGTTCTCTAGCTGGATTGACGATAAGCACAGGGAAGAAACTCACATCAGGATGGCGGCGGATAGCCTCAATCACGTTCTCGTCGAAGTGACCAGTGTAGCCCAGGAAGGAGCCGGCAATGTCAAAGGAGGCCTTGAGACCCTTGAACAGATCTCCAGTGAATGGGAAAGAACGCTTTCGGAGCTCACTGTGTTGCATGTGGATGTCCTGCACCCAGGTCTGATGAGCGGCCGCAGAGGCCGAGTCTACATGGTTCTTGAAAACGATAATATACGAGTCTGGGATTTCCTCAGCGTTGCTGGAAGAGAGGATGGGAGCAGCTCCGTTGTGGATGGAGCTGGGGATGATCGGTGACGCAACCGCCAGCAACGGCAGCAACGAAAGGCCGGCGATGCCTTTCATGGTGACGACAGCAGGGAAACGAGGTTAGAAACAGAAAAAAAGAATGATGGAAGATAGAAACACGACCGAGACAGATGAAGCGTTGTGGGAGATGGGGAGGTTGAAGGAGGAGGATGATGATGAGAGGGAGAGAGAGAGAGAGAGGAGGACGAGCGGAGGAGCAGTTCAAGTAGGCGGCAGATAACAGGCAGGCAGCGCATGCCTCTGGGGGACCGCTGAGCCCGGGCGGGGGGCTGGGCGAGCGTGACTGGCCGCGGCCGATGGCGCAACTCCGATCACGGCTTAGCGCGCTGGGCCGGGTGAGGCGTGACTTGACGGGGATGGGCCAATCCGCGCGGATCCGGTGGGGCGGCCATCACGGCGGCAACTGACCCGATCACGACTTCATCGGATGGAGTCTGCTTGTGACTTGCAACTATGTGAATAATGCTCTATGCAGTCTGGAGGTCGAGACCGAGAGTGCGATCGGGTGTGCCTTGTGATTGAGAGCCCGCAGAACCACGGAAACCGGGGTATTATGGTTATGATTATCTTATCTGTTATGGTGGTCTGATTGAGGCTGTCTTGTTTCGGACGAGCCAGCGATTACGTAGCTCTAGCGAATCCGTGCCTCGCGAGCTAATGGGGACAGAGCGTGACTCACTCGGCCGCATCCCGTGACTGCCAACCTGGGGTAGCAATGGGTTTATTCCGGTCTGATATGATTGTTTATGTGCCTTGAAACACTATTAAAGTTGTTAATTAGGTTTTGTTGATGATTGCAGTGTTCATCCGGGCTGACCTAATTATAGGCGTATTCTTTCGCGTGGACGGTGTATGAAGATCAAAGTGCACGAAGCATTTACCTGGTACGCTGGCAACGGCAATGCCCCTGCAGGTGCAGACTGTTATTATTAGCTTGGCTTCTGCAGCAACAGCTCATATCGCAGTGTTCGGTGATAACGGAACTCATTTGCTGATACCCGGGTCATTACATCATCCGCTGCACCCTCCACAAATCCCATTCACCAGCCCTTATTACATTGCTGAGACCATAATTGAGACCCTGCCTTATCAATCAACAGAATTGCTAAGCTCCATGGCATCCCATGTCATGAATTGTCAATGTTGCACGTTGCTGGTGCTGATCGCTCGCGTGCCCCAGAGCAGCTGGCGTCGGCTGACCTGCAGTGGGCCGCGATAAGCAACGCCAGCTCCCGCTTATCGGCTTATCGCCGCGCGCCTTCGCCCAACCAGCGCCCTCGGGGAAGGCGCCATCACGTGATGCGTGTCTGCCCTGCGCGACCCACTTGCGTCAGCGGAGGCAGGCAGCGCGAATGGCTGTGCAAAAGCCTTGTGTGTCAGAGCTGAGGTTGGCCGTGCAAGCTGTGAACGTCGTGCAGGCAACTAGAATCACTATTAGTCCTACTACTCGATACTGACACATCAGTCGCTTTATTGCATGCGGCTCTATTCCTCTGTATCGCCATTCGTACAGCGAGAAATTACCCTGCATACCAGTTGAACCTCCACACCCGCGACCCACCTCGAATTGTCACCACCACCACCACCATTACTAGACCAATGATCTAGTCAGCCTGATTGACAACCGACCTGTGGCACCGCCTTTTGCCTCCTACAAAGGCCTGGTCGAGCAGTGACTCAGGGGTGTCGGCCTCGCTTTTGATGGTGCGAACGATTCGAAAAAGCGCAGCCCAGCTCTCGGCGGCACAATGACCGGCACCCCCGCCCAGCGACATTCGCCGTCCCCGGAGCCGTCCTTGACGCCCGAGCGAGCACTTGCTGAATTGACTCCCGTCATCCAATCCCTACGAGAACTATGTGACCGTGAGTCCTTTGATACCAATTGCGCCTCAACGTCCATCGAACACGTCCTTTGCCTACGCCACGCGCTGATCGATGCCGAAAGACCACGCGAATCAAAAGATGCCTTTCGCAACCTCAACGGTTTCCAGACTATGCTGGACCTTGCCCGCCATCTCGCCCAGCTATACGATCCGAATACCCAATCGGCCGATGCCATAAACAACGTGTTGACCCTGTTCAAAGACGTCTTGTCCGTTCTCTCCGAATGCTTGAAGGACCATCCTGGGAACAGACGGTACTTTGCAAAGAAGATCGATTCGGGCGGCTCAGCATTGATTGAGGAGACATTAAAGTTGTTTGTCGATAAATTTAATGACAGCAAGTTCCGCACTGAGCAGCTGTATGGCGCTGTTCTTGCTGCCGCCCTCAACCAGGAGACTGCCAGTGACTTTTTCTCCGTGCTGAGCGCCAAATATGCCCCAAAGTCCGACTCTACCGCTATTGAAAATGTTCGTTCCGGCGTTGACAAGATGATTGGACCTGCGGAAACTGTCGAGCTGCACGAGTTTATCGGGCCCTTTTTGCGCACATGGCTCTATCAAGTGTCACGCACCAATACTTCCACAGTTCAAAGACTAGCCATTCCCGCGTGTCTTTACAGATTGGCTTCAAATTCACGACAAAACATGATTGCCCTTCATTCTACCGGCATGTTCTCGTCGATTTTGCCTATGCTGTTCGACGAAACGTTGTCCGTGAATGAAAAAACACTATACAGGGAACTTGCCGCTCTTCTCGCCGCCCAAGGTATTAACAAGCTTGATGACGCCATATTTTTGTACCAGAAGGCCTGTGATTCTGTCGACGCCTCCCGCTTCTTGTTACATGCTGTCCAAGCTTCCAAAGCCCCCCCTTGTATCGAATTCGACCTGTCATCTTACGGCTTTTCGTCGATTGAAATATCTACACTAGGCCGACCATTTCCGCCAGTCTCTTCTTCGGGATATACGTTATCAGTATGGGCTCGCTTTGACCGTTTTGATCCTCAATCCCACACCACCATATTCGGCGCCTTTGACGCCAAGCAGATTTGTTTTGTGCTTGCCTATATCGAGAAAGACAGTCGCCACTTCATTTTGCAGACTTCTATTAGTGGAGAACGTCCAAGTGTCCGTTTCAAGTCAGCCACGTTTGAGCCAGGTCGATGGTACCATATATGTGTGATACATCGAAAGTCCCGGCCAGGGTCCACCCCTCGAGCTTCACTTTTCGTGGATGGCGAATTTGTAGAACAGTTAAAAATCGACTACCCAAACACGCCACTTGCCCGCTCTACGACCAAGCATCCTCGTGTGCAAGCTTTCCTAGGCACACCTCAAGACTTGGCTGTTAGGCTTGGCAAAGGGGTCTGCACATCAAGGTGGTCTCTAGCTAATGCTACACTTTTCGATGACACCTTTAGTGATGACCTGGTGTCTGTATTCTATCATCTCGGTCCACGCTATCATGGTAATTTTCAAGACTGTTTGGGCTCCTTCCAGACCTATGGCGCTTCTGCAGCACTGAATCTGCGAAACGAGTCTCTTCATCCCGGTAAAGAGGAGCACTCAGATATTGTGACCGCCATACGCCAAAAGGCCAGCAACCTTGTACACGAGTCCTCTTTCTTGTTAAACATATCTCCTGCTGCTGTTCTGGATGACGACGACAGTAATTTTGTGGACGAAACCCAGCTTGTCAAATCTTTATCAAAACAAGCGGCCAAAAATCTGCAACAGATGATCAAAACCGGAAGTAACGCCATTGTTGTCAATGGTGCCATTCCATCTATCAACGATGCTTTGACACGTTCCCATGGTGTCGCAATTTTGACCGGTGACCCTATTGTGTCCGTGCCTCAGGCCCTCGACGATTCTAGCTGGCGAATCGGTGGGTGTGCAGCTGTACATTTACACATGCTCCAGACTGCCACTACCCCAGAAACCACAATTCTTGCAGTTCAAATCTTATTTGAGGCCATTGAAGATAGCTGGAGAAATAGCGAGGCAATGGAAAGAGAAAATGGCTACGGCATCCTTGCATTACTCCTTCGAGAAAAACTTGGCTTCCCGCAAAGTAGTCAAGCTGGCACGTTGAAAATATCGACAGTTTGTTCCGATAATAGAGAACGATCTTCCCTAGCAATTGAACTCTTACGCCACATCTTGTCGTTCGTTGGATACAATTATAACGAACCAAACAAGTCTATCATCACGAACCCGCTCGCTTATCGTATTCTGCTCGTCGACCTTGACGTATGGAGGTTTGGAGAACCTTCTCTCCTCCAAATGTATTATTCGCAATTTACGACGTTTGCTGCAGAAAGCCAACATCGTCGTTTCAACGCCAAGCGATTGTCTCGTATGCGTGAGTTCTCTCTTTTCTTTTTGTTTCTTGCATGAGGATGCTAATTTGCAACAGGCGTAAACAAGAGGCTACTTGATGCTTTGAAAGGCGAAGAGTTTACTGAAGAGACGCTGAATCTATTCATACCCGCCTTTCGCTCTTTATTCGAAAGCTGTGTGTCTGCAGAACTCCTTCGGTCATTATCATTGTTCATCACCTTTGCACTCCACGAGGAAAAAGTCCCTAAACTGAACAAGAAAAAGAGCATACGGTTTGAGTCTCGCGCCCGGCAAACTTCTAATGCGTCGGATCGATCTACAAAGAAGAGCATGCCGAAATCGAAAATTGCTCTCGAGTTGCTCCGTATGTATGCTGACTACCTGTGCGTGGCGGGGGATTATGTTACCTTGAAAAAGTTCGCTAGGGCCGTGACAAATAAAGTAAGGACCACAGAGGATACTTGCTTTTGACTACGATAGACTAACTCACCATTGCAGTGGCTGTTATACCTAATATGCGAAGATGAACCTGAAGTGGTATTATTGGCGACAAGGATTCTCGCACGACTAATAATTGTTCATGGAGGGGGCTATAGCAAGAAACTGGCAGACAAGTCAGGGGGTTACGCGATCATGGGATCGCGACTTAAACGATGGTGGAATATTGCTACTCTTTGGCCTCTTTGCTTTACGCTTTTGTTCGGACTAGATGTGGCCGAAGTAGATATCGATGCAACAACAGAGCATTCGTCACTCTTGGAAACACTCGTCTCGAAGAATTGTGTGAAAGTCGTCTTTCCCGAAGTCCTTCCCGTCATCATAGGCATGCTGGAGTCTGGCATGAATAATACAGTGTTCACTAAAGTGTCAGAGAAGGATCAGGGCGTGATTATGAATGCTGTCAAGTTTCTATCGGGAATGCATCTCAAATCGCGAGAGTTTCGAGAGTTCGCAGCAACCTCGAACTACACACAACACCTACTACGCGTTTTATTCCCTGTGGCAGGATCGAGGCCAATTAGCGCCGAGATTGAATCCCAGTTTCGAGAAAGCAAATTCAGTATTCAACACAACAGTCTCGTGCATCTGCCTGCGGTGGCTTCTGCGCCTGTCTTGCATACCTCGACAGTGACGCCATCGGAACCTTCTGCGGCTGAAAACGACGGTTCTTTGCGACGTTCTTCCTCATTTGTACTCATTTCATCAGACAAAGCTCAGCATGTGCCTTCTTCAGCGCGATTGCACCGACTCTCGACTCCAAAACTCGAGATAGACGAGTCTCTTGAAGGAAATAGTATGGTATTGGAGATTCTCGGTCTTGTTCTAAGAGTCTTTCTTGATCAGATTATAGACCGCAAAGACTTCTCGGGTCTTGGTTTGTTCCTCAGGAGTCCCCCAGGTCCTGCAGAGCACCAAATGTATTTCATGTCGTGGATTCTTCGAAGCATGCTAGCAGAACTACAAGCCACGTTCTCGATAAACGAGAATTTGCTTCAAGAACCCCGAGTATTGACCAACTTGGGCCGTTTTATGACACACGTGTCCGAGTCGCTATTTGAAGGATGGTTTCTCAACGGCGCCAGTCCCACCGTCGACTTGGCTGGGTTTGTTCTCGAATACCTTTCACGCCCTGAAATTTCTAGCCTGAAAATCATTCGTCTGTGCAATCAAGCTATCAGTAACATACGCTCGGTTTTATTCAAAGTTATCATGCTCAAACTATCTGATGTCGACGAGCTGGACTCTTTATCTTTTTTGAAGCGCCTCGGTTATTGGCAGACGATTATTCTAGCTTCGGGAGACTCGGAGACCGAGTATAGGAAGTTATTTTACTACTTACTCTATACAAAATTGGTTTCTAATGAACATGAGGTCAGGTTAGCTGCTATTACGCTCTGGCGGATTGTTCTCGTTCAAAAGCCATTGGAGACAGCGTCTATTCTGAACCACGCCCCAGCCTCACTCCAACAGCGACTTAGAAATGGGTTTGAAGAGTTGGTCGGAATGGATGACGAAGCCTTCTTGAACTGGATAGATGAACAGCGCGAAGACCTAGATGCATTCTTTTTCGGCAGCATAACGAAATTCTGGGACGCCTTCGTAACCGAAGAAAACCACAAAACTGAGGAATCGAATCGCACTCGCATAGCGAAACGAAAGGACAGGCTCAAGTTGTGGATCCAGGAGGAAAACTTGGATGAGGAACTGAACCGCAAACACGGCACAACGTTTGACCACTGGACGTCCAACATATATGCTTCTGAATTTCTGAAACACCAGAGACTTTTGCAGGATCAACATGACAATTATTCGTTCATGTGGTCACACCTTTCTCAGTTATCAGCCGACTTGTATCGTTTCGGAGGCTTACTAGAAAAGAATGAGGAGGTCCGATGGCGTTTAGACCAGACTGAGGGACGTAGTCGAATGAGGTTGCGCGTTATTCCAGACGAGTCGACCGAACGGCAAGATTATCAACCGAAGCGGAAGGCGTCAGAGCCTCCAGCCATGAAAGCCAACCCTACTTTGCGAACTACGGCTGAAAGTGAAACAATAAGCGGCGCTCCCATGACGGACGTCCTCGCGGAAGAACCTATGGATATGGGGACAGCCGGAGGTGACGGCGAAGATAGAGGCGCCCTTGAAGACAGTTTTGAGATGATTGACGACCCCCGTGTCGATATCGATGATTACGAGGACAAGAACCGCAAAGTCATGCGAAGTCTGCAACGGGGAGACCAAGTCAAGAGTGTTTGTAACATGTCCCGCATTATGGGCTTAGAAGCTTGCGAGGGCCTCTTGATACTCGGAAAGAACTTTGTCTATATTCTGGACAACTTCTTTCAACGTACAGATGGTGAAATTGTCAATGTTTGGCAAGCTCCTCCCGAAGAACGAGACCCGTTTGTGCGCATGATTGCTGGCCGTGAGTCTGATGAGAGGAAATCTCGCGAGCACGAGACTCGGAGCTGGAAATGGGTCGACCTTATCAGCGTCTCAAAACGTCGATTCCTGTTCCGCGATGTCGCACTTGAAATGTTCTTTACGGACGGCCGCAGCTACCTCTTGACACTGATATCATCGCGCGCTCGAGATGAACTATACAATCAATTATGTGCACATGCACCAGCGATTGGTGGAAACATGAGTCTGACACGGCCAGAAGATATTTGGAGATTTGAAACGTTGAGAGTTCAAGACGACGCACCCCAATCCTTTGGGTCTAAATTTGCCAGTGTATTCGGGCAATCATCATTGAACCCAGCAACTCGAAAATGGGTCAAAGGAGAAATATCGAATTTCCACTACTTGATGCTGGTCAATACTCTAGCTGGCAGAACCTTCAATGACCTGACACAGTACCCTGTTTTCCCGTGGGTTCTCGCAGATTACACAAGCGAGGAATTAGACCTGGAAAACCCTCGGACTTTCCGTGATTTAACCAAACCGATGGGCTGTCAGACCTTTGAGAGGGAAGCTGAATTCCGCGAACGGTACAAGTCTTTTGCAGAAATGGGCGATGAAAATGCCCCGGCATTCCACTATGGAACCCATTATTCATCAGCGATGATAGTCAGTTCCTACTTGATTCGTCTACAGCCCTTTGTCAAGTCATACCTACTGCTCCAAGGAGGCACTTTTGACCACGCAGACCGGCTTTTCTATTCAGTGGGCAAGGCATGGGAGTCCGCTTCGCGGGGTAACATGTCCGATGTTAGGGAGCTCATTCCGGAATTCTTTTATCTTCCAGAGTTTATGGTCAATTCGAATAGATACGACTTTGGGCTCCGTCAGAATATGAGCAAAGCCATCGATTCCGTGGAGCTGCCTCCGTGGGCGAAAGGTGATCCAAAGGTGTTTATAACCAAGCACAGAGAGGCATTGGAAAGTCGTTATGTTACAGAGCATCTGCACGAATGGATTGATCTTGTCTTTGGCTTTAAGCAAAAGGGCGAAGCTGCGATCGAGGCAGCCAACGTCTTTCATCACCTTTCGTACCAAGGTGCACGTGATCTTGACAACATCGAGGATCCGGTAGAGCGGCTAGCTACGATTGGGATTATCCACAACTTTGGGCAAACGCCCCATCAGGTCTTCCCGCGACCGCATCCGCGTCGTGACGATTCCAATCGCAAAGAGAGTCGACTTGATACTCTAGCCGAGTCCCTGACGAGGGTTCCTCTTTCTTTACTAGGTAATTTGATATCGATATACTGCGATATTGAGAGACTAACACGTCTATAGATATCCAAGAGAGAGTTTCCTCTCTGTGCATGAAGCAGGACCGCCTACTGTGTACAGCTGCCTTTAGGCTGAACGTTCCTCCAAGCTACGACAAATACCTGGAATGGGGATTTTCCGATGGCAGTGTCCGGTTCTATGCGGCGGATAGCAAGAAGGTAACTTTTTTTTTTCTCTCATATTGATTTCTGGTCAATGCTCACAAATTGAATTACAGCTTCTTGGTCACTTTGAACACTTACACGTTGGCCAATTGTCGAGTGCGCTGTTTGCAGACTCGCAAACACTTGTTACAGCCGGGTCTGACTGCATTGTCTCAGTATGGTCGTTCATCTCTAATAACCGATCGATGGAGCTGTCGCCTCAAGCATGCTTGTTTGGCCATCGATCACCTGTATCGGTGCTTGCTGCATCTCGGTCATTCAGTACCCTTCTCTCGGCGTCATTAGACGGACAGATTATGCTATGGGACCTCAATCGACGGTGTTTTGTGCGACAACTCCCTGCGGAAGGACCTGTCGAGGTATGTAGTCACTGCTTGTTATCATGCGCGATGGATTGCTAATTTCCCGTAGTGTGCTCGGATCAACGATATGACAGGAACCATTATGGTTTGTCGGGGCAGGCGCATCACATTATATTCCTTGAATGGCGATGTTCTCCTAGACCAGAACATATGCGACATGAACGATGACAGCATTGTATCGTGTGCATTCTACGAGGGAGCCGGCAATGAGTGGCTGGAACGAGAGCTCCTCTTCACGGGCCATAAGAGAGGCCTTGTCAACGTGAGTCTTATGATGTATCTACGGAGGTCACGAATCCGAACTTGCTGACGATGTGTGGGGTAGGTTTGGAGCAAAGTCGTCCGAAATGGACGGTTTGACCTGGATTTGATCCGACAGCTTCATCATGTGGACCATAGCAAAGACAACGGGGCCAACGTCGTGGCTGGTATCAGCTGCATTCTACCGCTCCCAACTACGGTGTATACCGGTGACGAAGCCGGGCGAGTTGTGAGTTTTCTTTTCTTTTCTTTTTTTGGTTTGATTGATCTATGAATGACTGGGGCTAACGTGCTTGTAGTATGAGTGGGATTGTATCCAACGCCGGTCTTGAATTATTATTATAGTATACGTATAACGTTGACGACTTGATCGTACATCCGAAGCGAAGCCATGATTCTTGTTTATTTCTATTAGAATTGCTTTATGGCAGGCGCACCTAGCATATATACACTCTTTCAGTCCATGTTTTTGTTTTCATCATTAGCCGGCGTTTGCCCACATGGGGGTTGTCCAAAAAACATTGAGGCTTACAAAAAAAGCACACGGGAAAAGAAGCTTCATTAGAAAAAGTACTTCCTGATTGGGATTACGAACTGTCCTTTTGAATGAATTACGGATTTATTCTCCGATCTCTCTTACGTTCTAATTTTACACGCAGCAAGATATTGGCGGAAAAAGCAATATCAATCTCTTTCGTGTCAGCTGGTTTGTCTTGGTGGCCTAAGGCAGCGAATTGGGGTGAGCTCTTTCAGGCAAGCGGCATTGGAATTCCGAACAATACACAGCTCCATCGGAGCACTGTGCTCCGGTTGAGCCAGGAAACTAGAACTAGGACGTTGAAACTGCTGTTTCTTCCGGTGAGTAGTATGGATGTAGTTTTGCATTGTGGTCAATTGTTGCCAGGCAAGGTGGGTGTCAATTGGCAACCAGCAACCAGCGTCTAAAGTTGCCTGTTCCAGCAACAGAAACAAAACATGGCAATAGCCGTAAGCATACGGATAATCTTAGTAAGGAACTGTAAAATCTTTACATAAGCCGGGGGTGTGCGGTATTTGTCGCACAGCTGGCCGGCGTCATAGCCCCACCATGCCACCCCCGGCCTTCTCCCCTCCCCCTCGCCACGGTCGACGCTCAGTATTAATTCAACGCTTTGGAACTTCCAACTTTCTCCTCGCAAACCTTTTTTCCTTCAATTTTGTACATCTAGGCCTTCGTTCGCCTTGCTACTCAGATACCCGTTCACCGTGTCTCTTCACATCTCTACACAATGTCGACTTCTCTCGATCAATTGAAGGCCACTGGCACCGTATGTTGTTTGCCTCTCCCAATTGCAAGTCGGATAACTAACCATTCGTTTTGTGTCGATGTGTAGGTCGTGGTCTGTGACTCTGGTAAGCTCTTTTTCTTCTCCTATTCATCCGGCTTGTTGAATACCCATGCTAACGGCTTTTCGCTCTAGGTGACTTTGCCAGTACGTTGATACCTTGATGATAAAAATGAAAAGTCGCGTTGGTACTGATGCTTTGCGATAGCTATTGGCAAGTACAAGCCACAGGATGCCACCACCAACCCTTCCCTGATCCTCGCTGCTTCCAAGAAGCCCGAGTACGCCAAGCTCATCGACGTTGCCGTTGAGTACGGCAAGAAGACCGTGCGTGTCTACTTTATCAAGCATGACCCGAGAAATACATTGACATAAGTCACAGGGTAGCACCGTTGACGAAAAGGTCGATGCCACTCTCGACCGTCTTCTCGTCGAGTTCGGCAAGGAGATTCTTCAGATCATTCCCGGAAAGGTCTCCACCGAGGTCGATGCTCGCCTCTCCTTTGACACCAAGGCCTCCGTTGACAAGGCCCTGCACATCATCGAGGTATTTATTCTTAAAAAAAAAGATACTAAATCCAGTTCTGACACGCCGCATAGCTCTACAAGTCCATTGGTATCTCCAAGGACCGCATCCTGATCAAGATTGCCTCGACCTACGAGGGTATCCAGGCCGCCAAGATCCTGCAAAAGGAGCACGGCATCAACTGCAACTTGACGCTCATGTTCTCGACCGTCCAGGCCATTGCTGCCGCCGAGGCCGGTGCTTTCCTCATCTCCCCCTTCGTCGGCCGTATTCTCGACTGGTACAAGGCTGCCCACAAGCGCGACTACACTCCCCAGGAGGACCCTGGTGTCAAGTCGGTGCAGAGCATTTTCAACTACTACAAGAAGCACGGCTACAAGACCATTGTCATGGGTGCCTCGTTCCGCAACAAGGGTGAAATCACCGAGCTTGCTGGCTGCGACTACCTGACCATCTCGGTATGTTTTTCTAGAAAAATATATCTATCTATCTATATATATCTAACTTTTTGTAGCCCAACCTTTTGGAGGATCTCTTGAACTCCACCGACGCCGTCCCCCAGAAGCTCAACGCTTCCGACGTTGCCTCTCTCGACATCCCCAAGCGCGAGTACCTCAACGATGAAGCTCTCTTCCGCTTCGACTTCAACGAAGAAGCCATGGCCGTCGAGAAGCTCCGCGAGGGTATCTCCAAGTTCGCCGCCGATGCCGTTGTCCTCAAGGACATTCTCAAGGCCAAGATCCAGGCTTAGATTGTTTGGTCTTGCTGAATAATAATACAAAAAAAAATTGAATCTATTCTACAAAAAATTTGCACATGCCGATGATTCGGATGCCACGATTATGACATCATGATAGAGAACGGACCGGGATGTGCATTATTTCTTGTTTCCTTTGTTGTTTTACTTTTTTTTTTTTTTAGTTCTTGTGGTGTCACAGACTTTTCGTAAATAAATACCAATGAAGCAAATTGCCGGACATACAGCTACAGCAATGTTATGATAATATAATAGACTTGCTCCAAAAATACAATACCATACATACATACATACATGTAGCGCGGGGCAGGAGGGGCAATCACGTGACGGCCTGGCCAGCGTGCTTATGAATCCGCGGCGGCGATGGTGTCAGCATGACGGGCCGCTCTCGGCGGGGTATGACGTTCGTATACATTATTCAATTGACACGTCGATTTATTTAAATAAATTATAAAGGTATAACATAGAATATACATTGTATATTTGTAACTGTTTATTTATTTATTTAAATATATAGTATTGATGAAAGCTGTGTAGAAGTATAGCTGTCCTGGCTGTACTAGTATCGATGAACCGAGTAAACAAACACCAAGGTACAGAATACACACACATGCCAGTAATAGACCGAGGCCTCACTAGGCACTGGAAGAAAAGCATCAATTGACAATCCTCCGAGCAAACGATGTTATTTTACTATTACCATTACTGAGCAAGGTAAAGTCGTTCTGGCCAAGTGGGGGTGCCGCGGGACCTGCTCTCTTATAACCGCCGCCTGCCGGCTCAAGTTAACCTCTCCTCTTTCCCCCATCGTGTGCGATTCAAGAGCAGGAATCACCCTTTCTAAAAAATAATCATCCATCTCAGTCGAGAATCATAAAAACCGCCACAATGGTCAAGGCCGGTAAGTGCCCATTTATGCTTATTTGCCTCTCCTCCAGTCACAGCTGCGGATTCCTTCTCCGCGATCGACCCCTCTTGAGCACATTTGAGCACCTTGCGAGAACGTCCTCACATCATTCACTTTCCACCGTTCGCTCTCATTCGCTCTTAGCACGCTGACAACATCTAGTCGCTGTTATCCGTGGAGACTCCAACGTCAAGGGCACTGTCACCTTTGAGCAGGCCGACGAGAGCTCCCCCACCACCATCTCATGGAACATCTCCGGCCACGACCCCAACGCCGAGCGTGGTATCCACGTCCACCAGTTCGGTGACAACACCAACGGCTGCACCTCTGCCGGCCCTCACTGTATGCGAAGAAACTACCTACCAGTATATTTCATCAGAAACTGACCACTGACCCACTCAGTCAACCCTCACGGCAAGACCCACGGTGCTCCCGGCGACGAAGAGCGCCACGTTGGTGACCTGGGCAACTTCAAGACCGATGCCCAGGGCAACGCTGTTGGTTCGACCACGGACAAGCTGATCAAGCTGATCGGTGTTGAGAGCGTTCTCGGAGTACGTCCCTTTCACCTTCTTACAACAGAACATGCACACTGATACTGTCAATCTAGCGCACCATCGTCGTCCACGCCGGCACTGACGACCTCGGCAAGGGTGGCAACGAGGAGTCCAAGAAGACTGGTAACGCTGGTCCCCGCCCAGCCTGTGGTATGTTGAGAACAATCCGTCTTTCACCTGGAGTTCAACGCTAATTTGCTTGCTAGGTGTCATTGGCATTGCTGCTTAAATAAATATAAATTGAGAACGATGACGCAAATTGTATCTGCTATCATGGAACCAGCTATCTAGAATGCAATACAACAGATTGAATCTACTACCTACAATAGTAATACTGACAACGCGTGCTTACTCTGGTAATTAACTTGTAAAAGAATACTTACATGTACCAGTTGACTATCAAATTGCCTGTATTTCAATGTCAACTGCCTCAAATGCTGCTACAATCCATTGTTTTCTAGAATATCATTGTGACGGTTGGCTGCATGCCCCGCTTAAATAAAACGCACACGACCAGTTGACACAGGCAGAGACTACAATATCCAGATGCTTCACATCAATTACCCGATAGTTAGCATTAATGTAGTCTATATTTCCTGTCCTATGCCGCAGTATTAATTAGCTGCAATCCATGGCTAGTGTCACACCGCCAGCTGTTGGTGACTGTTCTCCACACCTGCTTTGCTTTCGTGGCCCGTTCGCTCGATGCTTAACTCCGCCTCCACATTGTGTGTGCTTCTCTTCCCTCCTCACCTCCTCACCTTTCTCTTCGTTTCCTTTCCCTCCCTTATTGTTTTTGGATCCAATTTTTCTACCATGCCTCTTGAAGCTCGAGTCAAGTCGGTCCTCTCCGGCGACACCCTTGTCTTGTCACATGTCACAAACCGAGGACAGGAGCGCACCCTGAGCTTGGCATATGTGTCCGCTCCCCGCCTGCGGAGGGAGGGCGACGAGGTATGCTATTTCCTTTATTTACGTTCTGTGTGTATCTCTCTAACACGCGACCTTCCAGCCATTCGCATTTGCCTCGCGCGAATTCCTTCGAGAGCTGCTCGTTGGCAAAGTCGTCCAATTCCAAGTCCTCTACGCCATCCCCACCGGCGTCAAGCGCGAATACGGAATCGTCAAACTCCCCGGAACCAACGCCTCGCTACCGGAGCTCGCCGTGCAGGAAGGATGGGCTCGCGTGCGCGAAGAAGCAGGCAAACGCAGCGACGAGACAGAAGAGTCGCTGGCACTGCTGGAGAAACTGAGGGCGCTGGAGAACCAGGCCCGCGCTGACGGCAAGGGCGTCTGGGGCCCTTCTGAGAAGGGATACCTTGAGACTGACTACGAGGTGGCTGATGGGAAGGCTCTCGTGGAACAATATAAGAACAAGGAGCTCGACGCTGTTGTGGAGCGGGTGTTGAACGGCGATAGGTATTTGATTCGCTTGTTTTTGGAACAGAACCGTCATCTCCAGACGTTAATTGCCGTCGCCGGTGTTCGTTCCCCGGCTTCTCCTCGTGTGACTGCAGATGGTACTCAACAGCCTGGCGAGCCCTTTGGCGACGAGGCCCAGCAGTTTGTGGAAGCGAGGCTGCTGCAGCGCAAGGTCAAGTCGCAATTGCTCGGTGTGACCCCCCAGGGACAGCTGATCGGATCGGTGCTGCACCCCAACGGCAACATTGCCAAGTATCTCCTCGAGGCCGGTCTGGCCCGTTGCTTCGACCACCACTCTACCTTGCTGGGCGGAGGAATGCTGAGCTTCCGTCAGTCCGAAAAGCTGGCCAAGGATAAGAAGATTGGCTTGTTCACCGGACATGTCGCTGCTAAGGGACCTGCGGGCGCTGCTGACAATGATTATATTGTTGGCCGTGTGCTCAATGCCGACACCATCTTCTTGAGAAACAAGGCCGGCACCGAGAAGAAGATTAGCCTCAGCAGTATCCGACAGCCCAAGCCCTCCGACCCCAACCAGGCTCCCTTTGCCGCCGATGCCAAGGAGTATCTGCGAAAGAAGGTTATTGGAAAGCACGTCAAGGTCACGATTGACGGCAAGAAGCCAGCTAACGAAGGCTACGAAGCACGCGATGTTGCCACTGTTGTTCAGGGCAACACGAACATTGCTCTCTACTTGGTTGAGGCTGGTTATGCCTCTGTGATCCGCCATCGACAGGATGACGATGACCGATCTCCTGAATACGATTCTCTTTTGATCGCAGAAGAAGCTGCCAAGAGCGAGGAAAAGGGAATGTGGGCGCCCAAGGCTCCCAAGGGCAACCAGTACCAGGACTACTCGGAGACTCTACAAAAGGCTAAGATGGAAGTGTCTATCCTGCAACGACAGAAGCGAGTGCCAGCTGTTGTCGATTTTGTCAAGTCCGCCTCCCGTTTCACCGTTCTCGTGCCCCGTGAGAATGCCAAGTTGACTTTTGTCCTTTCTGGCATTCGTGCTCCCAAGTCGGCTCGCAATCCTGGAGATCCCGCTGACCCATTCGGAAATGAAGCGCACGAGTTTGCCAACAAGAAGGTTACGCAGCGCGATGTCGAGATTGATGTCGAGACCATCGACAAGGTCGGTGGCTTTATTGGGGTTTTGTACATCAACCGCGAGAACTTTGCCAAGCTGTTGGTTGAAGAAGGTCTCGCGACAGTCCACGCGTATTCGGCCGAGCAGTCTGGCCATGGACAAGAGCTGTTTGCCGCTGAGACAAGGGCCAAGGAGGCCCGGAAGGGAGTGTGGCACGACTGGGACCCAAGCAAGGACGCAGAGGAGGAAGAAGCCACAGAAGCCGTTGCAGGCAACGGCGCCGAAGAGACCACTGCCGAGCGCCGCAAGGACTACCGCGACGTGGTGGTCACACACATCGACCCAGCAACGGCCAAGCTCAAGGTGCAGCAGATTGGAACTGGCACCTCGGCCCTGACCGAGCTCATGAACTCGTTCCGCTCATTCCATATCAACAAGGCCAACGACACGCCTCTTCCGGGTCCGCCCAAGGCAGGCGATTTTGTTGCCGCTCGCTTTTCCGAGGACAACGAGTGGTACCGGGCCAAGATCCGGAGAAACGACCGCGAGAAGAAGACGGCCGAAGTGCTGTACGTGGACTATGGAAACTCCGAAGTGATCCCTTGGTCTCGCCTGCGCCCTCTGTCGGCGCAGTTCTCGACGCAAAAGCTCAAGCCCCAAGCTGCCGACGCCGTTCTCTCGCTGCTCCAGTTCCCCGTGTCTGCGGATTACCTCGCGGATGCGGTGCAGGTGATTGAAGAGCAAACAGCCGAGCGCGAACTCGTCGCCAATGTCGACTACATTTCGCCTGAGGGAACCCTGTACGTTACCTTGCTCGACCCGGGCGCGTCGCAGAAACTGGAAGAGAGCATCAACGCCGAGGTCGTTCGGGAGGGACTCGCAATGGTCCCGCGCAAGCTCAAGGCCTGGGAGCGCGCATCGGCCGCTACACTGGCACACTACAAGAAGGTCGAGGACGAAGCCAAGCAGAACCGACGAGGCATGTGGGAATACGGTGATCTGACCGAGGATTAAGTTGGTTCTTCTTTCTTTCAAACTGGTGGTTCGGGAGGATGGCCAAAAGTTACGATTTTGCTTAGTGATTATTATTTACGACATGACCGCATGTAAATAGCATGATTACGCAGCAGCCCGTGGTAATGAATTCATTCCAGCTGGTGAAATCTGTTGAGCTCAGATTGTTCTTATAATTTATGAGTATATGTAATTAGTGGATCCGCGAATAGCGGTGAACTGATCGCTGGTGATTTCCGGGGCTTCCGGGGAGATACGATGAGAAAAGTCATCTGATGGACCGGACGCCTCGTGTTCTGCTCTGCATGTGCCCGCAGGAAACCTTGTAGAGCAAGCCATTTAAAAGGAAAACTAACATTCTTTGTCTATCATAATCAGCATGTCGTAAACATCTTAAAGCCTTAGTTCAAGAGCAACAGAGCTTATCGGTAAGTCAGGTGGGGGGCGCAAACACCAATCGGCGGCTGATCGTCTTCGCTGTGTTCCTGGCTTTTTCTTTTGCGTTTTCCAACGGACTTTTGTCTCCTTGCTTGCTGCTATCGACCTTGGATTTTCGTCGAGTACTTGTTCGTCCCAATAACAAACCCGCGAGAAACCCCGCAAGTCGACACGATGGGCTTCTGGTCACGCAAACAAGAAGAACCAGCCGCCTCTGAAGAAGGCGGCGAAACACCACCACCAACAACCAAGGGCGACCTCAACAAGATCGCAGCCGAGAACGACGTCACGGCGTCGGCGAACCAGGCCGCTGGTACCGCATGGCTGGCTGGCCATTTGAACCATTTGACGCCGGAGCAAGAGGAGAAGCTGGTCGAGTTCAAGGCGCTGGTGGAGGAGAAGGGGTACTACAAGCCCGCTGGCAAGGACGGGGAGATTGCTAGTCATACGGATGCTACATTGCTGTTTGTTCCCTGGAAAACCAAAAAAAAAAAGAGAGATTCGGTGAGCTAATATTTGGTAGACGGTTCCTGCGCGCTCGCAAGTTTGATGTTCAGGGCGCGTACAAGCAATTCACCGAGACGGAGGACTGGCGCAAGGCGGAGAAAATAGACGAGTTATACGAGAACATCAGACTGGAATCTTATGACCGCACACGGCAAATGGTGAGTTTCTCTCTCTCTCTCTTTTCTTGAGAAAAGCTCATGCTAATGATTATAATATAGTACCCCCAATGGACCGGCCGCCGTGACCGCCGCGGAATCCCCGTGTATCTCTTCGAAGTCAAGCACCTCACCAACAAAAACGTCTCGAGCTTTTCGAGCGAGGTATCTGCACAGGGCGCGTCGGAAACACACAAGGACTCGACGATTCCAGCACGTCTGCTCTGCCTGTTCTCGCTGTATGAGAACCTGCTCCAATTCGTACACCCGCTATGCTCGGCCCTCGCGCGCCCGAACCCAGAGACTCCGATTGTCTCGTCCAACAACATCGTCGACATTAGCGGAGTCAGTCTGATGCAGTTCTGGAACTTGAGAAGCCACATGCAGGATGCGAGCGTCTTGTCGACGGCGCACTACCCGGAGACTCTGGATCGTATCTTTGTACGTACCTCCTCCTCCTATTTTCTCGTTTCTTACTAATAATGCTCAACCAGATCATCGGCGCCCCCTCCTTCTTTCCTACCGTCTGGAACTGGATCAAACGCTGGTTCGACCCCGTCACCGTATCCAAAATTTTCATCCTCTCGTCCGCCGAAGTCACATCGACCCTGGAAACATTCATGGACCCAGCCACGATCCCATCGCAATACGGCGGCACGCTCGACTTTAAATGGGGCGATATGCCGAATCTCGACGAGCCTGCGCGTAAACTAGCTGGTGGCGTTGAGCAGGCGGAGGGTGGGTATCTCAAGGGTCCGATGAGATATCTTGGAGATCATATTGAGGTTCTCGGGACCGATCAGGGTCAGCCAAGGAGGCAGACTATTCCTGTGCCATCGACAACAACGTCAGAAACCGAGGAGGTAGCTCCAGTGCAGGATCCAAGTGAAAAAGTGGAAGAGCTGGGCGGCAAGACGGATGAAGTTTACGTTGAGAACGGGGCTCCGGTTGCATAGTTTTGTTGTTGGTGCGGATATATATTACATGTTAGGACGTACATTCATGTGCTGCTTTGCAATATTGAACATGTCATAGACGTTTGGTTTGGGCATATATGTTTGAGTTCTTTTACTGGCATATTGAACATTGAATGCATCTAATTATATTGCTCCTGTACAAAGTTGACGACAAGGGATGATTGGAAATGAAGATATAATAGATATGGTATATTCTAAAGAAATAATCAAGAGCTCGCCCGAGCAAGCTGTCTATCAACTCGGTGTATGTGTATATGATGCATGAACGTGGGAAAAAAATGAAACTCCTAGGCAATGCTAATGCAAACTGGTCCTCCACCCAACTCCAAATAAACTCCCGCTCGGATGGATATGTAAAAAAAAGGACAAGACGATGATCTTTTTTTAGATCCCGGTATCGTCATCAGAGCCAGACTCGGCCTGGTCACCACTCTCGTCAACCCCCATATCGTCATTATCGTCCAATTCAAAATCAGACGAGTCGCTTCCCCCAAAAGGATCGTCGTCGTCGCCGCTCTCTGCCCAAAAGTCAGACTCGTACGCATTGGCAGCCAACTTTTCGGCAGCGGCGTCGGCCAGTGTGGACTCGAACGTGGGCATGATGAATCCCTCGGGGATGTCCATTTTCGAAGAGTTGACGTTCTGCTGCACGCGCGCTTTGTAGCCCTCCTTGTCATTGCGCAGTTGCACACCGGCGTCGACGTTGGCGGCCGACGAGCATTCGGCGTCGTCCAGAAGCGACAAGATGGAAATCAGCACGGACTCGACTCGTTGGGCGGGCGACCAGCGCTCGGCGGCGGATTCGCCAGACATCTCGTCTTCGCCGGGGGCGTGGAGGATGGAGATGCAGAGTTTCCCGTCGGGGTAGATGTTGGGGTGCCAAATCGGTCGGGTGAAGCGGAATTCTGATCATGTCTCAGGTTAGTAATCATGTATCGGTCAGATCATTAGGGCACATATTACCTGGAGGGGAATAGGGATAGTTAGATGGAAATTCCATCAACGCCTTGAAATAACCTCCATAGTACATGGAGTCGGGGTTCAGGACGATGAGAGCGACGTCCCAGCGGAAGATATCCTCGTCGCGCAACTGTAGTAGAAATATATGTTAGAATCCTTTTTTATGCTTATTTGACACTAATAAGCCAGTCCTACCTCAATGTTGACCCATTTCTCCTTGGAAAGAGCCTTGAACTCGTTCATCAAGATTCGCTCCGCCATGGCTGTGGTGGTGGCGGTAGTGAGAGAGCTGTGGTGTTGAACGTGGATATGCAGTAGATGTTGAAAAGGAAATCAGAGTTGAGAGAATTTGGATTTGCAAGATGAAAACAAAAAGAAAAGAGGATTCGATTAATATGCCTCGAGGGTCGCTCAAAGCAGGCGGTCGAAGGCGGAGATGTCTAGGAGAGAGACGCCGCCGATAAGGAATTGGGTGCGCCTTGCCTATCTTGGACTAGTGCCACATCCTGTGACAAGGGACACAAGGGTTCTTTCATGTGCCTGCAGCAAGTGACTGTGTCTGATATTGTGTCTTTTATTGTATGGATTATTGTTCTGTGGCAGGAAAAAAGAGTCCTCGCATAGTACTTATTGTATCCTAATAATGACTGGTCACGCAATCGCTGTCATCTATGTAACTACCGCATCTTTATGACAGAAAATACCGAGTCAATTTGCCAAATAATCAATTAATAAACGACTAAAATTATTTAATCTCAATATTCATCCAAGTATAACAGTCCAACGACTGGCATAATGAAAAAAAAAAAAAAAAAACGGTGGTGAAAGAAATTTCCTCTTTGGGAATTAATCCAGCCATCTCAGCTGAACTGCATACTTTCTCCATGCATGCTCCATAGTTCCCCCGTACTGCACATGTCAAGTGATCGGCGGCAAGTGATCGCATAAGCTTACTACGTACTGTATGCTAATGACCACTAGATTTGGCGATATTCTCGTACCCCTCACAGGCTGCCACTGCGCTCGCAAGGCTAAAGGTGGGGCAATCGGGCGGCTAAATTCCGCCGGTTCTTGAAGAATGAAATATTTTTCTTCTGGTAAACCCTGGAATGAAGACTTCGTGTCGTTGTTTACTCTTAGTCTCTTACAACAGTCCCTGCAGTCCTACCTCTGCGCCAAGGCAAGGCCCATCCAATGCCATTGAAGGTAATGCCACTGGTCATGCATGTAAGGAAGAGGATTGGCGGTGAGCTGATGACGCTATCTAGGCCATCCCAACCCTGAGCACGAGAATCGGCTAACTAGTAGGCCAAAATAATAATTTAGTATTAGATTGACGCTTCCAGACCAGTGAGTCATACCTCGTGTCAAAGAACATGACGAATTATGAGTCTTGAGCTACTGCTGCAGTTCTCCGCAGTCTGCTGTCATCTGGCTAGATGGTTCGCCATTTGCACCGCGAGTAGATTGTTATTATTATTATTCTTCCCAATCAATGCAATGCTTTAGCAATAGCATCCGAGCCAAGGGCCTGGATTGCAGAGTTTTCCGTGAAAATTTCGATAAAAATTTGCCGTTGAAGTCGGTTTTAGGGTCTCTAGTGGAGGTGGGGTTTGGCGACGCAGACACTCATTCGCCTCACGCCGACTCCAAAAGCGTCGTAGCCGCGGTGGAAGCCTGGTTGATGCAACAATAACAGAGGCTAAAACGCCTCTCCGGAACAGAACGAGATGTTATCGCCAGGACTAACTGATTCAGTCAAGTAGATAACAACTTAACAAGGGCCAGCTCCACCGGGCCCGGCTGCAAGACCCGCAGGCCCTCGCTGTGGTTACTGGCTTCCCTTAGCTCCTGCCTAAGCTCCGCACCTGCAGTGCGTGCACCATGCTATCATCCTCGCCCTCGTCTCCATCTCTTTCTCTCTCCCTCTCCTCTCCCCATCTGCGCGCCTTTATTCCCCGACTCACTCTTCGCGCTGCTGTTCTGCTCCCAGATCAGCTTCATCTGTGACGCGATCTGAAGAACACTCCGCTCCGCCCAGCCAACACAGGGCGCGTCAGTTCTCGCTCACGCCCGATGCCGGGAATGCTTTCATCTTGAGCGCTGCCACCAAATGAGCGACGTCCAGCTACCATAGCTCTACCGACTTCTCTCTCCCACCTTCGCTTGCTGAGAAGCAATGGGATTACAATGCCACGGTCCCATTTGGGTCATCGATGACCTTACACCCTGTTTCCAACGCAAGTACGTGACCCCAACCACCGCCACTGCCACAAGCGGAAAGCCAAAAAAGAAAAGAAAAAAAAAAAAAAAAAAACAAACAAAAAGACAACACAACCCCCACTGTTTCGCTGAATACTGACGTCTGTCTATGTAGCTACCTTCAAATCCTCTTTCCGCTTATCGCCTGCGGTCTCTCTCTTGTCCTGATTGTTTTTCGCATCGTTTATCCTCGACTCGCGGAATGGCGACGCTCCGCATACCGGCCTCTAACCAATGACAACGCCAATCCAGACGGCGTAGACGAAAGCGAGGAAGAAGAAGATGTCGCCGATCTAGTCTTGCACAAGTCGGCCAGTCGCATTTCGCACGGCGATTTCGAAGTTAACCGCGCCCCGGGACAACTGCTCATCGTCATCATCGAGCTTGTTGGTTTGCTGGTTGAGGTCGGCGTCTCTGCCACTGTACTTATCACCCAGGCCTGGGGTCACAATGACGATATCGCTGCCGCCGTAAAGCTAGCATCATGGGCTTATGTACTTGCTCTGGTCATCGCTCGCTTTGTTCTATCTACCCTGGACAAACAGATCAAGCCAAGCCTGTGGAACCACACTACTTCCTTATACGGCATTCAATGGCTCTTGGTTGTATTTGTATTCCGCTCTGAGGTCATCCACCCACGGTCGAGACACGCTCTCATCCTGTCCTCCATCGAGTTTGCTGTGTCGACTGTCTTGGTTTCTCTGTCCATCACTACCAGAAGGGGCAACAAGAGTGTCTTGCTTCAGCGCGAAGATGACCTCGAGCCACCACACCAGCCATACGCTAGTCTGTTGTCGCTGATCACTTTCTCCTGGCTAGATCCCCTCATCCGACAAGGCTATTACCAACCCTTGGAGCTCGAAGATGTATGGAATTTAACCGTGTCGCGCCATGCTAGTACCATTTTGCACCAGTTCCGTCAGCAATACAAGAACTACAAACTGCTCTGGAAACTGCTGCGCTTTTTCGACAAAGACCTCGTGACCCAGGCCGCTTGGACTATCTTTTCGAACTTGTTCACCTTCATCCCGACCTTGTTACTGAAAGCCATCCTCGAGTATGTCGAGGACCCGCGATCAACACCAGCAAATGCCGCCTGGCTTTATGCCATTTTATTGTTTGTGTCCGGCGCTATGCAAGGTATAGCCGATGGCCAGGCTCTCTGGATTGGCCGAAACAACATCGGTCTCAAATTACGCGCCATCATCATTGGTGAAATTTATTCCAAGGCATTGCGACGCAAAGCCGGTGCAACTACTGAGGCCAAGGAGGAGGACGACGACGACGAAGACTCCAAGAAGAAAAAGAAAAAGTCCGACAAGGAGGATGAGAATCCGGCCCAGATGGCCAGGCTTGGTACCATTATTAACTTGATGGCAATCGACTCTTTCAAGGTCAGCGAGGTTTCTGCCTATCTTCATTTCCTATGGGCTAGTGTGCCAACCCAAGTGATTATCGCCGTCTTTCTGCTGTATCGTGTTCTTGGTTTCAGCTCCTTTGCCGGCATTGCCCTGATGGTTTTGATTCTGCCCGTCAATCTCTTCATCGCACGCAGCTTCCGTCACATCCAAAACGAAATCCTCGCTAAAACCGATGCTCGCATCCACTCCACCAACGAGGTTTTGCAGAATATCCGAATCATCAAATACTTTGCCTGGGAACGTCGATTCAAGGAAATTGTTAATGAGAAACGACGCGAAGAACTCAAAGCTTTACGGTACAGATACATCCTGTGGTCATGTGCCGCCACGGTCTGGTACGGTACCCCGATTCTAATCACCTTCACGACATTCGTGCTCTACACTGTCGTTGAGAAGAAGCCGTTATCTCCGTCCATCGCCTTCCCAGCCTTGTCCATGTTTTCGCTCCTCCGTGTTCCATTGGATCAACTTGCAGACATGATTGCCCACGTTCAGGAATCCCAGGTATCCATTGAACGTGTGGAAAAATTCTTGAGCGAGGAAGAAACGGAGAAGTACAGCCAGCTACGTAACCACCACCACGACGAGCCTCCCAAGATTGCCCTCGAAAATGCCACCTTATCATGGGGCTCCAAGTCTGGCAGCGACGCTCAAGACCCTAGTGGAGATGCGTTCCGACTCATCAACATGAACGTTTCGTTCAAGCTCGGTGCCTTGAACGTGATTGCCGGTCCCACCGGGTCCGGAAAGACTTCGCTTTTGATGGCTCTTTTGGGTGAAATGAGACTTTTGGCAGGTCATGTTCATCTTCCTGGAGTGACAACAAACCGCGCCGAGTTGCCAGTGGACCCAGAAACCCTACTGACCGAGAGCATTGCCTACTGTGCTCAAGAGGCATGGCTTGTTAATGACACAATCAAAGAGAACATCGTATTCGCCTCGCCTTTTGATAAGCAGCGCTACAATGCAGTCATCAAAGCCTGCGCCCTCGAACGCGACTTTACTATCTTAGAAGCCGGGGACGAGACACTTGTGGGCGAAAAAGGTATTAGTCTTTCCGGTGGTCAAAAGCAACGTATCTCTCTTGCACGCGCAATGTACAGTAGAGCGCGTCATTTGTTGTTAGATGACTGTCTCAGTGCGGTTGACTCTCACACCGCAAAGCACATTTTCAGCCAGGCGATTAGAGGCCCCCTCATGGCACACCGAACTTGCATCCTCGTCACCCACAACGTTGCTCTTACTGTTCCCGAAGCCGACTACGTTGTTGTTATGGACAACGGAAAGATTTCGACCCAAGGAACTTCTGACAAGGTTGCGGCATCTGGAGCGCTCGGGAAAGAGCTTCTCGAATCGCGACCAACGTCACGAGCAGGCTCCAAGGCTCCTTCTCGCACTCCGTCCGTTCTAGAAGAACACGTGGAAGGTGCTAATGGAGATTCTAATGGGACCACAAACGGAACTACCAAGGCTGTGCCTGGTGCCGAAGCTACTGAAGGCAAAAAATCCGGACAAAAGCACAAGGAGTCGAAGGCTACTGGAAGTGTTAAGTGGTCAACCATCAAGATGTACCTGGTTGCCATGGGTCCCTGGTATTATTGGATTGCCGGTGTGAGCGTCTTCGTGGCGCAACAGATTGGTAATGCTGCGACCAACGTGTGGATTCGCCAGTGGGCAAACGCGTACGAGGTCCAAAAAGAGAGCCCTACAGATGTCGGTAGCTATGGAATCATGTCCGATCTCAAGGGTCCATCTTTCGTTGCAGGTAGTGTGCCACGCACTGGTTCTTGGGGAGGTGTTCAATTAAACCCGTTCAGAAGTTCCGACACTGAAAGCCAGGTGGATGTTAATTATTACCTCGGCGTATATGCATTACTCGGTCTCATCTATGTTGTCGTTTCGTTGATTCGAGAATTGGTTCTATTCTGGGGATCTCTTCACGCTTCATGGGAGATGCACGAGAAGCTACTGACCGCTGTCCTCTACGCCAAATTCAAGTTTTTCGACTCCACTCCTCTCGGTCAGCTGATGAACAGGTTTTCCAAGGATGTCGAAGCAGTTGACCAGGAGGTCGCGCCTGTCACCATCGGTATGCTTCACAGCCTTGCGTCAGTCATCATGATTATAGGCATTGTTTCCTACATCACCCCGGGCTTCTTGATCGCTGCTGTAATCATCACTTTGACATTTTCTGCTATTGGAGCTTTCTACCTTAACGCCTCAAGAGACCTGAAACGGCTTGAGTCGGTGCAACGAAGTCCCCTATACCAGCAATTCGGCGAGACTTTGACCGGAATCGTCACCATTCGAGCATACGGTGATCCTCAGCGGTTCATAATCGACAACCACCGTCGTATCGACGCCTATAACCGACCACACATTTATCTTTGGGCTAGTAACCGCTGGCTGGCCTTCCGGGCGGATATGATCGGTGCTCTCGTTTCGTTCCTTTCCGCCGCCTTTGTATTAATTAATATCGGCAAAGTCGATGCTGGTGCTGCTGGTTTGTCTCTCACCTATGCTGTCACTTTTACAGAAAACGTTCTGTGGCTTGTGCGGTTGTATGCGGAAGCCCAGACGAACATGAACTCAGTTGAACGAGTTCGCGAGTATCTAGAGGTTGAACAAGAGGCCGCGAAGGTCATTGAAGATCGTCGGCCACCTTCAGGCTGGCCCGCCAAGGGTGGTGTAGAGTTTGTTGATTACTCTACTCGATACCGGTCCGACTTGGACTGTGTTCTAAAAGATGTCTCATTCTCTGTCAACCCTGGAGAGAAGGTTGGTATCGTTGGGCGAACTGGCGCCGGCAAAAGTTCGCTTGCTCTTGCTCTCTTCCGAGGCTTGGAAGCCGAAGCAGGAACAATCAAGATCGATGGAATCGATATCGGTACCATCGGCTTGCAAGATCTGCGTGAGAACATCACCATTGTTCCCCAGGACCCAACGCTTTTCTCTGGAACCATTCGCAACAACTTGGATCCGTTTGGTTTGTTTAGTGACGAGCAGATCTTTGTTGCGTTGCGACGGGTTCATCTGATCGGCCAGGACACCTCTGGACTTGCAACTCCGGCAAGCCCAAGCAATCGTTCACTCGAGAATGTCGCAACAGCAGGTCCAGGAGCTCAGGAGAACAAGAACATATTCCGCAACCTAGAGTCTCCCGTGGCTGAGTCTGGCTCGAATCTGTCCCAGGGACAACGCCAGCTTTTGTGTCTAGCTAGAGCCCTACTGAAGAGCCCTCGAGTTCTCATGATGGACGAAGCGACAGCTTCCATTGACTACGCCACCGACGCCAAGATCCAAGAAACTCTGCGTGAATTGGAAGACAGCACCATTATCACCATTGCTCACCGACTTCAGACCATCATTGACTACGACAAGGTCTTGGTCCTGGATCATGGCAAAGTCATCGAATTCGACCACCCGTGGACTCTGATCAACAAGGAGAACGGCAGTTTCCGAGGAATGTGCGAGAACAGTGGCAACACCGAAATTCTCTTTGAGGGGGCTAAGAAAGCATGGGACAGCAAGAGACTTGTCGAGACTGACTAAGAAGCTAAATTTACATTGATTCGCGCAGAATGTGTACACAAACCATTTTCCTCATATCGTTTGTTTGATTGATTTAATGGTTTTTTTTTTAATTGTTTGCGGATCATCTTTCTGTACATATCCGCCGTGTTGCCTTGTCGAATTTACTACAGACCAAAAAAGGATGTCGATCGATACATTTTTGAGTTTATTTTGATTTGAAATCATTTTCGGATTTTACGAGTAAATGGGTGGCTTTGTCGGTTTTTTTTTTATTTATTTACCTGCATTTTGTGTCAATATTGCAATCGCTTTAAGTTGTGTATGAGATTGCTAATAGATTGTTCTAAAAATGGCTATTTCTTGAAAAGTCCAGATTGCTTATGAGCTGTAGATTTGGTTTCTTCATACACGTAGCAAACGACATGTTGATTTTTTCTTCTCATTTTTAACTTAAGGCTAGCAGCAGAATTCAATTTGCGAACAATCAATCAACGCAACAATAGCAATAACAATACCTAGTCAAAGTCAATCAAGTCCCCCTCAACCGCAGACGGTTCTAATGTAGGCACTGCCGGCGTAAACGACTGGACCCAGCGCGTACGAGCACCGGTTTCCTCGTCACTGGCAGGAGAGAGGACTCGGACATCGAGATCCTCCACTGGCCGCGGCTCTGTGAATAGGTTCGCCGCTTCATCCTCATCGAGACGTGCCAGGATTTTCTCCGTGGCTTCGGCGCTGAGTCTCTGGTCGAGCATCCGATCGTGTTCGCGTGAGCCGCCCTGGGCGAATTTCTGGAAAGCTTGAACGCGCTCGACGTCGTTTTTGACGGTTGTTTGTCGCTGTTGTTGTCGACGGGGTTCGGGAGTGTTGGCTTTGCTAGGTGAGGATTGAGTGCTTTCGTTGCTCGGTTTTTCTGGGGATAAGGGTCTTGTACTCTTGTATCCACATTGGCACGAGCATGTTGATGCAGAACAGGCCTCGCGGCAGTTGTGCCCACAAGGGAGCGCCTTATCACAGCGTTCTTTGCATTGGATCAAGGCATGGTCGAAGCCGTGGCACTTGACCGGACAACGATGGCCGCAACTAAGTGCCGTTTCGCAAGCAAGATGACATCCTCCATTCAATTCTTTGATATCTTCAGGCTTCGAGACGAATTCTTTTTTGTTATGATTGACACATGTTAGCGGAAGATGAAAGCCTATACGGCGAGACTCTTTGTCTCCTTCGCCCATGATCTTCACCACATCCCACCACAGTGGATCTGTCGAAGCAAGGTTCTGGGCATTTCCAAATATGTAGAACCCCCGACGAGCACGAGAAAGTGCCACACAGACTCGATTTTCAATGGAAAGAAATCCGATGTTGCCTTTGTCGTTGCTCCGGACCAGAGACAGAAGCACAATGTCGTTCTCCTCACCTTGATACGAATCAACCGTGTTGACTTTCAGATGCCTACCCTGCAGGTGCCGGGTATCTTTCAGCAATTTAAGAATTTTCTTCCTTTGGCCGTTGTAGAATGTCAACACGGTGATTTCACTGGGGTCTACACCGGAAAAGAAAAGGTGCAAGAAAAAAGTAACTACCATTTCGGCTTCCTGAGCGTTGTATCTTGAGGATAGGCTGTCCGAGCTTTCCAGCCACTGATGGCAAAACAAGAACGAGCGCACGTCACCCATGCCAGGAACTTTCTCAAGACTGTTCACGGATGGGTGATCTTCAAGGTTGTTGTAGATTGGCGTGAGTAAGCGTCGGATTTCGGGTGCCATGCGACGTTGATGACGAAGAGCTCTGTAGTCGACGCCGTTTTGCACAAGACGTTCAAACATTGACATGTTGAGGAAAAAGGGTTCACCTTCAAGATCTGTAACAGAGCAACTCCCTTGTAGTTGCTTGTGGTCACCGACAAGAATGAGATGCTCGAGAGATTCAACACATGCCGCAGTCACCGGAGCCTCAATGACTTCAGCCGCTTCTTCAATCATGATGATTTTAGGCTTCAGTGCCGACACCAGAGCGCGATACTTGCTAAGTCCGGTGGTAGTCATTCCGATGAGCTTTGTATCCTTGAGGATAGCGTAATGTTCCTCCCACTTGCCAATACGCCAATCGGTTACAGACTTGTTGTATTGTTTCAAATGCCCTCGAAATGCCGATAGAAGTTTTTCTTTGGCCATTCGGCATAAAACGTTATAAACTGTGCCGCGATTTTGGAGAGGAATGTCCCAGAAATTTTCAATGCTGGGATACTCGGCCAACTCGTCGTTAACGTTGCTTCTTCCCTGGAAGCTCTGTTTCAAAGGCACAAAAGGGCCTCTCAGAATCTCAAAATCATCATCTAAGATTCCCTTCTCTTGCTCCATTTCTCGAAGTTGTTCATACTCTAAGTCCATTTCGTCTTCTTCGTATCCGCGGTCTTCGTATCTGTATGTGACCGAGTTTTCAATAAGCATATCACCCGCCCATTGGATGATAGGATCTGCTTGCTCGTCACGGCTCGAGTTTTTCCACCCTTTGGCACCATTGCACAAAGACTCGTACTGTTTCTCCGAGATTATCTTTTGGTCTCGAAAGAAGGTAGCAGGAAGCGGGCCGTGCAAGTCCGTGGTGAAAACCTGTAGGAGGTCTATGATATTCTCGCCGAGCGATTGTAATTTGCGGCTTGCTGGTCCTGTTGCTCCGCCAAACAGAGGTGGGAATGAGGTCGATTTGCGTACTTCATACAGCATACGCTTTCTAACATCTTCATCTGTGCTCCGTCCACCAAGGCGAACATAGTCTGGTACAACCTCTGCCATGTGCTTCAACAGTTGATCAAGGGCATGGTTAGTATGAGCAGCGACTATTATTGGAGGATTTCCCGGCTTCCTGTTTGAGAGGAGCAGTTTCAATGCTGTCACCGAAACATGGGTCTTTCCAGTACCAGGAGGACCCTGGATAATAGCCAGTCGCTTCGTCAAAATGTGGCGGAGGGCTTCCCATTGTGAAGCGTCCAAGTTATTTGCAGGTTGCTGAGGCCAATCTGACAATATATCTACAACCTCGCCAGGAGCCATTCTCATATTTGGGTCTGCTTTCACGTATTCGGGTGCGTCTATGTCTTTTTTAAGGCTGCAAATATGATCTTGAAGAGGAATGCTGTGAGAGATTAGTTAAAAGACTTGATAAGGTTATGGATGGAATCTACCATTCGCCATTCATCAACTGTAGGGTCCTCATGGTGTGACGAACAGCCTCCAAATAGCCTGTGCGGGCTTCGACCATGATCCATTCCTGCTGTGGATCAAAATAAGCCTCGTCCGGGTTCGCGAAGTAAAGGTCGACCCTAGGCGGATGTTGTTTGACCTGGTCCAGTGGTCGGGCAGCCACTGTAGCAATAACGCACTGAGATTTAAAGCAGTCTTTGGCTGGGGATAATGCAACCATTGTTCCAGATATCAGGCGATCGGAGTATTCCCAGACAATGTTTTTGCATGCGCGTGCTGTCGAAAATGATACTTTGATGGCGGCACCTTGTTTAGCAAACGTCATACCAGTAATGTAGACCTGTGATCGAATAAGCGAAGAGAAAACAATTTCCTGTCAGGAAGCTCTCTTTTACCTGATCATATATGCATATATCCTTCGTGTCGGTCATAGAAGGTTTGTTTCTCAAATATGCTACAGAGTCGCGCAGCAAGGCTACCGCGTCTTCCCTCAGCAGCTCGTAATGGGTTCTTAGATATTCTTCCTTCGAGGACCAAGGACCATCGATGCGATTCGGCTCAAGATTGATACAGTTCTCTTCCAGGTCGATGTCCCCTTTCACGCACATGATCTCTTGCGAGGTGGGTATCTCTGGAGAAGCAAGCCACCCTTCTTCTGCACCATGTTTTTGCATTTTGTGTACATATTTCTTAATGTTTGGATTTGCGGCAGATACTGGCCTTTTTGGTGTCTCGCTGGGAGAATCGTCACGTCGGTATTTGGTAGATTTGGGTCCACGTGGAATGTCGCGGGTTTCAAACTCGAGCCTGGACATTTTGACGGATGAACGGAGGAGTCTGGACTGATATGTTTGTTTCAGCGTGTGGTTTAAATGAAGGATAAGTCTAAGATTTTACCTTGTTTTGTTCTCAAGCCGAGCGAGTCAACGGTGAAGGCGTGACTAAGTCGATGTTGACACCGTACTGGAGTGAGGAATCAACCCCAAGCAAAATGAGGTGTGTGTGATAGTGGCTCTAGTTTATAATAAGAATAATCAATGAAGGAAGGAAGAGTGAGAGGAGATTCTGTCATGTGCAAGAAGTAATAAGTAAGAAGTTAGCTAGAAGAGAAAAGAAAAGAAAGGTGGCTGGAGACCGAAGAATCCATTCGATTTATTGTATCTTGAATGGGCCAGCGGAGCTCTTCACCGGTGAGAATGCTATTTGTCGGTTGCAAAGCAGGCTTGGTGGAGCGTTTGTCGAGCTCGCTGAAGCAAACGGCCGCGCAAACGCAGCGGATTTCGGCCGAAGCTTCCTGAGGTTTTGTACAGGCGATTGTCTTATTGTGCAAAATGCATCTATAGTCAATTCATGACGAGGAAAGAACTTGTGGATGAATTGTCACAGGATATACGGACAGTCTTGGTGTTGGCGGTGGTGTTGGCGGTTACCAAAGCGGAAGGCGCGGAGGAAGGAAGGAGCAGGCACGTGTTCTCTCTTGAATAGGGACAATAGTCTTGTACTTTATTCTATCTAACTTCCTTTATCTCACACGTCACAAATGGTACCGACTGGGCCCATCCACCTGAACGCCCATGCGTGACCACATCCCCTCCACCCCGAGGTCTTCCTCGCCACTATGCCTGTTGTTAGCAAAGGAAACAAAACACCCCGGTCGGACGAAGGTTGCTGTTCACTTACTCGTCTTCTTCTATAATAACAGGCTCGGTTTGGCCTTCTGCTAGGTTGGGATTGCGGAATTTGATATGCTGTTTCTATCGCTGGAGTCAATACATGCCTCGCAGTTGTCTGCCGTCGCCTGACTTACCAGTCCTAGAGTGAGATGGATCCCCGAAGCGCCCCAGGTAAATTTATTCTCAGGGACTTTGCCCTCAATCAATGATTGTATGTTTTTAGCCACAACGGCCGCTTGTGCTGCTCCAGGTCTGGCTGCCTTCTGCGCCCCTGTATCGGCAATATCTCCGACGGCGAAAAGATTGGGGTACTTGTCGTCGAGAATCTGCATAGTAGGCTTTACTCGAATAAAGCCGTTGTCTGGATTGATCAGGGATCCAGACTGCGATGAACTAAGATCTTTAACAAGACTGTTATTTGGTGTTTGGCCAGTGGCCAGGATGACAAAGTCTGTCTTGAGCTTTGTGCCGTTGGTGAGTTCAATTTCAACACTCTCTCCATCTTTGGGAAATCCATTTGGAGGGACAATTACGCGGGACCCGGTAATGAGCCTTTCCTCGTCTTAGTCCAAAAGGTCACTGACAACAAAAGGGGAGTAACTTACTGAATACCGAGGGCATCAAACCTCTTTGCGATGATTTCGTGTAATTTTTCATGAAAGTGTGGCATCACATGGGCTCGAGAGTGCACTAAAGTCACCTTCTTTTCCGGATAGAACTCCTTCAAATCAGTGGCCATCTGGACACCAACCGCACCACCGCCAACGATGGTTATCGACTTTGATCGTTTGACGCTGTCTTGATGCTTTTTCAAATAAGCAACGGAGGATGCTTTATCATCATACCGCATTGCAGCAGGCTCTTGAAGCCGAGTTCCGGTGGCAATAGCAAGGTATTCGAATGGAATTTGGGTGGACCCTTGCCATTCTCGGTCGATTTTCACATGTTGAGACTGTATAGACAACACCCGCGCTGACACCACGGTATGAAGAGAACTGTTTGACACTGACGAGAATATGCCGGAGTATGGAATAAACGCTTTGTGTTCGTGTCCTGGAATAACTGCAAATCTTGGCTGTAAGTTTATTAGTACTCCTGTTCTACAAACCCGGGGTTGAATGCTTACAAAGGTGAAGAGATGATTGAAGTGAGTATGAGGCTCTAGTAGCAGTACCTATTGACGATGTGTTAGTTTTATCCAATATATACAAACCGAGGAGAACAATTCTCGACTTACCCGGTGTGTTGTGGGTAAGACCCGTGCCAGCTCCTGTGCTGTCGTCTATTATTCGAAGTTAATTTCTATCAAAAGAAAACAGACACGACGGGAAAGACAAACTTACTCTTCCAACATAAGATCCGCCAATGACAACGATATTCTTCAATGAACTCGCCATTTTGATGCCACTTTACTTATCGAAAGGGGATAGTCGGTATTGTTATACGGCTTCCAAGGAATACACCTCTATTGTTGAAAAAACGAGCAAAGGAAATTGGAATAAAAAGCTCAGGGCTCAGCTATTAATACTTTTGCCAACGCGGCACAATTCCGCCTCACATTTCCAGGCTGGTCCGTTCTTTGAAATTCAACTCCGTGCCACTCGGATATACGCTTATCAGATGATCAGATAACTCAGAATCATCTCCGATATCCCCACTCGGAACGGAATTTTATCCAATGATGTGGACCGCTGGGCTAAACTTTTAGGCGTCTCGGAGGACTCGGCTCGGCCATTCGGGGTTAAGAAACTGATACAGCAGAGAAATCCGAGATCGGCGACTCCTGCGGCAACTGGTATATTTCCATGTCGTGCTCAGACAAGATGAACTACGTAATCGTGTTCTTCAAACGTTATTCTATTCGACCTCTTCCCATGCCTTCTCCAGCATACCCACCCGGAGGTTCAAATTGCCGGACGAGATCTGCGAAGCGGCATTTACAGCTGCAGCCTCGTATTGTGCGCCAATCGCACTGAACGGGGAATCGACAACTCGACCATTGACGTTATAAAGAGAGTTGGAACCCATCACTGCTGACTGCATACCGCCCATTGCTAGATATTTCGTCGAAGCTGTGTTGTAAAATCGTTGCATTTGCAGTTGCTGTTTCTGCATGGCAACAATCTGCTGGCACTCGGGCACAGTGGCGTCGTATACCTGCTTTCGATGGCGAGCAAATTGGCTGAAACTCGTCAGGTCATTCTGTTGGCAAGCCTCTGCCCATAGCGTCCGCATTCTTTTCGAATACAGCGAGCAAAGAGTCTTCTGGGAAATAGGGCACTCTGTCAGTCTCGATCCGAGCGATGAGTCACGCGCAACTTCGACATAGCATTCAGGACAGACGAAGAAATCATCTGCCATGTACCAGTTTACGGAACTGACAACGTTGCGACGAGGACATGGTGCAACCGAGGAATAAGTACGAATGAACGAAGAAAATTTGGCAAAATCTCGAGTATAAACCATGTGGATATAAGCAGTCAGAAACTGGTTGCGCCTCGCACACAAGGTTGAAAAGCCGCATATATTCTGCTCCGATGCGCTGTGGGACGGAGGACTTGGTTCAAAATACGCATCAAGACCGAGTGTTTTCACAAAGCCAGCATGGAACGTGGTACATACGTCAAAGTTATCGTATCCACCGGAAATTGTGCCACCAGGAGCTGTTGGCTGGTAGAGGACTGGAATCGCAACGCGGCGTTGTCATGACAGTCGTTGCAAGGCTATGCCAAAGCTGGAAATCTGTTCGGATTACCTCCTCGGTGCATTGAAGAGAAAGTATATGTGTTGTGCACGTTAATTTCGTTCCTCGAGACACTGGCATTTCTCGGAACTGATTCGCGAATCGCGAACATCCAACCCAGTTAAGATAGCACGCCTCGCACATGAAGAAATCCAGGATTGATTGTATAGGCTGGTACCACCTACGGCTAGAACACAACACCGCATTTGCCTTTTCACAATGCGGCTCGAGGCTCATGTTTTATAAGCATGGGTATGAACTGATCTGCCCATTTTGTTGCTAGTACAGTGTCTTCATAACAACTTTCACACACTGTGAAATATTGCCCCGGCGACACCTCCCCACTTGCAAAAGTCCACGATCGAATTCCCTGGCTACCCGTAGTTGGAGTGGTGCCGGGGCATCGCTGCAGATTGGCCTTTTTTGCATGTACTGGATAAGAGGTTGCAAAGAGCCTGAATCTAGAGACTGGCAAAGCAATATATGTGCACGCCGTCCGCGATTGCTGGTACGAGACAAATTGAAGTGGCATAATGCCGGTGGTCGTCGAGCAGGCATATCTGGAGGTGGATTCGTGATGCATAGTAAGTGAATACTCTAAAATTTCCACGGAAGTCGACGGATGTTACCTTGTTTGCTATACTTTATGGATCCTTTTATAAGGCAGACCAAGAGCAAGCCGGGCGTTATTGAAGTCCTGTATAGAGCCAGGCTGATACACTAACCGCAAAATGCTCCATGGCGCGAACATGGATTTGGCGAACTCCGACACGCATGATAGACTGACTCATTCATTGGAAGATTTAATTTATTAAAATATTTTATCTTATCAATTCTTTTCAATGATACAATGACAACCAGTAATCTATGGCAAGTAAAAAAAAGCGCAGGAAACAGCTATACTCCATGTACTTCCAGTACTTCAAAAAGTAAGACTAGATAGGAAGCGCTGTCAGTCTCGGTGAGGTCCCATAGCTTGCAAGGAAGATATAATATTCATACACACATTACATACAAAATCTAAAGATTCAATTTTACATGTAACAGTTATGATCAATGCCCACAGTTACACGCTTCCAGGCACACTGAACTCCCAATCCTCGGGAATAGTACTTGACTGAATATCATCCCGGTCACTAAAGATGTTTTCGTACCGCTCAATAAGTGTCTCAGGACGCTCTGCCTGTCGATAGTAGTTTGCCACTATCTTTTTGATGGAAGAGTCATTCCACATTGTCCCCATCCATTTCAGCGCATCCGGGGTAGCAGAGTCCAAGGGCAGATTATACGTGCGGAAACGCTGTCAATCGTCAGTAACCTCTTCTTGTACTTATTTATTGAGAGATAGATGAAATTCTTTACCCATAGAACAGGCCAGAAGAACGCATCCGCAATACTGAATCCTCCAAACAAGAACCCTTCGTCCTTTTCACCGAGCTCGGCCAATCGGGCCTTGGTGACTTTACGCGCATTGTCCCAGATAGTTAGAACACGGATGATTTCTTTCCGGGCTTGCTCTGGCACAGGGATATTCCCTGTGTACTGCGCGAGAAAGTTAGTGTGGTACGTGTTTCGTATCGTACCAAACCCAGAGTGCATCTCCGCAGCAGCGCTACGTGCCAGTGCTCTCAGTTTTGTGTCCGCTGGCCACAGGTTGAGATGAGGGTTTGATTCAGCAAGAAACTCGCAAATGGAAAGAGAGTCGTTGATCTGAATATTGCCCAGAGATGGGCATTCCAGCACTGGAACGAGGCCGGAGTTGGAGACGGTGGGGAGCTATGCACTTTAGTATCCCATATCATTTGAGTTTGGATTGGACATACATCTTTGAAATTGACCATCTGTGAAGTATATGGAATTTTAAAGTACTCCAGCACGGTCTCAACACGGGCAGTCCATGCTTGAATCTCAGGTGAGCCGTGATCCAAGGCCAAAGAACGACAAGAAGGACCTACATGAGTACCGGGTGACGAGCCCAACCAGGTGGTATTGTGGATGGTCGGTCATTTCGATGTTTTCTTGAATTTTAAAAGTTCGATAAACCAATTGATCAACTTATTTCAAGATGAAGAATAAATAATGGGATGTGAGACATCAATTAATCAGCGGACGAGGTGGATATATATACGTACGTAAAGGCGTTGCGATGAGTCACACTGCGGTAGGACCCGTGCACTAACATTGAATTGAGGTTTGTTTAATTTTAAGAACTTGATATGATACCGTATTCACCTCGTATTCTCTTTTGTTAAAAGAATTTAACTTACTGTGCCGTAACAGAAATCTGCTCTGACGAATCATAGGGCTCGGGTGACCATCAGAGTTAAAGGTTGCATTAATAATCAGTTGATAAAGTTTCTATACAATATAACATGGATGATAAATACATACGTATCACTGCGCCATATCAAAATCCATTCCATAAGAGTCATTATCGTCAAGATAGCCATTGATCACCGCATCCCAATCCGTTAATAGCATAACACCTGGTATTGAAAAATCCGAAAATGAAAAACCACCATCACTAGAACTATCCATAGGTTCGGAAAGAGTGGCTGTTCCATATGCTGTCGCAGTGTTGGCATCTGGAAGAAGCTGTAATCTATGGTAGTGGATATTGCTTGCCTCGACAGCTGTAGGAAGTCCGGCATGTTGTCTGGCCAACAAAGCTTGACGTCGGAGCATGCCAAGATAGCGCCAGATGCTGCCGTGCTCAAATTCGTCCGGGGAAGCATGGAAACCCGGAAAGAGCTCTTCGACCAGAATCCAAGCGCGGTCTGTCTCAAGTCCACTGGAGCTGCTACAGAGACATCGCAGAACGTATGTGAGAGCGTACCATTGTGTATACATACTGAAGAACCAGTTGAATTTAGAAGCAAGATCTCCCTTTAATAGCACATGACTGCTTTTTAGTACGTCGCAGGCCAGTGTGAAAGTCCGCTTGAGGGCTTCGGAAGCCTCCTTGTCCTGTGTCCTGTTTTGCTTTTGCTTTTGCATAATGATCTGCTCTTGTAGTTGCAGCACAAACAGCATTTTCTTACTGGCCGTGCTGACGTGTTGCATGGCGATGCGCGGTAAGCCGGTAAGTCCTTCAGACCTAGTGGATACACCATACATAGCTTGCAAGCGTCCGTCGACACCCTTAATATTCTTTCGACTCTCCCTAATTTCAAGCAGAGAATTTGCAGGCCCCATTCCTGGAGCGTCAACAATTGGACGTACCCGCCGGCACGACTCGGCTTGAATTCGAAAGAAGGACATTTCCGTCCAACCTTCTGACACTGCAGGCAAGCGTGTCATGTCTGGATAGATTTGATTGTCATTCAAATTTGACGGGAGTCTGAGCCCAATGTTTCTGACATCAACGGCAGGTTGGAACCCCTGGTCCTCTGGGGCACGTGAGTCAAGCACACACAGATGCCACCAGAGGCGGAGGCGTATTTCCGTTTCAAAGGGGTTCCTTGCATCTTCTCGGTGTAGTCCAATAGATTGAGCGAGCCGGATTGCCAGCCCATTGAGCACCCATGCACTTCGGCCGAATTCGTTGGCCCGTAGACAAGTCTAAATTAACCCTGGTCAGTAGGATGAATTGACCGAATGACAATTCATGTCGATTTTCGATACTTACCGCATAAATAGCAAGAGCCTGTAATGACTCTATTTCGGGGCGACTCGTGAGCTCTGCCACTGTGAGAAGTCGATCCAGGCACATCCTATATCGTTGTAAGAGTACTGATTTATCCGCAGGCAGGGTTATAGGCTCATGGTTATTGTCGTGGGCAAGAGCTGTGACAGCAGCGTAATATATGGCCAAAGTCAACGCCACTGTTGAGGATGATGCAGACCTAGGGTCCAGAACAGTTGCAAGAACAGAGGATTGGACGGTTGGTATATGCAAAATTTTGACGACTGGATCGACTGACGTGACATATACATTCCACAAGCGAAGAGCCAGTTGGGTATCAGGATAGAATTCAAGCACCTCAGCAGATCTCTCTAGCACACTAGTATCCAGCTGCGCGACGGGTGTGGGAATATTTCTCCAAGGATTTGAAGTTGTTGATCCCGAGCTAGCATTGATACCTTCTCCCTGGCAGGCGCTTGATATTAGCTTATTGAGTGAACTAGAACGAGAGGTTCAGACTTGCATCTTGAGGTGGGGGAGCGACGCCTGAATTATCTACAGCAGCTCGCTCGTTATTCCACAATAGATCCCAGGTTGACTTGCCAGGCCGTTGAGAGGAACGACTCGGATTAGCAGTCCCAATTTCGTCGGAATTAGCCTGAACTTGAGGTTGCAACTCGATCCCGCTTTCACTACTCTTCACTAAAGACAATAACAAGCGTTCGAGTCGTTCTAACGAGCTGGCGATGTCTTGAAGAGTGGGAGTCTTCTGGAGATCATCTTTCGTGGGATAGACGCAAGGAGTGCCGTGTTTCGAGCAATTGGCGCAGGGTACTCTTCGGTCACATCGCACTTTTCGGCCATGACAGCTTCGGCATGACCGCTTTTCCAGGGACGAATGTGTGTTATCGTCATCAACATCCATTCTCGTAGTTGTCGGGCTTGTTCGGTGCTCAGAGTCAGTGTTCACTGGAAGACGGCGTGCTCGGCTTTGGCGGACCGAGAAGTCCGCGCTTAGTGGACAGCTCGGTCCGCCAACGCCGAGTTGTCCAAAAATGGTAATTATTGTCTCGCTGCACTGGCTCAATAATATACGATAGAGGGATCGACCAAATATAAAAACCCTCTCCATGTCCTGCCAGAAAAACGACCAGTATGAAACACTAAGAAACAAGCAAAAGATAGGAAGTCAAATAGCCTCCACAAGTCACATCCTCACCAGCATTGCTCGATTACACTTTCTTCTCTTATAACTTACACTTCAAATTTCTCCCAACTTTCACGCATCCCTTGTAATTAATAAATGGCTCCCCAAGGATTCAAGGTGATTGTTGCCGGCGGAGGTCCTGTGGGCCTCACAGCTGCCATCTCTCTGAGCAAAGCAAACATCGACTTCGTTGTTCTTGAGAGGAATGCCAGCGCAGTCATCGATGCGGGCTCCAATCTCGTCCTCTCGCCCACGAGTCTGCGCGCATTATATCAATGTGGCCTTGAGAAAGATCTCAAGCGTGTTACCAGCCCCCTCGGTGATCTTACCCGTACGGACCATGCGGGTCGCGACATTGGAACGCTTGACATCTCCAAATCCATGGAGGAAAAGTAAGGGGATCCTTTCAGACTAGCGACCGAGCTGCATTGCTAACTGCCATATAGCCATGGTGAAGCTCTCCGTGTTGTTAGCCGTCATGATCTCACCCACGTTCTCTATAGCAACCTGTCAGCGGATGCTCAGAGCAAGATCCTGACAAGCAAGAAGGTTTCGCGAATTGAGACAACAGACACCGGCGTGACTGTCGAGTGTGGTGACGGGACTTCGTACAACGGCACTTTTGTTGTCGGTGCCGATGGCGCTCATAGCACTGTCCGCCAGCAGATGAGGGAGATTGCTATCGCTTCTGGGTCTGACAAGATCAATGCAGAACAGCCCTTCCTCACAACTTACAGGGCCTTCTGGGTGCGCTTCCCCCGACTGCATCTCGCCCCCGGTGTCACCAGCGAAACCCACGGAGTTGGCGCCGCCACCCAGCTGTTCTGTGGAGAACAGTCAAACGTCGCCAGCGTGTATCTACCTTTGGAAAAACCCACTCGCGAGCGCATTCGACACACCGCCGAGGACAAAGAAGCGATTATCAAGCAATGGGGTCATCTCCCCCTCACTCCTGACGGTAAAATCACCCTCAAGGAGGCCTATGAGACGCGCATGGAGGCCGGCCTGGTCAGCCTAGAAGAGGGCGTCGTTGACCACTGGAGCTTGGACGGAAAGATTGTCCTGGTCGGTGACGCAGCCCACAAGTTCACACCCAGCACCGGCATGGGCTGCAACATGGGCATGGTCGATGTCGTGGTCCTTGCCAACGAGGTGCGCAAGGCCATGCTTTTCTCTTCTCCTGCCTCCCCAACGCCTGCAGGGCTCGAGAAGGCCTTTCAAACTTTCAAGGCTATCCGCTACGATGTCGTGGTATCAGGCTGCAAGCGGTCCGGCACAGCTACTGCCACTGCCACCTGGGCTAGCAGCATCTCCAAGCTCGTGGACTGCCACATAGCACCCTTCTCGTTCGTCCAGAAGTACTTTATGGACCGCGCAGCTCAACAAGTGGCCCAGACACCAGTGTTTGACTATATCCCTTCTGGAGAGGTCATGCACGGAGCAGTGCCCTGGAATAAGAGCATGCCTGAAGCGAAGACTTAGATGAGAGCACGATACGGGGTTTCTAATGTCAACTGGTGCGAATTATCAAAGTATTTCTGCTTGTGTCGTCGAATTTATGTATATTAAAGTCAACTGGTTGTTTAGCGTAATATTATAATGAAGTACGGTCTTTTGTATTAGATTAAACCACAATTGCATGACCTTTGGATCTTTATTTTTGCAAATTCATAGTTAAATTGCTTAGGATATTGAGACATATTCCTTAAAACACATTAATACTATTAGTACCTGCATACATTCAAAAACCATGTAAGATCAACAGCTGCGGGGAGGGCGCCGAATGGCTGCCTGAGGCATCAATGCGGAGAAGGGCAGCCGCGGCGGGTGAAATCATCGGAGTCGATCAACTGCACTACGTTTGCCATTTTCTCAATTGCCCGTGCTTTCCAACCTTTCGCGGTCCTACACGACAGTCGCATGTCTGGTTTCTTTTATATGTTCATTTTTATAGACGCAGAGAAAAAAGCCCGTTGGAACTCGAGGCTCAGTTCAACAGCCACCTCCAAGTCGCGTTCCACTTCGCCCTAGCTCGACTCTTTCGTTCGCAACCCCGGAATACAACGAGATATACATATTTTCAAGATAAAAACCGAGGATATATCGAATATCTCCTTTGTGGTTGGACAAAGGAGAACGGAGACGAGAGGCGCGTGCCCGTGGTAGTGTTACTCGACTATGGCATCAATAGTAGATGAGGATGATGATCGCGACATGGCCGGTATGGGCTGCTCTTTTGATCACAGCGATAATATCTCTTTTCACTAAACCGAATTTATGATAGGATCACAAGACGGAAGTTCCGACAACGAAGACGAGCAGATGAGAGATGCCGACGACGTCGATGGAGATAATGAACAAGACCAGGATGCCGATCAAGAACCAGACCAGGAGCAAGAACAAGATGCGGACAGCCCCTCAAACAATAGCCAAACATCAGATGGCCCTGGAGAGACATCTCAACAAGATGCCGGCACAACTGCGGCGACAGACTACCTGGCCATGTTCCGCCCGCCTGTACGGCCAGAATGCCTCACTGCGACAACATACGATATACTCCCGACCACCGCCGCGCCTCAGAGCACATCCATAAACACGATAACGTCGACCGCTGATATGCGATGGGTTTTCACTGGAGGGTCAGATGGCTATATTAGGAAATACAACTGGGCGGATTCTATAAATGGCAAATTAATGTTGACCGTGGCCCAACGACATCCATTTGTCGATAGTGTGGTCAAGGCCGGTGTGCTTATGAATTACTGGGAAAACATGGACGGCCCCCTCCTTTCTCCCGTTTATTCGCTAGCAGCTCAAAGCGAGGGCCTCTGGTTGCTATCCGGCCTTGAGTCCGGAAATATTCGCCTCCAGTCGGTGCGTCACGAGGAGGGCAAGGAGATAGCTCTGCTCAAAAACCATACTTCAGCCGTTTCAGTGCTGAATCTCACATCTGATGAGCAGTCTCTCTTATCTGGAAGCTGGGATAAAACAGTCCTGGAATGGGACCTCAATGTTGGAAAAGTGAAAAATAGCTTCAAACCCAAAGCAAGCCAAATCTCGGCGATAGAAATTCGCCCAGAGTCAAGTCTTCCGGTCCCCCAAGATACAATGGCGGCTCAACCCAGTGAAACATTCTCGTCAAATAATGATCAAGCAGATTCATTTGCTACAGTGAATGGTGCTGGTGCCCCGCAAAACACAGGCGATGACCTCAATAACGCGGCAGAGTCTCCATCGGACTCATTATTCGGCGGCACTGATTCTCTCTTTGGAGATGCCGATGGCAATATTGCAGACGGCGGAGCACCCTCCGGTGACGCCGGGAACGTTGATGAGGATGCCCTGTTTGGAGGCTCATTGGAGATGAATATGCAGCCTTTAGAACAGGAAGCACAGGGAGAGCCAGAGGCCAGCACACAGCCGAATGAAAAGGAAGCTCCTCCACAAACCTCGACGGAGACTAACCCTGAACCCAGTTCCACCTCTCTGAAGACAGAGTCACAACCCGCCGAGCAGCCAATGCCTGCCGCGGAACCGGTCGTCAATGGCCTCCCTCATGCAGAAAGCTTCGAGTTTGCTACAATCAAACAAGAACCCCAGGCCTCAGAAAACACATCCCAAATAACCTCAGATACCACATTCCTTGCTGCTTCAATCGATGGACCGATTAGCATTTGGGACAGGCGACAACCGAACCCTGTCGCTCAAATCAGCCCCAACAATGTGCCACCTTGGTGCATGAACGCCTGCTGGTCTCCGGATGGGAACTACATTTATGCAGGGCGTCGTAATGGCACAGTTGAAGAATACAGCCTCCACAAGGGCCTAAGATCGCCTGAGCGGGTTTTCAGATTGCCGTTAGTCAGCGGAGCAGTAACTGCACTCAAGGCAATGCCCAACGGGCGACATCTTCTTTGGTGAGTTTGACACCTATTTGTTGAGAGCATTTTTTTTATTAACGACTATATCTAGTGGTTCGCATGATATTCTTCGTTTGTACGACTTGAAGGAAGAGGCATCCAAACACTCTGCCGTTCCTTTCCTACTCATCCCTGGTCATCGTACCGGCGTTATTTCCCAGCTGTACGTGGACTCGACTTGCAGATTTTTGCTGTCTGCAAGTGGAAACCGCGGCTGGGAGGGTAATACTACTGAAGTTTTGTTGGGATATGAGATCAATGTGTGAACCATATTTTTTTATCTGTGCTATTTTTTCTGCGTCTCTCTTGGTTTGCTCCTGTTGTAGATGTTTGTGTTCCTCATGATACCCGAGAAGTGATCTTCTCTTCTTGGCCGATCCAGCGAGATTAATGCTGAATGTGTGTGTATTGGGGAGCGTTCTTTTTTCTTCTTTCATACGGCGATAAAGAAAGGGAGGGGATATTGTGACCAGCCCATATAGAGCGATTCCTTTTGCAATAACTATCTTACATTGAAATGAATATGCACAAGATATAAATGAACCGTTACTCCAAGAGGTTCCTTGACCAGCCCAGACCCTTTCCCAGAAACATGAAAAATAAATCCATCTCATCGTAAATAAAGTCATCGTTTCCCAAAAACATCAATATAAATCAAAATCGACTTCCTTGCAGACCTCACTCTGCTCCTCTCGCCACTGCTGATAATATGGGTTATCCTCCTGCCTAGTACTATATCCGTCTTCATTCCAATCAAAAAAGACATACGCAGGATCAATACCGCTCGCGCGCTTATAAGTCGGACCAGCCGCCAAGTCACCGAATCCGCGCATGGCCACATTCGGAATATGCGTGCGGGCTTCGACTCGATTGCGCATGGTGTTTACCGAGATTAAATAGACTGGTGGCAATTTCGCCTCTGAATGCGCGAGTAGAGGCATGCCGATCCAGGCATCGTTGCGGTAGGACTCTAAGCGGTTGACGTCGTATTTAAGTGGCAGAGGGCGGCTCAGCAGCATTTTGTCGAGCTCCTTCGCGTCGAGTAAGAAACCCGGTGATCGGAGATATAGGACGCTGTCATATCGCATGAATTGTATCTCGCCCAAACGAAGCAGTTTCGAGTCGGTGAGTGAGTAGCCCTGCTGCGTGACGAGATCCATGCTGATTGGAAGAAGCCAAAAGTCGTACTTTTTGCTCGCCGTCTGCAGCGTAGAAAGCGCCGCGTTGATGTTTGGGTCTGACGAGGCGATCATATCCCATTCGCCAGGGTACATAAACAGGCGATCCTGGATTTCGGATTCTCCATCGACAAGTTTCTTGAAGAATAGAATCGAAGAGCATATATCAGACGGGTTCGGTTCCGAGAGAAGCTGCACGTAGGCGAAATTGCCTTTGTTGATCGTCACTTGTTCGCCGGTCTTGGGATCCGTTATTGTTTCGCGCGTGGTATCGTGTGAGAATTCGTCGGGAATTGTCGATATCGCATCGTACGGACGAATCGCATTTTGTATTTTGCGCACAGAGTTTTGTTGCAGGGCGTATCCCGCGAGGAAAATGCTGAATGTGCACACGCAGGTAATCGGGATGAGCAGCGTTGCGACAGTCCCGGAGGTCAAGAGAACCATGTTGACGGGGCACTCAAAGAATGCGACATGAAATTAGACACACAGCTGATGCATCAACATAGACAGCCTTCAAGGCGAGATGGAGATGAGGTTGTAGCGTGCATGACGCATGTTTACAGCCCGCGTTGTCGGCGCAACAATCTGATAACAGGTGGGTCCGCTAACCATGTTGGGAAGGCGGGCCATGCTCCACGAGAATTATTATTATGTCTACATCTAAACCACATCTCTTTATCTTTATCAATTGATGGGTCAGTACTCTTGTGGCTACAGTTGATTTGAGGCCTGGCTCCGTGCAATAAACAAGGACTAAGATGCATCTATCGTCCATTTCTGGTCCACCACATTAGAGTTTTTGAAAGTTAGAGAACAAGATCTATACAAAACTTGATATATTCCTAGTTATACTCATACTCAAGATCGCACAATATATGTACCTCACTGACCTGAATTCTACGTATAAAATGCCTTCTAGATGTCCAAGCAGGATTACTGCGACACCGAGTCTCGCGCTTCAAACCGCACAGGCACATTCCTCACTACTCGCAAACTCATGCTAAACTCCACGCCCTCCGAAAGAGCAAGCTCGGCCCGATCTCTTGCTGCCTCCCATGTATCTGCAGACCCTCCATTTGGGTTTCCTCCTCCTTCTTCGTCTCTTGTTAGCAGTCTCACTGACGATGACTTGAATAGAACCGCCACCGAGGCACACATCTCAACCAGAGCAAAACGATACCCCAAACATCCTCGACTCCCATCTGAAAATGGTATAAAACTACCAGGGATAGGTTTGAAAAATTTGCTTTTGGCATCTCCAGTACAGTTTTGAATCCACCTTTCCGGATCAAAGTCGGATACTGCATAGGGCTTCTTTGCGCGGTTTTGGGGAGCGTTTGCTGTCTCCCCTCCACTGGATGATTCCCGACGTGGCCAGTAATGTGGATGCCGATGGGTAGCACTGGTACTAATGAATGCGACCGTGTCCGGCGGTAAAGGGTGGACATGGTCATCGATGTTGATGGAAATTGGAGGTCCCGTTGCAGGCACATACTTTGGGATCACAGGTATCACGGTGAAAAGCCGCAGGGCTTCGTTGATTACGGCGCCAACGAGACTGTTCATTAACGGATTGAAGTGGGCATCATATGTCCACTGGTTTGGCGGCGTGTCTCCGAGGATCCGGTCAAGCTCGGCTTGCATGGCGCGTTGGGTAACGGGGTAGCAAGCAAGGAGCAAGATAATGAAGGTGAGTGTGTTGGCATTTGTTTCATGACCAGCGAGTACAAAAACCCAGATATTTCCAATCACCTGCTCCGGCTTAAGGACAACTGGGCTTCCGTCCTTGCCTGGGAGCCCGGCTCGGACTAGGAGCTCTAAAAGAAATCAAATATTAGCTTTTGTCCTTTCTGACCAGAAGCTTATATCAGGCACACCCGGAATGCTTTCAGCCTTGTTCGATGAAACTGCTAAGTTTTGCTGGATTTCTGTCTCCCTCTGCTCCTTCATCTCATTTAAATAGCGACCCAGTTCGAAATATGCTGCTGCCGCTTGGCGATGGTTGTGGAAAGGCGAGGCCTCTAGAAGTTTACTGTTAAACGAAATCTCAAAAACAAAAACAAAAAATCCCACACTTACTGAGAAGCCCCTTCGGAGTAAGGAATATGGTCATATAGTTCTCCAACAAGATAAACACAGCTTCAGTATAAGTCATGCGATGTGCGCCTTGTGGTTTATCCTCATTCCGTAATGCTCTCGCAAGATCCTCTTCACTTTCCGCCTGGTTGCAGAAACGATTAAGAATATGAAGCGAAAACTTCGCCGAAAGGCTTCGTAGCTGACGATGGGCCGTCGGATGTCTCAAAACCTGCGCCAACTGTGTCCCTCCTTGGATGGTGCCGACAAACACATCACGCATGGTTGTCTCTGAGAAAAGGGGCGCCGTGATGCGACGGTACAGCCGAGACTCGGCGCCATCAGTACTTGTTATAGTTGGACCGTAGATATTCAGTAGGCTCATTAAATGCGCTGGCTTTCCGAGTCGAGTGTCACTGAAGAGCTGCGAGGAAACTTGTGCGTCACAGGTATAGAAAATGATAGCTCCGGGGGAGACAGCGAGGAATGTATCTGCGCCGACACGCTGGAATGGCTCATAGGCATTGTGCCAGCCGTCATTGAACAAGAGCAGAGGAAGCCATTTTGCAGTCCATGATTCAGGAAGAGCTGTCAAGAGAGGGAGCAGCACCGGCTGGAGCAACAGCCAGGGCGCGCCCAACACGGAGCAGGGCACAATTGTATACGCAAGGCCGGTTGCTCGTGCCCGCGACACATTGAGCACCAGCGAGACCAGACACCAGGCCGCCCAGGCGACGGCGGAAGAAAACAAAGCTATTACAGAGAGAGCGGCCATCTTTGTTGAAGATGCGAAAGGAGGGAGATGGTGGTGTCTTCTTTATTCGCGACGAGGGGTCGTGGGGGGACAACCCGTCTTTCCTTTGTTTTTTCCCTTTGTCCTGACTTTGCATCTGTAGCGTCAGTGACTTGTCATTTCGGTGGATATACATATGCAGCTGGTAAAAGACGACAAAATGAGCCTGGGAAAACTCAGATTCATTCCCTCGTGAGCTTTGAAAGCAGCTGGGCGGCGAATGTCGAGCCTTGCAAGATGTTCAAATACATTATAAGGCACCGCATGCAATCACGATGGACATCCTGAGCTAAGTGTACGTCAAAATTGGCTCTTTCTAGGTGTCCAACACTGCAAAAAGATAGTAAGATGAATTCTCAGGCACAGAATCCCTCATTGGTGACAACCGCCTTGTTGACCGTTGCGATTGTTTTCCCCATTCTGGCCACCCTAGCTGTCGCTCTTCGTATCTGGTTTACTCTCACCAAGAGCAAGCATCTCTTCTTCGATGACTATATTCTTATTCTAGCCTTGATATTTGCTTGGGGTGTCCCGATAGACATGTACGTGGCTGCTGCACGGGGTGGCGTGGATGATAGCAGCAAATCCGCGCTCGAGGCCTCGTCTATCTTTCTCCAGGTCAGTTAATCTTCAGGTATAAAATAAACCACTGAATTACTGACTTTTCTGTTTCTCAGGCCATGTGGATTGAGGTTTTCCCGCTGTTAGCAAGTTTGGTACTTGTGAAAGTATCCATCCTCCTCTTATATAAGAGGATATTCGTCACATCTTTGTTCTTCCGGATTGCCGTTTGGGTCTATATTGCAGTCCTGGTCTCCTGGGGGATTGCCTGTCTAGTGGTATGGCTGATTATCCCGTGTTGAGGGAGAAAGAACTTTTTACTCACTCACACTGCAGGCCCAGCTCCTTGCTGGAGACCCTATCTCTGCAGCCTACGATCCAATGGCCGTAAACCCGCTTCGCTACGACTATAACATCTTCGCCATAGCATTTTCTGGAATGAGCATGTGCTTCGATGTGATAGTGCTCTGCTTCCCCCTTCCTGCTATCTTTCAGCTCATGATGTCCACCCGGCGGAAACTGCAATTGGTGGGCATCTTCTGGCTGGGTATTTTGTACGTTTGCCATGTCCTGACAAAACCTATACCATAATATAGCTAATACTGACGATAATATTAAACTAGCTGCTGCATCGCCTCTGTCCTCCGTTTTCATTATGTCTACAAAGAGGCTTACGCCTCCACGTCCTCAACCGGTGTCAACCGCTACGAATCCGTGACGCTGAGCGTTACATGGGCAACGATTGAGCCTAGTACCAGCGTTATCGCCGCTTGCCTACCTACGTACGGGCACCTGTTCAGCGCAAGCGGTGGGCTTTCCACAAGCATCCGAAGTTTCTGGAGTCGTTTGTCCAGCCTGAGAACTACTACCGGATCCAGTGCTGGTGGCAACCATTCCTCTATTGCAAAATCTGGCCCGATTTCCAATAGTGCCAACTCTTTATACGCCTCGAATCAACGAGTCAGCGGGCGCTACTGGCCGTGGGATGGAATAGACAAAAGTAATGGTACTACCGAGGATATAGAAATGGGGGGCACCAACTTTGAGGATGACCATGCTCCACTTGCGAGTGATGCACAGCATTTGAGCGACAGTGAATCACAAAAATAAGTCTTTCAAACTGGAACCGCGTGGGGAGAGTTTGGGGGATGAAAAGATCATACCCAAATTGAAGAGTGGAAAGAGTGAATACATGTCATATAATTTTCATAACTGAGAAAAAAATAAAAAGTAAAAAACGGCTCAAAATCTGCTCAGAAGTGGTTTTTCGGAGCTTATTCACCTCGTATCAGAAAAAAGTGCACACAAAATTAATCCAAATTCGGATCGTACTGCAGCTGTCTCAAATGCACCGTTGAACCATCCTTGAACCAAGCATGTTGTGGGGATTTCGTGAACTATAAAAACACAGCTAGGATCCTGGACAATATTTCTACATCTTCAAAACAAAAGTTTAGTCAAATCCTGAAACTATTTGTTCCTTTCCCTATCACCTTCACGATGACGACTGCCCTGAAGCCAATCAAAATATTCTGGAGAGGTAAAACGCTCGTTGAAGAATCTACCTATCTACCTATCTAACCAGAGCCAAATAAATTCCTAGACCACGTCCCAAACCCTCCCAAGGTTCTCATAATATTCGAGGAACTGGATCTCCCCTACGAAAGCTCATATGTTGAGCTCGACGAGTTCAAAAAGCCGCCTCTCACCGATGCAAACCCTAATGGACGAATTCCAGGTATGTAATTATTTGACCTTGGAATCCGTCACTTGAAGTATTTCAGCTGAGTAATTGATCTACCTAGTTATCATCGATCCTAACACGAACGTGACGCTCTGGGAATCCAACGCAATTATCCAGGTAAGCTGTCTTGGACATATCTCTCTGTGTATTGGTCATGGCACTGACAGTCAAATAACAAGTATCTCATTGAAACCTACGACAAAGATCAAAAGCTCACTTACGCGACCTTTCCCGAGAAATACCACTTGATTCAGTGGTCTTTTTTCCAAGCTTCGGGTCAGGGGCCTTACTTTGGACAAGCCGCGTGGTATGTTTGAATCTTATCACCTGGAACAGAATCATGACATGCTGGATGCTGACACATGGGACAACTAAAAGGTTCAATATCTTCCACGAGAAGACCTATGGAGAATCTCCGGAATCTGCCAAAGTGCGTTATGGGTCGGAGGTCAAGCGAGTCGCGGGGGTCTTGGACACCGCCCTCAGCGAGAAGGAGTGGCTGGTCGGAGACAAATGCACATATGCAGACCTGGCTTTTGTAACATGGAACCTCCAGATTCCTTTCTTCATGGAGAGCCGGACAGGCGAACATGCCTGGAAACCAGAGGAGTTTCCGCACTTTGTTCGTTGGCAAAATGCCATGTTGGCCCGGCCATCTGTGGCGAAAGTGGTCTCTCTGATGAACGATAAGGAGGTGAAAAAAGGCGTGTAGATCTTTTCCATGTGCCTAACTAAATGGAAATCCATGCGAGTAACAAGGTCATGCTTCAATTAGTAGTTATGTATTGTAACGTTATCCGGCTCCGGGAGGAGAACTGCTACTGTCGCCCTTTTCTTTCACTACTACATCAGCCTTGCTAATCTCTGTTGTCACACACGCTTCGTACGTCGTATCCCTAGGCGCATATCCATTAGCAATATGCTTGCCTTTCTTTGACCTCTACGAGGTGCATATGCGCTAAGTAGATCAGACATTTGATTTGCGTGCTTGATGTGCGGCCGGAAGCTTAATTGACTCCCAGATTGCCGGATTCATTTACTACTCCGTGGGATGCTTCCCCTTTGGGACAAATGCACTTGTAAGTTATTGAAGATCACACACATTGCTTGTTAGTTCCGCGTCTATGCGCCGCGATGCAATTTTGAATGCAGATCGTTCCTAGTTTGTGGATATTGCTTTATTTATACTCTCCGTGGTCGATTATTAAACCCAAAAATTTGACAATGAAGGACATATCAGATTGAGAGCTGTGCGATACATTCCGAATATTTCCTTTGTTGACTATGAGAGACAAGTCAATTGTAAACATCCCGGGGTCAACTGGTCTCTTCCCATCAATTGATCGTCTTAACTCGTGAGGGGTAACCAACACAGAGCACTCATTAAGGCGTTGTCTCCGAGAGGATCTCCCTACGTCAAGCTATCTTTTAGAATATCAACGACTGTATGAAATTAAGAGGGGTTGTCACGTAATGAAAAGAAATTACTTGTAATGTAATTGTCCTTACAGCACATGTAAGTACATATGTAAGAAAAAAATCAAGAGAAACATCTGCCTGCGAGACATGGGCTGAGTCAAGATAGGTGTCTATTTGTTCATACGACTTGCAATGTCCCGCGCAACGTATATTTGTCCAAAAAGATCAGTGACATTGATAAATGCCCGAATCCGCGCCGACGCCATGACACCGATCTCGCTTGATAGTCGTGCAAAGCAAACTCGCATACATGACCTCTCAAACTCTGCAATATCCATCAGATCTTGCTTGCGAGCAAGACTCAAGTCTTCGGAAATGACTCCGTTGAAGTCGGGAAAATCTAGACTATTAAGGTTGTTCTCCTGTTTGTCTCGAGCATAGGATCCAAAGTCATTGTACTGTCGACATATAGTTGCGAGATGCAGACCCAAAGCCCTGGCCAAATACCTCTGCTTGGCGGTAGATATGCAAAGCTGTCGTCCTTCGCAACTGATGAGACAGATAAAGAATGAAAATGAATAAGGGCAGCTAGTGTCGTTTGCTCCTGTATTCCGAACCCAGTCAAAGTATGATTGCCCTTTCTCGAATTTGGTGTTATTGTTGTCCGCGTTATGTGCCATATGTGCATGGAGAAATTTGTCCAGTTCGTCGGCAACTTCCCTTTGCGCACTTGGTGCACATTTCATAACACATGGATGGTGTCGAATATGTCTAATATACCTTAGAATCACTTCTGAGACATCTGAGACGCGTGGTGAAGACGCCTGGCTGTGGCATAAATCGGAGCATGCGGCTCGGATTTCACACTTGAGTTCAGACAAGCATGACTCTGGAAGACTTCCTACCACTGATTCCATGTACTCATCGACTTGATAGTTAAGCATGGATATGACCATCATCTGCCACATGATATCGCCCGAGAGAGGAAAGTCTGTTGTGGCGTTGACAGTGGTCCAGCATACTGATATAAAATCCCAGTATTTGTCTTTGCTCATGCCAATATTATCCCGCGGAAAGATATTCAGTCGGATGATTTTCAGTTTGACCTGGTAGAACCGGGCCTCTGCAATGGCTAAAAGCAGCATGTCTGGAGCAGCATCTTGAAAAATGGGTAGCTGTCCAAGGAATTTCGGCATAGTCTTGAGATGGTTCGCTGAGAGGGTAAAAATACTTTTAACTTCAGAAGACCACACCCTCTCATCCGCCGAGATCTTCATCGCAGCGAGGCAATATGTCTCACAGAGAATGGGCAGTCGATAATTTATCTTCTCGACCCAAATGTACTCCCCCACTGACCACTCACTTGCATGCCGTTTCAGATAACTTTTTCCTCTTAGGAACGAGGCGAGAGCAATGTCACGGAGCGAAACTGGCCATGGCAGCCTTGAAACATATGCGAGAAGAAGTACATTGTATGCAGTTCTCTCCGCAGAATGTCCCCATGAACCATCTTCACATTGACCAGCCAAGGTCTTTGAAAATAGTTGGGAAAGAACAATAGGTATATCTGCTCTGACAAGCTCCTCTAGAGACAGCGCGGTCAAATGCCCCTCGCTCCACGCTACTACGAGGTCAAGTAGTGCATTTGCGAGAAGCATATAGCTATACTCCGCTGCCAAATTCCACTTATCGCGTAGATCTCCGTTTACCCAACAGGAGATCAGAAACCTGGTAGCTTTTTCAATTTGAGGAACGAAGGCTGTAGGGTTTGGGACCCTTAACAAACACAACAGAGTATTGGCATTTGCGCTGAAGCTTGGGTTTCGCTCTAGTTTGTAGGTTTGAAAATGCTCCGGAGCTTCAAAGTACTCAACCATGGAAGATGGATCCATTTGGGTCTCAAGGTGTGATAGAGCGAAAAGAGATCGTGCTGTGTCATCGGCATCTGGCACGAATGAAGGGGCAAATCCAAGTAAGCCTTGTTGCTTTTCAAAGTGCTGCTGAAGGTAAATGATGATATGTTTGATGTCATCATGGGAAAAGTCATCTACTACATATCCACTTCCCAATAGCGTTGATATTGTCCAGGAGATCTCGAAAATTGGGGTCGGAAATGCACTAGGCACACCTTCACAATTCTGAACAACATTTCTAAGATATTGCTCAGCAGCCTCATCCCATACTGAAGAGTAAATAAGGTATGCTGCGGTCGAAGCTGGAGACCCCATCATCCCGCCATAGACCGTGCAGTGGTGTTTTAAACTTCCAAAGTCCACTTTACCGATCAAACCTTCCAAAGAATGCAGCAAAGTGGTTTGGAGTTTCGATGTGACCAATTCCGGCCTGAATTTTGACAGCTTGCGTTGGTGAAGGTCGCTCAGTTCCTGCTTTCCAGGGAAATCCAGGTCGATACCTCTCTGTTTCAGTTGATCGAGAAGGGATGGAATCAGGATCTCGAACCCTACATGGAGGCTGGATCCAACGTCCCAGCTGACCAGCGCTTTGGAGAGGGTTTCAATGGAACGAGATACTCTCCATTCGTAATCGACGTGCTCAATATTGGCCCTGCCTTCGGCCGCATCCACAGCGCGGTGCTCTAACAGTGACAACAGACTAGCCATAGTATTGAGGATAACGTCCACAGACGATGAATTTGCTCCCCAGGATTCGTCTTCGTGGCGAAGAACCCATGCAAACGTCTCTGGGAAAACCCACTGACGGACTCCCTCAGAGTCTGTCTTTGTGATCATTGACACCCACGAAGTGTCATATAGTGATGCACTAAACCCACCAAAACCTTGCTCGGCCAGGCAACCATGGGAAATCTTGTTCATCAACTGCTGTGATCTTTTGACAAGGTCTGTATCCGGCTTCTGCCGTTTTTCAAGTGACATTTTTTAGAAATAAAATTTTTATACTCTTAATAAAAGGGTTTGATTGATTGGTTATAAGTCAAGTAAATAAGTAAGTATTGGGAACAAATATCGACTTTTCGTAACGAAGATTTCATAGTCCGCGAGATGACCAAAAGTTTATACTTTGCTGGCCAAAAATACCTACGATACTTGTCAAGAATACAGGGTATTTTCATGTAAGATACAAAATTTGAAACATACGTACGTATAAAATTTGTTTATTACATGAACAATGGCCCCTGTATGAGACAATCACAGATATACCCCGAGCTCGGCTTACTACGAACTATGGGAACTATCGAAATAAAATAGTACCTGGCAACTCTCGCTCTCATACAAAGAGTCCAATTACAAGGACTTGTTATGTTTTCTTGACTTCTCAGTCCAAAGTACTCTTCCTAACCATGAGAGATCTTTTAGTCTTAGCCAGTACTTATCAGGCTTACCCGTTTTCTGAAAATGGATCATCCTCGGTGCTGTTCCTCATGGCCTCCGCAACGGCAGCTATAGTTTATCTGTCATTCTTGCGGAGTCAGATATTTGGTCACAAAGTGCCTGTTGTTGGCATCAAGTCGCTCTGGGAACCTATCGTCGTATCCAACTTTAGATTTTTTCGTCATGCGGAGGATGTTTTGACAGAGGGATATTGCACGGTAAGTCATGACTGTCTCATCGGTTCAAAAATTAGGCTTATTTTTATGGATACTAGTACAAAGGCAAAATGTTCCAGTTTCGCCGAGCTGACACCGACATGCTAGTTTTGCCTCCCGTCTACATCGACGATATACTGAAGTTGCCGAATCATGTAGCGAGTCCGACAGTTGCCCATGTGCATAATTTAATGGGATCTTCTACAAATATGCACATTATTCTTCGCAGCAACTTGCACTTCCGCACTGTTCAGCTCAAACTAACTCCCAATCTGAATTGGCTCACACGCCCTATGCAGGACGAGGTGAACTTTGCCGTTGAGCAAGATCTCACAAAATCAGAAGGTTAGTTTCAATTATAAGATGTATTCTATCGCCTAGTGAAAGCAGTTGACTTAAGAGAAAAAGATGAGTGGGTTACTATAAAGCCTTATTATACACTTTTAGGCTTCGTCGCCCGTGTCAGTGCAAGAATATTCATTGGTAAACCACTCTGCCGCAATCCGGAATGGCTGGAAATCTCGACACAGTTTACGGAAAACGGTATTGTTGCTTCTTATCCTTTTCATTTCATAGCAAACGCTAATATGAGGAGTAGTTTTTGTATCTCTTGTTTTTCTTCGCCTCTTGCCCTTGTGGCTGCACGGGATCGCGAACTGGTTCATGCCTTCATCATACAAGGGTACAGCGTATATTAGAAGGGCCAAAAAGCTCCTCGTTCCCGAAATTCTTCGTCGGCGGGAAGAAATGAACAAGGAAGTTGAAGCTGGGGGACCGGACAAAAGCAAACAGAACCTGTTATCGTGGATGATGGAGATTGCAACACCAGAAGAAAACGATCCCGCATCTTTGGCCCATCTCGAGGTTGTAATGTCACTTGCATCAGTCCACACTTCGCAGATGAATGCTGTCCATGTTCTGTACGATCTTTTAGCACACCCGGAGCACCTGGAGCCCATCCGTGAAGAGATTCGGGAGGTGGTAGAAGAAATAGGGCCTTGGATGACCTGGAGGAAGTCGGCTTTCTCGAAACTTCGCAAGTTAGATTCCTTTATGCGTGAATCTCAACGCTTCAACCCACCCACGCTTCTTTCTATGCACCGCGTACTCCTCAAAAAAGCACAACTCTCCAACGGCACTGTTCTGCCAAAAGGCGCGCATATTAGCATGGCAGTAAATTCCATTCAGAGTGACCCAAAGGTAACGTCTGACCCCGAAATTTTTGATGGGTTTCGATTTTACAAGCTCCGTCAGCGTGAAGGCCAGGCACATCTCCATCAATTCGCCATGACTGAAAGTAGGGTTTTGAACTTTGGCTATGGTCCAAACTCTTGTCCGGGTCGTTTCTTTGCCAGTTTGGAGATCAAAATTATTCTGGTTCGTCTGCTGATGGACTTTGAATTCAAGTTCAAGCATGGGAACAAGAGACCCGAGAATCTGCGAGCCCACGAGTTCATTTTTCCCAATCCACATGCGGAAATCTTGATGCGCCGTCGTCCTGCTTCGGAGCGACTGGAGATTTGAAGCAGAGAACAAATATCTCCTTTCTATCATGAAGACGGTGGACAAGAAAGGACAGAGTAAATGATTATTATTTTATTTATTTCTTATTTTGTTTTTTTCAATATCGTACCTATATCGTGCGACCCAAAGCTATTTTTCTGCGCTCATCGGGAGGGACTTTTTTCGTTACATAGGTGTTATCAATTGACATATTCCAGTCTGGTAGAAAAAGGGCGAATGGATCGCTCCTGACAAATGGTTTTCGAATAGTAAAGAGTGTGGCTGAATGAACGGACTCGTAAGTTGTAGCTAAGCCCACTTGGAATGGATCAGCTGTATGTGGCTACTAGTAGTATCCAACTACAGATATTCTCCGAGGCCACTCGTTTGCTACTAACATACGAATACTAGCTGTATTTCTTTGACTGGTATATATTTTTCCTCCGTAAAAATCTAGGTATAACCGTCTTTCATAATTAATGGTCATATTCTCAACGTGCCCATGACCCGCTTACTGAAAGTCATTTCGCTGGCCGCGGCGAGTGTGGCGAGTGCCGCGAGTGCCGTCAAGAGTGCGTTTCCTTACACCTGTGGAATTTTCTGAATTGTCTGTTTAACTTTTTCTATAGGTAGTTCTGCCTGGGACTCTTTGCCGTCGCCAAATTTACCAAAGTTTCTCACAGATGGGGTATGTTATGTGTCGTAACATGATTTTTTTTTCTCTTAAACGGAGATCATCTATATTAACTCGCACTCGCAATCTTTCAGCCTTTGGAAGATGGACTACCTTGGGGCAAGGCAAACCCAGCTGGAAACCCACCCAACACAGGAGTAACACGCTATTATCATTTCACTATCACGCGAGACTTCAAATCTCCCGACGGGTTCAACAAGAGTGTGATCCTGGTCAACGACCAGCTTCCTGGTCAACGACCAGCTTCCTGGTCCACTGATTGAAGCCAATTGGGGAGATATGATCGAAGTGACTGTAGTCAACAATATCGACAGCCAAGACGAAGGCATCACGTTGCATTGGCATGGTATGACCCAGAAGAAGACGCCATGGTATGATGGTGTTCCGGGAGTTTCCCAATGCCCCATAGCTCCCCTTGGCGGTAGATTTACGTATACCTTCCAGGCAGATCAGTATGGCACTGGTTGGTACCATTCACATTACAGTGCCCAATATAATGACGGGCTCTACGGGCCAATGGTTATTTATGGGCCGGTGCAGCCGGAAGTCAGTTATGAATATGATCTGGGCCCAGTCATGGTATCCGACTACTATCATATGAGTTACTACAAAATGTTGGAGATAAGTCTTGCAAAGCCACCACGGCCACTGAACGTCGACAACAATTTGATTAACGGCAAGGCCGCTTTACATAACTGCAATTCCACCACCATGCACTGCGTTCCTGGAACAGAAGGACCCGCTAAATTTCAGTTTCATTCGGGAAAGCTTTATCGAATTCGGCTCATAAACAGTGGATCCCTTGCAAACCAGAAGCTCAGCATCGACAACCATGAGATGACAGTGATTGCGAATGATTATGTGCCAGTCAGGCCTTACAAAACGAAAGTGGTCACCCTGGGTGCTGGTCAGCGCACAGATGTCATTGTCAATGCTACAGGTTCCCCTACAGACGCCGTGTGGATGCGATCAGATATTCACATGGTTTGTCTCCAGACGACAGCCACTATTCAGACTGCGCTTGCAGCTTTTTACTATCAATCAGCAAACACATCTTCGACTCCCCGCACCAAAAGTGACGTATCATGGGAAAGCGACAATTGTCGTAATGACCCTCTGGATCAGACAGTCCCTTATTACCCATTGACGCCACCTCAGCCCGAGACCGTTCAGACTGTTACAGTGACTGTTGGCCACAACAAGACGGGTTTTATAGTCATGTTCATGGACAACTCATCCTTTCGAGCAGATTACAACGATCCCGTGTTGCTCGATGCGAATAATGCCGGAGGAAATTTCTCTTTCCCGTCAGAACGGAACATCTACAACTTCGGTAGCAACTCCAGTGTTCGCCTGATTCTGAATAGCACTTATGCCACAGTGCATCCGATGCACTTGCACGGCCATAACTTTTGGGTTCTGGCAGAAGGCTTGGGTGCTTGGGATGGCAGGATTACAAACCCGTCCAATCCTCTGCGTCGTGACACACACAATTTGCAGCCTGGGACAGCTAATCAGACGTCATACGTGGTCCTCCAATGGACGCAAGATAACCCTGGGATTTGGCCTTTTCATTGCCATATGTCTGTCCACTCAAGCGCGGGCATGTTCATTTTATCCATGGTGTGTTAATGAACCCCTAAAATATATCCCACCACTCCTCTTTTCCCTTTCTCAGGCTAACATTGTATCCCTTTTTTCAGGAGCACCCGGAATTGATTGAAAAAGATATGCAAATCCCCATGGTCATGGCACAGACTTGTCGAGACTGGAACGCTTTTAGCAACACATCGTTTGTCGACCAGATTGACTCCGGTATCTAACTATGCACTGTACTCGCCATGGATGGCACGTATGTACCGAGGGAAGTGATGGGGGGAAGGTGTTTACAAGTTATCAGTATACAGTTTCTAAAGGGATATTGTATCTCTACCTATAACATAAATTCTGTATATAACTAATCTGAATCAGATAACAGAGCAGCTCTATCAACGTTAACGATACTCTATAGAGATATTGTAGATTATCTCACTAACATTATGTCAAGTACTAACGTCACGGTCCTCATAAATGACATGCAACATGAGCGTGGAGACAGAATATAGCTCAGTGTATCCACTATGGTTAGGGTTTTACGCGTGTTACTTAGACTGAACGAGCTCCTTGAGACGTACGTAACACTTTTGCGGCTGATGCGTGATCTTGTCAAAAGAGGCGAACCCAGACAACGCCTCAGGTGTCGGTAGCAACTCAAAGTTCCACAGCAACAGAACCAGTACGAAGCGCAGTTCCAGCTGCGCCCCGCAGCCCTGCGCCGAACGGTTACAGCCAGCTTTATGTCCTTCGCGACCTTTCGGCCACAAATGGTCGGCCATCCACATAAAAGTTTGTATTAGAAGGATTACTGTAGTAAAATTCATTATTCATTATTCATTCAATTTCTATGAAAGTCGATGTGTGTTTGATCAATTTAGAAAGGTTGCAATGTGAAATAGTGTTGGAAATCAGTTGACTGATGACGTTATTGCTGGCGAAGTAGTGGACGGTTAGGGTTAGGGTTAGGGCTAATAAATGCCGTGGATATCTGACATCGATGCTCTTGATCCGCCATCGAAATGCATTTATCATGTGACTCCTCTTTATTAATGAGATGTAGTGCTTTTACAAAGGAATAGCGATACTAGGTCTATATGTATAGTAGTACATGCACCTCAAAATGCTAACAGATCCTCGAGTCCCTTTTCGACCGTCCTCCTCCGCATCATGACCCGTTTAGTCGGATCGGGATACATGTCGGAATCGATGGTGAAATTCTGCGGACGTCCCTGCCCTTCTGGAAACTTCCAATCATATCGAAGTAACAGGTGAGCGAGGACCATCTTGATTTCATTTGCCGCGAAGAAACGCCCAGGACACGCGTACTTGCCATATCCGAATGCCATGTGCTGGGAGTCCGTCATGGCGAAGAAGTACTTTTGCGAATTCCCGGGCTCTTTGCGCAACTTCTCATACCTCCATGGATCGAATTTTGCCGAATCTTCACCGGGCACGTTAACAGGATCGTTCATAATGGCGTATTGAGGCACGGCGATACGCGTGCGAGCTGGCAAATGCACCCCATTCGATAGGGTGATTGGGGTGGGAAGGAAGCGGTTGAATGTCAGCAGGAATACCGAGTTCAACCGTTGCGACTCTTTCAGCAAACTGTCGAGTTTGGCGAATTTCAGCAATGTCGTCTTGTTCCATTCGGCTTCACTGCGGAGAACCTCGACCAGCTCTTCACGCAGCTCGTCGATGTATTGTGGGTTCGCGCACAGATCGTAGAGTGATTGAGCCATGGTCAAGGCAGTGGTATGGATGGCCGCCAGACTCAAGATCAAGATTCGCTCAGCAAGGTTCTCTCTTTGAAGCTCCCTTCCGCGGGCCATTTCCATCGTCCATTGCAGGATGTCATTACTCAACTTGGAGCCATCGCTCTTTTTGCTGCCTTCGCGGTTGTTGATCAAGCCGTCGACAATCTTCTGAGTATTCGCAGAGCTCTTGAGCATGCTTCGATAGGTAGGAAGTAGTGGTGCCACGAACGGTCTTAGAAACCAAGGAACGAAGCGCAAGATAAATCCCGTAGCGAATATGTTCTGCGTGTAATCGGTGGTCGCTTCCAGCCAATCCTCGTTTCGGCACTCATCGGGTCTGATCTAGATGCGCGCTACGATGCGAGCGATCGATCGGGCGAAGACATTGATCGCGTCGACTTCAACCCAGTCTTCTGCCTCGACGTCTGGCAACTCCTCTTGTAGCGCGAAACCCAATTCGCTCTTCATGATGGGTATCAGATTGCCGAGGTTTGGTGTGAGCTTTTGTTGCAGCACACGATTCTGCAGGCCACTTTCAACGAAGACTTTACCCTGATCGTAGAAGTCACCAGCAAGATCCAATACGAACGGCTCCACCGATCGAACAGCATCCTTCGTCTGCGTCCGGATCTCTTCCATGTATTTATTGTCGGCGATGACGACAACATCGGTCGTCCAGCGGCGAATGACGAACATATCTCGGTACTGGAAAGCACGAATTTGTATTAATGGACGTGGATTGCAAATGGCCTTGTCGGCCTGCGTCGGCGCTTACCTTGTCATAGCCTTCTTTCAAGATACCCCGGCTGTTTCGAATGAAGCGCAGCTTTAGAAGCCATGAGGGCTCGAAGATGCTCCAGTACAATAGGAAGGCCAAGCTTGGTCCGCGGCGTGAATACTGTCATCAATAGCAACAGCAGAGCACTCACAGTGAATACAAGGGGCAGAAGGTCATCTCTCTCGGCAAGTTGCGCAAGAATAGGATAGCGATCGAACAAATACTCCAAGGCAGGCGATAGCGCCTCCATCAGAGGCCGTATTAGAGGGAGTTCCATCTTCTAAGGCCAGGACTTCGTCGTCAGGACAAACAGAATCGATAGCATACGTGGAACGCGGATCGGGTTGTGATTGATACACACACACAGAGAGAGAGAGAGAAATATACAGCTCAGGACTAGTGATTTGGTCGCAAGCACTAGTAGCTGGTGAGTCCAAAGTGACAATCCCTCCAGAGCATGTTCGCAAGCTGATCATCGTTCTGTTACAGTCGTATCACTTGGTGTAGACGAAAGCAGCACGCGGCACAGTCCACTCGATGCAGCCATACCTGGGCAAAGTCGTACGACTTTCAGGCCTCTGATCATGGTCGGGTGGGTCGTTGCTGGTAGACTCTTGACCCTTATAGGGCAAGCTTGTGGGGTAACCCTAAGTAGAACCACCTGTTACAAAACGTTCTATCGTAGTAGTATGCCCTATCTCCTTGGGGTCCGTAAAGCGGATGCTCAGAGGTGAGCATCATATTTTATGACAGCACTATGAGCATGAGGTTAACAAATTAGCTGGGCGATGGGTCCATCCCTTTGCATCTCTCCGCGGTTAGTCGTAGTTTGCCAAACCCTATACTAGACATCTAGCAAGTAGACTTGGTTCATTGACTGTATTGATAGCCAGCCTCATTTCGTACGCACTTCTAATAATTACTCTCACCAAACCTAATCCTTCGCCCTTTTTTACATTTTCCCACCATTTCCCACTTCCTCCGTATCTCTTCAGTCAAAATGGGCTTTCCTATCCCTCCGGAGAAGATTGAGTTCCGCCACTACATTAATGGCGAGTTCTGCGAGTCTTCTGACAAAGGCTCTTTCGAGCTCGATTCGCCGTATAGCCACGAAAAGATTGCGGACATCTGTGAAGCTTCCGTCGATGATACGAACCGTGCGGTAGCTGACTATGTTCCACTTGCGAGTAATGCACAGCATTTGAGCGACAGTGAATCACAAAAATAAGTCTTTCAAACTGGAACCGCGTGGGGAGAGTTTGGGGGATGAAAAGATCATACTTTTCGAGGCCCCCCGCTCGCGTAAAATTTTCGGAGATATTCGCTGATTAGCGTAGATGATTAGAGAGATGGAGTTCTTGGCGATACAGGGGACTAATCAGCTAGTTGGCCGATCGATGGCTACGTTTAATTATCAGATCTGGTGCTAATGCTCTAGGCTAGTTGCTAAAAGCCTAGTGTATAAAGCTAATTACTATTAGGCTAGTTACTGTTAAGCTAGTTGCTAAAAGCCTAGTGTATAAAGCTAATTACTATTAGGCTAGTTACTGTTAAGCTAGTAAGGTACTCTCTCTGGTCTTTTAGAATATGTTATTATTTAGTAAGCTTGAATGATTAGATTTAGATTTAATGGAAGATGATATTCGAAATTAGTAAAGAGAATGCAAAAATTTGGTGGTTTATTATTGAAGGGGGGTTTATTGTTAAGGTGTACGCACGGTTCCGGAATTCATGTAGGGGCCGGGTAGAAGTTGAATTACAACCTCATATAATTTCCGCCCCAAGTAGATAAACTCAGTTACATTCGGAAATTACTTAACTTCCGATCTAGATAATTCAAGGGATGGATCGTTATTTACACCTTATGTGGTGTGATGCTAAGAGGTAAACAGTAATTATCAATCGGGGAGTATTTTCAACCATTCCCCGTCCGCACATATAAATTGAGGAATGAATACCCCCCGTCGTCGTTTCTTTACCTGAAAATATCTGACTTTTTTTTCCAATACGTGATATAACTGCAGAAAAATGAAAGCCCTTAGCGTTGCAACTTCACTTGCCTTTCGGCTGATAACGCACAACATACGGTTTGCTACAGACTCGCCAGGAACAGGAGAAGAGCCATGGTCTGATCGAGCACCGTTCGTTATATCTGAGCTCAAGTGGGCAACCAGCTACCTCCCAGAATCATTGATATGCGTACAAGAGGCTCTGCATAACCAAGTAGAGGACATTCTCAATGGCCTCAATGCGTACAATACCAGCGGATATATCTCCCCCAACAAGGAGCTTCCAGAGTGGGGCTATATAGGAGTTGGCCGTGATGATGGTGTTGAGGAAGGAGAGTATTCCGCTCTCTTTTATTCTCCAACTGTCTGGAAAGTTGATGAATGGACTACCGTCTGGCTCTCGGAGACTCCCGATAAGCCGTCTATTGGCTGGGACGCATCACATAATCGAATCCTCACCATCGGAAGGCTTCGACACCTCGATACTGGAAAGCAAGTGATTGGCATGTGTACCCATCTCGACGACAAAGGACAAACTGCTCGCAAAAATTCAGCGAGCTTAATTATTGAGGAGGTCAATACGTGGGTGAATAAGACCAACTCTAACTCTACCGCGTCTATTCCAGTCTTCTTGGGAGGAGACTTCAACTCCCAGCCAGATGGTGACGCATACAAAATCATGACCAACACTTCCTCGCCACTGCAAGATGCTAGTGATTTTGCTTCCGGGACATACGGGGATAATGTTACATTCACAGGGTTTGATGATTCAGATGGAGGTCGTATCGATTTCCTGTTCCTCGGTCCCAAAGACTCACAGCCGTGGAATGTCGACACATATGCCGTTCTACCCAACAAATTCGACAACAATGTATTTGACAGCGACCATCGGGCTGTGGTTGCTAACGTCAGAATCTAAGGATTTTGGTTGTAGCCCTATGTATCTAGGCCTGCGACGGTTGGTAGAGGGGTTTGAGATTGCTCAGAAAGCTCTTGATTTTGCTGGGAACACTCCAGCACCGATCTATGTCATCTTTCACGCTTGAATTTGTTTAACTTGGAGGGGTCTCTGTACATAATACTGTGCCCGTTCATACCATGCGGACTGAGAGATCTTTTGAAAATTTTAAGAACACACGGCACAACACAGCGCAATAAAAAATTTTATTTTGTCGATCGCCATTATAGAAGAAAGGATGGATCCATCCAAGCCTATATAACCAGACACCTGTTCTTTCCGAGTGTGCATAGTTGATAAGCTTATTAGCATTTTCGGATGGATGAACAGGAAACAATTCCTTATATCTTATTCGCTGAAAGAGAATTAACACCTCCCTTTAAGCTATACCCCCTTAGTATTAGCGTGAGAATAAATAGCACTAATCCCAAATAGGCATTTACTTGCACGTACTCGGCCCGACAATGTTCCGAAATATCTCGACGGTTGACGTAAGCAGATTTTGTCGAGCAACAAATTATTATTCCTAGAGTCGCGAAGCTCAGTTGCCAACAGCCTTCATTAACCATAACTCAGCCCTATCGCCATGGCTTCCCACAGGGCCGATGCAAGCACCTTCCTCGACAATCGAGGCTACTCGGGCCCCCTCGTTCGCGGCGTGAACCCCGTTACCCTGTTCGAAAAGGCAGTGCGTGATCGCATTACAGACTCTTACTATTGGAAGGAACAATGCTTCGGCCTGAACTCGGCGACACTGTGCGACCGCGCGATCGAGCTGACGTCGATTGGAGGTACCTATGGACTGTCGCAGAAACCGACACCGTTTCTTTGTCTCGCCTTCAAAATGCTTCAGCTCGCTCCAGAACGCGACATCGTCCTGGAGTACCTGAATTTCACGGACCCGGGCAGTGGTGATGAAGCCGCTGAGAATGATGAAGAGGTGGTCAAGGGAAAAGGCGACTTCAAATACCTTCGGGCGCTGGCTGCATTTTACATTCGCCTTACCTTCGAACCAGTTGATATCTACAAATACCTGGAGCCTTTACTGCTGGATTACCGGAAACTGAAACAGAGACGACGTGAAAACTATATCCTCACAAATATGGATCAGTTTATTGACACTCTTTTAACAAAAGATCGTGTCTGTGCTACAAGTCTGTGGAAAATCCCCCCGAGACAACAATTGGAGGACTTGGACCTTTTGGAGGAGAGGGTAAGCCCGCTAGCAGACGAGTTAGATGAACTTGACGACGAGAGCGAGGCCAGCTACCATAGCCGTGGAAGTGACAACAGCGACCAAGCGTCCAACGATGGCCAAGAAGACTGAGAAGAGAAAGGCAATAAGTGGGAAAGAAATTTAACGTTCTCTCCACGCCTCGGAACACACAAAGAAACCCAAAGTCTTGTGAATATTGCAAGATATAAAACTCCACCAAAGAGACTGAAATACTGGACACCCAACAAAACCATTGGTTGCATCAAAACACTTTGCGAGACATTTGGAGAGGTGTATGTGTCGCATCAGAAGCCTTGTTGGCGATGCCACTTTTCCTCCCATCCTTTGAAAAATGGATCCTCATCTAGTGTGGACACCTCCCAGTTCTCTTCAATCATCCCGCTGTCTTCCTGTTCTTTATTCCATTTGTCGAGGGCGGGAAGCACGACATGCTCTACGTGCCAGGTGCTTTTATACTCCATCAGATTTTTCTTTCCTTCACGGAGAACCTTGGCCACTAACGCCGGGACCTTGGGCTCGTCCCTGAACTCTGTAACTGGCGTGAACACAGCTTTGAAGTTGAATACTATACCGCCCGAAATTGGAAGACGGCGCAGTGTCTGCCAATCAACTCGAAGATAGCAATCGTCAATGGATAAATCGGGGCTTTGAGACAACCTATGCAACTCGTGCGGGTCACCTGGAGGCATATATAGCGGACAATCTACTTCCAGTCCCCACGAACCACGCTGAATCGGCTTGTCCGCCGGCATTTTTGAGAAGAAGCTACTACCTTAGAAATAGTTGAATGCAAAGAATCCGCAGTGACTTACCGGTCCATCGAAAATTTCATCTTTTCTTTGTAATCTGGAATAGGGGCATGGACCTCGTGCAGCTGAAGGCCGATCTTTGTACCGACGTTCCACCCAAGCGACGAGCAAATGACTCCAGCACGAAAAGAATAGTATCCAGTCTTATCGTCTCTCATAGTGATTGCAAAGTCCTCAGGGACATTGTCCATGAGAACTTCCAGGGGGTGCTTGGCGCGGATATCTTGCTCCGTCCCAAGTATCCCATTTACCAAAACACGATCGTCTTTCAAGGAAAAGAGCCGAGGATAACGAGCGCAGATATATTGTATAACCATTTCCATCAGTTCCTTGCAAGCGATTTCAGATCCCGGTAGCCAGTCAAGTACTTCCTTTCCGTGCTTTGCGTACAGTTCTTTGCGCTGGGCTATCCTTTTCTTATACGTGTTTTCCAATTCAATCCACCAGTCCGTTTCGAGCTTTTTCAAAGCTTGTCCTGTATTAGCTTTCATCTCCGATGGTAAAGATGGGTGTCTTACACATGGTCTGGTGATAGGCCCACCGGAATGGCCGGTACGGACGAGGAAGCGCCTTGTCGATATCAAAACTGTCGCCATGGGCATTCGGTAATGGCACTTCGCTGAGGGTGGCATAGTCCGGAAAATCGCCCATTTCTCTGATTTCGTCGATAGAAAATCCCATTGAGGTGTATAGATCTCCGTTTGCCGTTTCATAGTTCTCTGTCATCGGGAGGATATTTTGTCGGATGTCCTTCTCACTGACCTCCTTTGATGCTGTTACTGGCTTCCTGCTCGCCAGGCTTTTCATCGCCTCTCTTCGCGAGGGAGGTAATACATCGCTGTAGCTTGGGGCCGGCAGCCCTCCTGACGCTGATTTTTCGGGTGATACCGAGCGCGGTGGTGTCTTGGCCGTGGACGCTCTACGGGCTCGACCTAATATACCTTCTTTCTTGAGCTTATCGAATGAATAAAATGCAATCACGGCAGTGATAAGAGCCAATACGATCAGCCATTGGGAGCTCCATGTTTGAAGGTTCGCCATTGGGTGCGATGGTTTTGATGCCGCTTGGGGATAACCGCGCCACGAAGAGTTGGTGACATATGAGGTACCAAAAACGATTGATGAAGAAAACCTGCTAAAAGGTTTCAATGTTAGCGTGGTTATTAAATCCCGACGAACAGAGCAGACAGCTCTTTAAGTGACTCGAAAGTAACGGCAGATCGGATCCAATACGCAAAAGAAGAAACCAAGACCATACCCCGCGGGTCGCGTGTAGATCTCGCCTGGACCTCTCTCTCTCTTTCTGTCTCTTTCGAGTATGGAGGCGGATTGCTTTTCCCCGAACGATAAGATAAGTATCTGGGCTCTTTTGTTCGTGTTTGCGGTGATAGTGAGTGCCGGATAGGCGAATTGGAGAGCGGTACTGAAATAAGATGGTATCCACATGGTGAACGGAGAAAGCTGGTTTTCTCTACACAAGACTTAACCGCGTTGGGAGAGTGGATGCAGCTGCAGTCAGTGAGCAGCAGTGGCTCTTTCTCTGGGATTGTTGTTATAATTAACTGCTCGTGTCTTCGTTGAAAAGACCATCCCTTGGTCCATTGGATATACAGGACCCTGTGTTCTTTTTCTACTCTTTTCTACTGACTGACTTTACGAGATCCAACGGTCGAGACGATGTAACAAATCCAGGATTCAATAGAGATCCCCCCGGCTTCATCGAGAAAACATTGATATCCTAACACGTGTGTCCTACCTCGCCTATACTGTTGCACAAAAGGGACGGAAGTTCGAGTATAGTGTTTTACTTCATCCCAACTTCCCCGCACAAAATGGGTCTTGGATTTCTAATTCGCCTAGGATTAGACATTAATGTCTGGTATGACGTTGACTGACCCGAAATTTCATATAATTAACCTTCATGTGCTTTTCTGATGTCGGTGGCGCCTACGCTTTACCCTCATTAACCACCACGGTCATCTAATCACGTCGGCAAAAATGGACGAATTTCAACTTGCTCGATCGAAGAAGTACTTCATGATCGTAATTTATTATCATTCTTATTATTTCAAGAATATATTTGTATGACGTCTTTATCAGCATAATAATAATGACTCCAGATGCGCATGACTGAGGATTGTTCTTCCCAAACAGGAAAAGACCGGGAGCCCGCAGCCCAAAAGGGTAAAATTGTCCCGATCTGCCATCGCTCGCTGATAAGGTACATCTCGACTGATAAAGCCCTTGTACAAGAAGAAATTGTCTAATTTTACATAAAGAGTTTGTCTCTTTGGACCGAGGATATTATTCGATACAGTGTACACTGTACACCAGGATGGTCACATGATTTGATATCAGCAAGGTGTGTATGTTTTTCCACTCCATTCTTAATTGACCGCGTGCATATAGATTTAAACCGGAGAAGGCACCAATAAAACAAGCAGTTAAAGAAGGAAATAGCGCACTTGTTTGTCTCTTCCTGGAGCATGGTGCCAAGATTTTGCCCGGACATCCGATCTATTATCATATTTTCCGGATGTGCGATGTGACAATTGTGAGCCATATAATCAAAAACGGCTTTGACCTTCAAGACCCGTCGAACCATTCTCGTGGCTATTTTCATAATGCAGCCGCAAATATGAATGGGAAGGGCGTTTTAGACTATTTGGCCACTGGGTGTGCAGAAGGTCTTGCCAGCTAAATCAATAGCCACCATGGTCATGACATTTGCTCACCACTTGGTTGGGCCATAGCATGTAAACGGCAAGAAAATGTTCAAGCAGTACTTGAACATGCGCATTTCACTCAATGGGAGGGATTTTTCTCCGCTGATACTAGCATGCGATTGCGGACAAGAAACTGCCGTGTCTGCTCTAATTCAGCCCGGAGCTGACATCAACTTCTGGCAGATGAATGGCTCCCAGGCAATTCACTGTGCAGTCAAGCGATCGGCTCACATAACCGAGATACTACGACGCTAAAAACTCTGACGGCCAGACTCCAATCGATATTGTCGAGAACAGTGGTAGAGACGACCTGGTTTTTAGTATGAAGAGCAGCCAGAACATATAGTGAGGCGGGTAGTGCGCACAGCCTAGAGATAGACAATGAATCGTGAAGTTAATAAAATGCATTATGCAACAAATGTTTAAAGATCAATTGATTAATCATTGTTTAAAAGTAAACTATATAGAGAGTGTATAACTTTACGTATCAGCTCTACATATACAGTCATAGAGTTCAAATGTTAGCTATAGTTCATTACGCCTTACATATTCTAAAACCTAAAAAAGACAATCCTAACAACTAAAAAGTCACCATTTGACCAATTAGCTGTATTTATTTATTTTTCTTTTGAAAAGTAACCTTCGTTCACTCCGTCAGTGTCTGTCATAAGCGGGGCGCCCTGAGTATGAGGCGGTCCCCACTTGGTGCTGATGGGGCCGCAGTCCACCAACTTTAACTTGCCCCAGCCACCGGGCAGCAATTCGTTCCCTGGGATCACATTTCGTTCGCATGGTCAATTGATGTCGGAAAAAAATGCTGTTGGCTATGGCTCTGTGATTCGACTGTCGACCGGAGATGGCTCCAGTTTCTTTGGGAATAATCACCGAGAATTTTGCTTTTTTCACTCCTTTTTCTTTACCCCTCTTCGCTTGTCATTTCCATTTATGTCAAGGGCTGCATGGGCTCAGCCTTGTTCGAGACAGCCCTTTCAGGCTCAAATGATTGCCGCTGGTATTACAGTCAAACAACAGAAGAAAAAAAAAACATCCTCCACATTCGATTGATTGATAAAACTGCCAGCTACGGTAGCCATTGAAATGGTGAATCCTACAGAGTCGTCGCTACCCGCAACACCGCAGGGAAAAAGCGGTAAAATCCTGCATCAACAGATTGACAGCCTTAACCATGAGTTCGACTTGGGCCTTCCGAACCCAGAATTGTACTCCCCAGGGTCGCATTCGAGGACCAAGAGATCAAAAGAGGAGGAGTGCTGGATTTACTTAAAAGCACTATTCTGGAGAGACTACAAAGCATTTGAGCGTGGCCTGGACAGCTTTAAAGAAGAAATACGCGCCGAAATTAAAGCAGCAGCCAGAGATAAGCGCTGGATACACAAACCCAGACAGGATTCTGGAACCATACCGTCTCGAGACCACTTTTTGCAAACGGACGGATATCGAGGAATATCAGTCGATGAGCGGCAACACAGAGTTGATGTTCTTTGGAACACTCTTAGATCAGAAGTATGGCTTCTCGAGGGAGGAGTCGATCCTTCGCACAGTTCGCGAACGCTTGGTCGTCCTCGAAATCTCGCCAACGGCCCTCGGAGGGCTAGTGACAATGGTGCGGAATTGCCTGCGACCACCACCACGCCTCAATCCAAGAGAAAATCTGATCTTGAAGCACAGGTATTTTACACGGCTCCTAATTCCCCAAATCTGCCTCCTGAAGGCAAGTATCCGTCTTTGGGAAACCTAGACGAATACAACGGCCCTAATCGGGACGATTTTTTATTTGACGAGACTACCATGGAAGCGACTGACGATTTGGATCTGGATGATCAGACATCTAGGAAGTCAAGAAAAAGACAATCCAAGATTACCGATCATATGTTGATATCCAAGTCGGACCGTTCTCCAGGGAACAAGTCCTTTCAGAGCCTCGCATCCATTCAAAACGCCAATACCGTTACGCCTGGTACTAGCTTTGCGACAAGCGTGGATTCAGTCTTCGATCCCTCGGAACACGGCATTGAGACCTCCTTTGGAACCGATGTGACTGAGCCGTTGGATGATGTTCTTACACAAGCTGATTCCATAGACGCAGCGATGCAGAGTGAAGACGCTTCCATACTACTCAGATCCATTGAAGGAGAGGGGGCACTATCTTTGGGGCCACAACAGGCTTATATCACCGCAGAACAAAAACTTCTCAACACCCTTATCGAAAAAGGTCCGTTTTCAAACAGGATTTCCTTCTTAGACAAGGTCCCTTTGAGGGCGAAATACGAACTGGAACGAGTTAGACTGGAATGGGGTGTCGATCATAAGCATATTTTTGTAGGAGAAAAGCCCCACGAAAAACATGCCGATTTCTGGAGTTGGTTGGGAGCCTTGAGTGTACGATTTAATAAGAGTCTTCCCGAGAAATCCTCCCCCAAGGCTTGGGATGCGGCAATTGATCGATTCCAGGGAGAAAGGCACTCTGAAACGGTAGTACTGACTGGTGCTCTCGACTGGTGTGATGAGGCCGAGTCTGGTATTTTCAAACTCAGACTAAATCCGCTGAAGCTGGACCGAACTTGTCGCTTCCATCGCCGTTTTGGGTCTGACAGATTCTTAAGCATCACAATACCCTCTTCATCGAAGGCCCCAAAGTATATCCAGGAGAGCAAGGCATCCCTTCAGGAAGTGGCTGCGAAATGGCTGAGTGGCTATGACCAATTCTTGCTCGGAAGAGTTTGGAGAGCTTTTTTTGTCGAAGAACACAAGATCAAAACCACCAAGATCAAAACCACCAAGACCAAAACCCAGACCAAAAGTGAGAAGACAAGATTTCGGGTTGATTTATTCGCCGTTGATGGCGTGGATTTCTTTAAGAAGTTGCACGCCCCGGCACTCTCTCCTCCTGGCCAAAGCTGCGATGTGCACACACGAATGACAGTGGAACAATTAATCGAGTGGCACATTCCGAGTCGAGAAAATAGCAAGCAGACCGACTGCAAGCTATTCAACCGAATTCATCTTGGACTTTCAAAGACGTGGGCGACAAAAGTTCTTATCCCTAACCAAATTCGAAAGCTTCCCGATATTGATGGAAAACCTGTGATGAACGACGGCTGCGCTTTAATGTCGCGGCCACTGGCCCGTGCGATTTGTGAAGATCTTGGGATAGATGGAAACACACCGAGCTGCTTTCAAGGTCGTATTGCCGGCGCTAAAGGCTTATGGATGGTTGACAAGGAACGCGCGGAGGACGGTTTTTGGATCAAAATCTCCGATTCTCAGCTGAAGGTCAAGCCTCATCCGAGCGACTTTGATGTTTCTGTGGATAAAGAAAAGTTAGTATTTGAAGTCGCAGATTGGTCTAAACCTCTGCGGCCATCCGAACTCAATGCACAGATGCTTGAAGTTCTAGACAACCGCGGACGACCAAAGAATCGCATTGCGGAACTTGCCAGGACAGCTATCAACGATCTCTATATCGAGTTCAAAACCGTCATAGAAAAGGATAGTATCCCATTGGCGAGGGCTCTCATGCAGAAAATTCGTCCGATGCCTGAGGATGGGTCTTCACGCAACAACATCAGAAGAATCGATCAATGGATTGTTAAGGATACTGAGGCTGTCATCCGATTCCTTGAAGCTGGATTCTCCCCTCGAAACTTTGTTCCTCTGCGGGACCGTCTCTGGCGATGCTTAGTGGACACGTTGAATCGTTATGTGAACGAATGCCATGTGCCTGTCCCGCTGTCTACATATGCATACTGTATTGCTGATCCATATGGTGTCTTGGAAGAGGACGAAGTCCATTTTGGATTCTCTAGCCAATGGAAGGATTGTCCCGAGTTTGAAGACGCAATAGTTGATGGTGTTGACATTCTAGTTGGGCGCAATCCGGCACATTGCCCTTGGGATATACAGAGGCGGAAAGCGGTTTGGAAACAAGACCTCCGGCACTTCAAAGATGTCATTGTATTTCCGACCAAAGGCGATACTCCACTTGCTAGTTTGCTGTCAGGCGGAGATTATGACGGCGACCGCCCTTGGATTTGCTGGGATCCAAAACTGGTCGAAAGCTTCAATAACGCAATGCCTCTAGATGATGTCCCGGATGCTGATCATTTTGGTCTCATAGTTCATGCTCGTCCAATGACTAGCGTGAAGTCAACAGAGGATTTTCTGGAGGGTGCATTCAAGTTTAATCTGACCATGTCAAAGCTTGGGCTCTGTACTTCGGAACATGAGAGGATTGCTTATGATGAGCCAGATGGCATTAACTCACCCACGGCTCTCGAGCTGGCTACTCTTCTCAGCCATCTTGTAGATAGCCGGAAGGCCGGGGTTCAGCTCACAGATGATGGATGGAAGCAATACCTCAAAAAGCTCAGCCCTCGCGAAAGGACAGCACCTGCGTACAAAGATGTCGATGCCAAGAAAGGAAAATCTAGTAACATCAACGACTTCTTAAAGTTCAATGTCGCTGTTGCGGAAAAAAACATGGCCCTGCAAAAGTTCCATGAGCTTTGCGAATCTGCAGGAGAAAAGGTGCGCGATTTGGACCTTGTTCGACCCTGGCAAGCAGTATGGACAAGGGCTGTCCGTGAAAAAGATGAGGAGAGTCCGTTGTTACTCGCAACTCTGAACACTATAAAAGAGCAGATTGGCCAAGCGCGCGACAAGTGGTTAAGTAACTGCAATCCCGATGTGCCAATGCCGAGCAAGGTTCAACTTGCTACGGAGTACCTTAACCGGATTGAAAAGCCCGATATACTACATCCACTGGGCCATACATGGCAAAACAGCGACTACGAATGGCAGACTATACTAGCATCTGCCGCGTACTATTTCTATTGGCGCTCTCCATTCCCGCTGTACGCCGCTGGGGAAACCCTGTGCTGGATAAAAACCGGCAAGGAACCGGCACGTCTCATTCGCGACTGCGTCTATGTGAGCATGAAGGTCAATGGCAAGGTCGCCCGCAGACTGGCTGATGAGGAGGTTGATGACGCACCAAATGACGATTCCGAGTACAGTGATGGCTCGGATGAATATGACGGGGAGTCTGTATTTGACGGAATCTTTTCTGCTGGCCAATGACCACAAAAGGCGATGTCTTTACGGATTTCTCGGTATATTTCAAATCGTCTGGTGTTAGAAGTATAAGCACTTTGTACTGTGAAACTGCGAATAGCTCATTAAAAAATATCTTCTTCACGAAGATATTCGTGTACCGGCCTGTCTATGATATTACAGAGCCGTGCTACGCACAGCTCCGGAATTCTTGTAGGGGCCGGTTAGATCATGCAATCGTGCAGCTCCCTTGGAGCTCTCGATATCAAGTAACAGTCATGTACGGATTAGGGTTAGGGCTGGGACTAAGATAACCCTAACAAGGAAAGATCAATGTATATGACCGCTACACTTTAGGGTTTTAGAGTAACTTTTTTATGAATCATATTTGTCATTCATTGACCCACTGGTTCCTACATAGTTAGATACATACGGACCTAGCTGTGCTCGTGCACTTGATCTCTTCAGGCAGCTCCCCTCTAGTTTCTTTTTCAGTATCCATAGAAAGGGCCTTGAAAGCATCACAATCATATGAAAATCACAGCAAAGCACCCGATGCACGGAGCATACTTGCTGCTGTATACAAAGAAAAACCATGTGATTCGCTCGGCCCCACCGGCCGACAATCCACCGCGGCGGGCCCGCGCTAGTCCAGATGTAGCGATGTCACATGTCATGCAGGATCCAACAGTTGAACAATCCCCGGTTGATCAGTAAATCATTATTACATATACGTAGTAGTATGATTATCTGTTAGTAACCTAGTGTTTGCTGATCTGATTATCTTCTCAAAAACATGTCTGGATTTGCCCTGGGGTAGCCACTACCCAGTTGACCAGTGTTCCAGGCGGCTAGGAGTTTCCCCGGTTGTGATTAATGTGATTAATGCTCCGGCGCCTGGAGAGGAGTTTTCTTTCGCAATAGCGATGACACCAAGACTGTGCTGATTGGGCATTGGATTGCCGGGACAGGCTGTCGGCACTTGGTTCACTCGCGATATCCAGTCAAAATGGGCACAATCTGGGCACAATCGTAGGAACAGCCGGTTGACATGTGAACAGTCCAATAACCGCCACCCCTCCCCCAATCGAAGGAGACCTTTCTTTCAAGTGAATAATGACTAGCAGCGATACCACGGTAGAATGCTAGAACGTGATACAACACTAAATAGTTACTACATACTACGGACATACTAAATAAATATTAATAGCAGTAAAGTGTGACCAGACCGGACGGCGGGCGCTGATTGGCGGATAGCCCATTTTCACGTGCAGACATCAAACTCGGGCGTCCCCAACGTCTTTCCCAATCAGTTTTCGCCCTCTTCTGCTCCGGCCAAATCAGTGAATCGTCTGCGCCAGCCCTGTCCGGAAAAGACGGGAAAAATGGAAGAAGAGCGACGCATTGGACGCATTGGCTCTGGTTCTGGCTCTGTCTCAGTCTCTGCCCACGAGTCACAGGCGCCCGCTGCCCAGCAAGCACATGCTTTCGCCCCAACCGCGACTACTGCAGGAGTGGCTCTCCCTCCTCTGGCGGCGAACATGAGCAGAGACTCATCTAGCGCTGCTGCTTCGATGCCTCTGTCTTCTATGCCGCCCACCCCGTCGTCTTCGTCGACTCTATCCCACGACCCCTCGCGCACTATGATGGACGTGGATGGCGATCGCGCTCGCCGAGCTGCCAGTGTCTTATCAATGGACGATATTGAAGCCGCTCAGGCTCTAGAAGGGCTTCGCTCTGGTAAGAAGAAAAAATTCCGAATTTTCAGTTTTTTCCATTCGTCTTTTTACTAACAGAGTGGATGGCCTCATATCAGACTTCGGACATTCCCCTCCTCAACAAACACCGCATTCGCAACAACCTTCCCATTCCTCTGACCAGCCAGAGTCGACCCAACCTGAACCTCTACTGTCTCTTCTCACCTCGACGCACCCATTGATCTCGTCTGCAATCAGCGGGTCTGTATCTGCGTACGAATCGTCCAAATCGTATTCCACACGCTTCAAATACGGAGCCGAATTTATCGAGAGAAACATCGGGTCGCCGGTCGTCAATACTGTCGGCAGCGTTTCGCGCAAGACTGGTGTAGAGGGCGGTCTTCGCTGGGCTTTTCAACGGCGGGACACAAACGACTTTGAAGAGCAAAACAAGCGCAGGAAGACGGACGCTACCAGCGAGTCTGCCGAGATGGAGAAGTCGGCGTTGCAACAACGCCTGCGGTCCGAGTCAGATACCTCATATTCAGAATCCTTGCCTCCATACGATGATCACAAGTCGCCCAACTACGATGAGATCAACCGCGATTCATCAATGCAAAACGAGTCAGCACAGAACCAGAGGAGCTGGCATAACCGCCTGGTGATATCGACGTCTGGGTTGAGTGTGGCTATGAGCGATGAGTCTATCCGTCGACTTGCCTATTGTTTGAAATGGCTCAAATGGGCCAACGAGCGACTCAACAATGCGGTCTTGGCTTTGAAAAACGTACTAAGCAAATGGGAAGAGTCAAAGCAGGAAGCGTCTGCAGATGAGAACTCTACCCAGAATCGCGCCATGCTGTCGAAGCACATTCAAGCAGTCAGAGAAGACGTCCTGCGAACGCTGAAGCAAGTCATCGATATCGTGTCCAAGTACACTGGAGGTGCACTCCCCGAGAACGCCGGGCGTCTGGTACGCCGCCATCTCGTCTCGCTCCCGCAGCGCTTCAAGCTGGCATCGACTTCAAACTCGTCTGCCGAGGCTGGAAACTCGGGCTCAGACGTAGCCACCAATGCACGCCGCGTTCTCGTGCTCGCCCAAGAAGGGCTGGATATGATGACCCAGGTGCACCGCGTTGTCGACGACACTCTGATCAGCGCCCAGACGTGGTGTGAGCGGTTGAACCGCAAGCTGCCAGACCTAGGGAACGATCAACAACAAAACCCGCCGCCGACATCAGAAGAAGCCGCGCAACAGAGCCAGCCAATGTCGATTGACATTAAACCGCCTATTGTAGACGCGCCGCACCGAGAAGTCGAAATGACAGATGCGGATGCTGCCTAGGAAAGAAATTTACTTTTATACCCCCTTCACTGTCTATTTCTTTTTCTTTTTTCTTGTTAGTAGCGCTTTACTTTTGTGTTTGTTTGATTGATATCCCCCTTACGTCTGTCGAATCTCTTCACTTGGTTATGTTATTTATCTATCTGGGTTATCTTTTTTCCACCTTCATTTTATATTCTCCTCTTTGGAGTCCAAGGCGCAAGCGAGTATACGATTGGTGTATGCAGGCATGATTCGAAAAGGGAAAAAAGGAACCAAAAAAAGAGGTGGCTGGTATCCTTACCATTGCAAAACAAAAATTGAATCCTTGAAATAACAGGCCTGGAACTGCCGTACGGTGTTAATTATGCACTTGAAGTAAAGTTGATGATAAGTATCGAATGTATTGATTCAAAGGTAGTACTGCATATGTGGACATAAAATACAAATCACTCCAGCTCCAATATGCGACATGCAAACAAATTATGCAGTGTGTTCACTGGTCTTGGGGGTATCTCAAATGCATAACTAACAAAAGAAAAACAAAAAGGAATAAAACAAATTCCAGCGTAGAAGCAAATTGAAAGGGAAAAAAAAAACAGAAACCAACAACAATGATACACTCCCAGCAAAACTCAGACAATGAATATTTAACGATTGTACCGCTGCAACAATTGTCCAATCTCCCCCTCTCGAGAAATCGCAAGCGGCCCATCTTTCCCCTGATGCCACCTATGCCATGCAAAAGCCGCTTTGTGCTCAGCTTTCGCGAGACCTTCGCGTCGCTGTAGCGCGCGTGTTTTCATTATACTCTGAAACCGCTTGCGGACGGCGCGCACGCGGGCTGCTCGTTCCTGCGGGTTTGTCAGGCGGCGATGGAGCGTAATTTGCGAGGAAATCGAAAATTCCTGTTTGGGCCAGGGCAAGATGGCGGGTGCTGGGAGGCGAAAGGATGATGGGCCGGGGGGTGAAGAGGCAGCGGTAGATGGAGAGGATTGGGGAGAGGAGAAAGTGGATGATGTTGGGGAGGTCGAAGGAGTGGTGGTGGCATATGGATTCGTCACGTTGAATTCTGTTGTTTCGGTGAGAGCATAGCCAAATCCCATTTTTTCGACGTTTGCGTTAGCGTTTGCGTTATGGCCATGATTTGCCATGCCCTGGTCTGCACCGTCATGCGAATCTTCGCTGAGCGGGTTGTGGTGATGCGCAGTCCACAGGGCGAGCTTGTATTTCCAGTAACGGAAATCATCCATTTCATCATTATGTCGACAAAGGTTGAGGGGGCTGCGCCGGTGGAGATAGTGTTGGTGGATGTGATAATCAACACAATAGAAAGCAAATCTAGACTCATAACCCTGGTCAACCTCTCCCATACTGGCAAAGATTTTGCTTTCCCGGTTGTGAGTTATGTGTTTGCCAACCAGGTCCAGGTATTTCTCCTGTTGCGCTTCTGTGGCCAGTTGGAGATAGCCTGGTTCACAGACTTCGTCAGGCATTTCGTCTGGGGCAACCTCCTCACATGGTTTGTTGAGGACGAATGGAGGATCTTCTGAACATCGGTAGGTTCCATGACGAATCTCTGACTCCATAGTTTCAGGATTAAGATTGATCGCATCATCACAGTGGTGACAGTCGAGAGCCTCTTGTAGAATATCGTTCTAGCCCGGCATAATTAGCTTAAGCCAAGTAAAATCAATCAAAGAATCAGACATACCATTTCCAACTCAGCCCTAGTACGATCATCAGTTTTCGATTCAATAGACATGGCTACATCCTCGTGCTTTCCTTCCACGTCGTCGATTATGCTAGGTGCACTGGACAGCCCATTAAAGATTTTCATGACCGCTTGCACCGTGCATATGTCTCCATAGTTGTAGGAGGCGCGTGAGCCACTTCCAACGAGCGAGAAATCCGTCCAGTCGCCCGTGGTCCTGTTGGACAGCGACTGCTTAGACGAGCGAAGCACGAGTTTTGGCTGCTGAGGCAGCTTTGGCGGGTGCAGAATCAACCTCTGTGGGGGCTTTGACAAGTTGGCGGGGGTTCTCTGCGGTTTCTTGCGTTTAGACGCAGATCCAGATCCAGACTGCCGCTGACTTTCTGTCGTTTGATCCATGTTGCTCAGACTGGAATGGGGTCGCTTAACCCCAGCTCGAATGTTGGGTTGATGTTGGAAAGACTGGGTGTGGACAGGACCAAGCAGAGCACAGCGCAGGATTAACCTCATAAAGGTTGCAAAGGTTGCAGTCGGAAGTTGAGAAGATGTTGTATGCAGGTAGAATTTGAGTCACTGTAAGACAGGGTTGTATGAAAGCAGTGGGTCTATTGATGAATATTTATACGTGAATGCGGACAATCAATAGAGGGAGGCTCTTGGTGTTTTGTCACTGGGACAAAGATCCTAAAGTTCCATAATAGCGTTCACAAAGCTGTTCAAAGAAGGCGGTAACAGATAAAGCAAGAAAGCCATGGTGTTGTTGAAAGATGAAAGGCAACAATAAATGAGCAAACCCGGTGAGGAGATGAGATGAGACGAAACAAGCTTGGCCTGGTTCCTGACCTCTGACTCGGACATTCCGTCTCCATATTGTCGCTCCCACAGGGCTGACTGAATCACATCGGTTGATATTCATGGTTCTCAGCCATCAAGTGACAGGACCACCCCCTCTGCAACGGTGGTGAGCCAGACAGGCGATAGCAACCGCAGCAAAACCTGGTTTCGAGGATGGGCTGGGTTGCATTGCGCCTGGCAGAGCTGATTGGCGACGCATCCAAAGTCACCGGGCTGGACCAGGTCAGTGGGCGAGACGCGATGAGCGAGATGCGCTCCCGTGACTGCGCGGCCTGAGGCGGTCCGGCATCACTGGGCCAGCCCGCCCCGGGGTCACATGGGTCGCCCGTCGCTCGTGCCTTTTGCGCTCTTTAAATACTGGCAATAGCATTTGAAGAGAAGCTGGACCCAGAGGTAAAGCTACAAAATTGGAAAAACACCGTCGGTCCTACTCTAGACCCGGCTGGTGACGTCATTGGCAGCCCGCATCAAGTGAGCTTGCACATAGTATGGAAGCATCATCAGATTCGTCTATTTGTTTATTTTGACTTGTACATCCAAAAAATCAGATCTACCGACTTGATCATATGTATCTTTTGTTTTCCCCGCCGCCCCGTCACAAAAATCTATGTTCTAAGCCATCATCATAAGACAAACGGGCAATCCTGCGTTGCGGTCCTATGTCTTCCCAAGTCATGCCAACCCGTTACCCAATTCATATCGTCGTCATATTGCAAAAAAGTGCAGTCGCCGTCTAAGGAGCAGCGTAACCGCCGTCAACGAGGAGGTCGGCGGCGGTGGTATAGCTGGATGCGTCGCTGGCCAAGTACAAGTACGCACCCTTGAGCTCTTCGGGCATGCCCTCACGGCCCAGAGGGATCTTGCTCTTCCAGAGGTCGTGTGTCTCCTGGGGAATGAAATTGGAGATCTCCGTGGCCATGTAGCCGGGAGAGATGGTGTTGGCGCGAGCGAACTTGGCCCATTCAACGGCAAGAGACTTGACTGTGCTGATTGTTAGCAGGACAATACCCAAGCGTTAAGAATCTTCGAGAACTGCATACCCAAGTGAATAACACCGGCCTTGGCGGCGTTGTAGGGAGCCTGCAGCTGGGGGATGTTGACAATGTGGCCACTCATGGAGGCAGTGGCAACGAAGCTGCCGTAGGTGAAATTCTCCAGCTTGTTACCGAACAGGTCGGTGCCCTCGTCTTTCTGACGGCGCCAGTGAGCGGCGGCTGCACGGGCACAGTACCAGGTGGCGTCTAGGTCTGTCTGCACAACGTCCAGGTAGTGCTGGATGGGGCCATCAACACTGGCGCCCTGGGTCCATGGAATACCGGCGTTAGCAATAAAGACATCGAGACGGCCGCCAAGGTCATTGACAGCCTGGTTGATCGTCTCCTCGGCCTTCTTGTGGTCGCGGAGGTCGGCTTGGTAGGCCTTGGCTGGAAGACGTTAGCAGGCAAATCTCCCTAAAGGTGGGGATCACTTTTCGACCTACCCTTTACTCCATACTTCTGCTCGATCTCAGCAGCTCGTTCGGGTGCCTTGTCGTTCGAGTTGTAGAACAAAGCAACGTTGGCACCGGCTTCGGCGAGACCCTGGACGACGCAGAGACCGATACCAGCACCGGCGCCGGTGACAATGGCAGTCTTGCCCTTGAGGGAGAAGAGAGAGAGCAAGCTGTTGTGTACGGGGGGCACGGTGTTGTCGTGCACGAAGACAGCGTTCTTATCGAGAGGAGAGCCAGACATTTTGGGTGAGATGCAAGTGCGAGGGTATATGCAGGGCAAGAGATGAGAGATGAGCAAGATTGAGGAAGAGAAGGCCACAGGATGAGGGGGGCGCGCGAGAAGAAATAGGCGGGCGCGAGTTTGCGTTCTGGTTAGCTCATCGCATGCATTGGAGGAGGGGGGGCAGCCGGTGATCATTAAGGTCGCCGCTGAAGAGCGGGGCTTTTATTGAGCATATCGACTCGGCCGATCGAAGGTCGAAGGCCCTTTGGGAAAATCTCTAAATTAGGGACTAACTCGGTGGCGCATCCTAGGCACTGCATCGCTTCTGACCGTACCAGTCTGTGTGTTCTGCAGACTGCAGACCGCCGAAACAGCGAGGACAAAGAAGACGGCGTATTGACCATTGACCATTATTGTCACCGGTATAAGCTGCATGGCCAGCACAGCACAGTAGAGCTATCACGAGCCCCAGCCACTCGAAGGACCGGTGAAGTATCTCAGACGTCGACTAGACCACAGTAGTGTGGAGATGCTGAAGCTGCTCCGGGGAAGACGGAGAGGGGCGATGACGCCAAGTTGGTGGAGCCGGGCTATGTCTGTGTCCACTGTCGAGCTGTCAGAAAACTAGTCCCAGTAATTAGTCAATAAATAACAGGGATAAGAAGTAATAAAGACGTACTTGCTTGCCCTGGTTCGATGCCTTTCTCTGTGCTTCTCTGGGATGGCTTGACTGTAGGGTGTCTCACAAGAAGCGCCCAGGTACCTGGTGAAGCCCTAACTGCAGAGTTTCGGCAAAAGTTCCGGATCAGGAAGCCATGGCAAAATTGCCTATTCGGGTGTTGTAGTTGTTTAAATACTTGTTATTATGATTATTTGAGTGTGTGTTTGATGTTCTCGTCAAAGACATCGATTGATTGATAGAATAATGACCGTAGTGTAGACGCGACGATGCTCGCCCGGAGCGGAGGAGGGGAAGGGCCCCCCTTCGCTCCTTCCCCGCGTGCTTTTCGCAACCCTCTCTCACTCTTTTACTCCCAAAACACACACAGCAACCGGCAGCTTTCTCTCACTCACTCACACCCTGTCAATCACTCTGTCGCTCGCCAACCAATTCATTGCCCGTTATTAAATCTACTAGTGAGACTACAACAGTCGCTTCTGTCAGAATGGCCGCCAGCACGAGGCATACCAACAAGCAACGGTACCGCCAACCGGAGCATGTTTCCAGTGTTCCAGCATGCTACACCACGGCGATCATTGACATCAAGTCAAATCGGTGTGCCCCCTTGAGATAGGATCTTCTGGTAGCATGTCCGTGCTGCGCAAGAATCAGGGATTGAGGTCATGAACAGGCTAGGCGCATTCTTCGCGTTGGGTAGGGCTTGCCAGTTCACATTCCACGCCGACACCCATCAATCCATCTCTCACAACATTCAACCGAGATATGACCGTTCGCACCCCCACCGACACTGCGCCTGTTGTGATTGCCTTGGTGCTGACCCGCCACTCCCAATGCCGTTGCTTCGTTTCGTCTGTCCTCGCCTGCCAGCGCCACCAGACTTACACCAACCATCCACGAAAGCGTCGCGATTTCGCCTTTTTGAACAACGTTCGGCTACCCTACAATCACCGGGAATTGTCAAGCCATAGCTTGCTTCGATCCATCAGTGAAATCTCCCATACAACGCCGGGACCATGGTAGGCCTGCCCATTGTGATCGCCGTGGCCGTAGGATGTTCGGCCTTCCTCATCGTCGGTGCCATCTTGGGGGTGGTGGTATGGTGGAGGATGAGACAGGATCGCCTTTCTTTGGCCATGGCTCATGCACGCCAGACCATCACCCATCAGGGACCTGTGTGCAGTAGTTTGGTGACAGAGTCTCCAATCGAGTCTCCGCTACCGACATATCCATATCCATATCTGCGTCACGATTATATGCCCATTGGCTCTCAGGAAACGATTCAACCTTGGCCATCGCAAGCCAAAAAGTCTCCGCCTCCGACGCTGAAGAAGGAAAAGTCAAAATCAATACGGAGATCGATCTCAAAGTCCTTGTCGAAAAGTCTCTCAATCGGGAAGAACAATAAAAAGCCGCTTCAGCAAGAACCGATGCCCGTTTCACCCTTGGATGAAACCTTTTTGCCACCTTTTCCGAATGCGAAAGAAAAAGAACCAAAATCTGCCATTGCTGGATTTTCAGAGCTTCCCACCGAGATCACTCCTCGCAACACACCGGAGAGGGAAAGAGACGATGTCATCCCGCTGGAAACGCTCAATGGTCGCCCTAATTCCACGGCATGGCCTCTACTTCAACAAGATCGCATTTCATTCGTCTCAGGTGGGCAAGCTACCACTTTTGATCGCTATCCGTCGAAACTTCGCAGTGGAAGCATTACCGCTCAGACCGCTGGAACGGTCCCAGAGATGCCAATGCCACCACTACCCGTAGGCCTTGCTCAGCCATACCAGTTATCTCATGAAGACTCGTTGATGGGTATGTCATCATTGAGTTTGGAAACTGCCAATAGCTCCATCTTGGACGAAGGACTTCGGAGATCAATGTCGGTGGATGGAGAACACAATCACTCTCCGTCTTTACCACCATGCCCTACTTTCACGCCCTTTAGTCCGTATGACATCGTAATTGGTGGCAGTGTCGCACGCAATTGTGCATCTCAAAGGAGGTCACAATCACAGAGACTATCCTCTTCCACTGCTCGGCTCACCTATATGTCAGCCGAATCGAGCAAGGGAGACCTAGATGATAGGATATCTCCTCGGAGAAGTTTGACGACCCGAGAAGTATCTCCACAACCTTCTGGGTGGGCTGCTAGTGAACTCCCACGCAGAAGCGAGACCGTAAATTCATCATCTTCAGCCGGGCGTCCGAACAGCCGTCCAGCAAGCAGTATTTCGGCCTCGAGTCCAGGCGGCAGGTATTCAGCTACTGGACAAGGGATTTACTCTCGTCAGGAATTTGGCACACAAAGCAACCTAAAAGAGCGCTATTCCATGTACGAGACATCACAGACGAAAGAAGAAAACAACGCTGCTTTCAGTAAAAGTGTGGGAGACCGACCTCGGTCTATTCAAGCACAGAGTCCTAAGGCTACGAGGGACAGTCCCGGAAGGGCTCCGCTGCCGTCTGCAATGAAATCGGCTCAAAACATGCGCAAAGGCCATCGGAGACAAAACTGTGTCCGGATTTCTATTCATCCTCCCATCACGTTCAGTGGGCCGGCTTTCTCGCCTATGCCTGAAGAGCCAGAAGAAGTTTTGGACTTGGAGAAGGATTTGGGAATTCTTAAATCACAACAGCAATCAAATCAATTATCTGTTAGAAGGACAGAGTCAAAGTACCAGCCAAAGCACGCTCGCCATCGCTCGACTGGTTCCATTCCAGAGGAACCTGTGATTCTTACTGATTCCCCTGGCACAAACTCACGTATTCCACGCCCGAGCTCGTCTAACAAAAAACGTCGTCACTCGCGGACAAGTTCTGCTGACGATGTTTTTATGTCCGAGAACCGAGTCATCATACCTGACCGATGCCCCGGTCCAGTTCCTGAAGAAGAAGGCCACTCTTTGTCCAGCACTCCCTCGCCCGAAAAACACGAACCTTTATGGTCTTTGCCTCACTCTGATGCATTTGTTGGGTGCTCACCTATTTTACCGACCAACGCATCAACAGGAAGTCCCCGGCGGCCTGCACCCAAGGGCCCTCGCATTCAGCCCATAAGATCGCAAAGAAATACCGTCCCATATCCTTCAACATCTCAACCCATTCCCAACGGCGTTTATACATTCACCGCAGGAACATCGTCCCGTGAAGGATCTCCGACATCTAAGGTCGGCAGGTCCCACACTCTTGCAGCATCACCAACGAAAGATGTGCGGAAATCCATCACACTTCTGCGACGCATGAACAGTGAAGCTTGGGACGACGAGTCAAAGCAGTATCGACGCATGGGTCGAAATGCTAGTCTTAAGAAACCCAGAATCAACAAATTCTCAACTCCACCACAAAGTAACCGCAACTCGATCATGAGTAACGATAGCTTAACGATATGGGAAGACTCGAGTGAAGACGATGCTTCCATACCACCACCCGTACGTCGAAAGAATCACCCATTCAAAATACTTGAGCGCATCGACTCTGAGGGGACCGCTGAAGAAAGTATGAGCAACGCCGATGCTCAACGTCAACAGACTATCCGCCAGGTACCCCTGAGCAGCAGTATCGTTACTTTTGGAGACAACGAACACCGCGTCAAAACCAATAGCGACAATAACACAGATGAACTTGTGCATAAGTCAGCTGAGAGGGCGTCGGTCATATCAACACCCAAAACAAAAGCTCACGGGTACGGAATTATGTCGTTAACACCAGGGAGTTTATATGATGGAGATGGCTTTTTGAAGGAATGAAGTGCATTTATTTGACATGTTGAAACGTAAGTAACGATTTTGTTATGAGATACCAATATTTAGGAAGGCAAGTTTTTCAGTCTGCGCCATAACTCGTGAACTCTAGAATTAGTTTAAAAAATATTAATCATTTTCAAGATATATTTTTTTTCTCAGTAGCACATGATTGATAATACGTTACAATGTAATTAGTGGCCCTGATCTGATGGCAGGCAAGAATCTCAACGCCATTTCAGTATGCTTTTCTATTCCCACAAAATAATATAATTAGACGCCTTTTTTTTTCTCTTTCACAGGTGCAAATAACTCCACCATTAAAACATACAATCAATCAGTTCGTCTCCACTTCGTCTCGTCGTCATCGTTTCCTTCTCCATTCTGAGCAGTCCCGTCATCCCTATCATGTACGCTGCCTGCTCCAGGACCCAGTCCAGGGAGAGTCGGCGGTTCCCCTTCTCCAATCCAGTTCCCTTCTTCGTCAAAATATTCGTGCATGTTGTCGGCCGTGATCCAGCCTGAGCTGCCGTCCATGGGAGGCGGTAATCCGCCGTCAGCGGCACCTGAGATGATCAGTCCGGCCAGACCGCCAACCCCCGGTTGCTCGTATTCTCCCTCTTCCTCGTAATCATCTTCTCCATCACCGTTTGTGACTGGGTCAGGGTGGAGATTGGAGCACGCAGATACAGCGCCGAAGAGCGCTTGTGTTGCGGTTTCCTCTGGTTTTGAATCGGCGCCCTCTGCAGCGGCTACGTCTTCGGCAGCGGTGTCAGTGGGCGAGGGTACAATGGTGAGGTTGATGCTATCCTCTTCTTCGTCTTCTTCGGCGCCGCCGTTGTCGGATGGAATCGGGTTGGCGATTTGCATGTATAAGCCTTGCACTTCATCGGAAGATTCGGGTAATTTCAGTCGTTGAATGGCATGGAGGGATATGAGGGGATACGGAATAGCAACGCCTGAACTGGCGTCTGTCCGGTAAAGGAGGAATTTACTGCGAGGGAGAGTAATGTTAGCAAATTGCGCGGCAACAGATAATCGCTACCTATATTCATAGGTCAAACTTACTCGGAAGCAGCCCACACGTCCACCCCGTCAATCACTGTCTCCTTCTCCTCAGCCTCTTGAGCTGCCTCTGATCCATTTGTATCTCCGCGCAAAGTACGCAGGGCCGGTGATCTGGCGAGCTCACTCTCTAGGATGACAATCTTGCATCGCGCGCTGTGATAGTGCAGCACTGGCGCGCCGTCGTAGAAAGATTCAGGCGTGCGCGACTGATGCTCTGCCAAGGGCGTGAACGAAGCTGCTTGAGGAGGGGTTCGAAGGATTTCCATTGCGGTTTTGCGCTGCGCACAATTGCAGCTTTTCGGACCAATGCGGTAGAGGGATGAGGGAGGCTCGAATGATTTCAACACCGGTATGAGCCTAAGCGACGTCTCAAGTGCAAAGTTTTAGGCGTTTTGAAAATCTGTTGAAGCTCTTCCGGTCGATAAAAGAGAAGCTAAGGTCGGCGCAGGCACACGTGATAGTACGGTGGGCTGTACGTACAACCTTGCCAAAATTCGTTTTTTTACCGTTCCATTTCTTGTGCCACGGGTATTTTATTTTTGTGCACGCAGTCTAAACCAATTTTAGATTAGTGTGGTTTTTGATATGGTAGAGAGAAATATTAAATCTTAGCTGTTGAAGATTCGATCTAATTTAGATGTCGTAGTGTCGAAATACTTTAGTAGCAGCTACATATTATTGGTACATTACACCAGGAAGTAGAACCTAATCTAATGTCTCCGCGCAGACACTCCCAAGCACTCAATAAACAAAGTGGTGGACCGAGGTCCGCAATGTATTCGAGTTTCTCCTTACGGGCAATAGGATCATGCTGCGGAATCTGGTTGGTGACTGGGCCAGTGTCTTTCGACTCGTTAGCAAGTATTTCTCTTGAAGTACAGGATCAATACCATCGGTAAGAGCACGAGACAATAACGCTTCATATTCCGAGATTACGTCGCCTTTCTCTGCGCGTACAGAATCGTAGGCTTTGTTTCAAATCGATGATGATTCATTTTTCTCTTGGGCGCCATAGTTAGAGGCCGTGGCTGTTTTGGGCTCATTTGGTTTCTTTTCTTTCTATCGACCGAGTATCTTTCGCAAATTGAAAAAGTGGTTGCTCGTCATGATTGTGGGAACGGTGTACAATTGTTGTTGCAGGGTAAGAATTACCAACTACACAACACCATTCGGAATGTACTGTGTAGGGGCCGGTTAGCCGGTCATATCCTGATGAACTGAAAATATAAGTCTGCCCTTTTGGGTCAAGTGGTATTCTAAGGTCGACATTTCCACAACCTAGTACACCCGAGTACATGTATGCTGGAAGGTTTCAAATGATCTGGCGGCACTCGTTTTCAAATTCAAATTTGTATCAAGTAAATATTCTTCTTTGATTTGGTATGAGTATGTACAGTGGCCAATACAAACTATCACAAAGAAAAAGTTTATATATGAACCAAGTTTTAGTTATTTACATATCCTGACCCGACTCTTCGAGAGATCACTCAGTGGCATCAATTGATGCTAACGTTGATTTTTCGGGGTTAACATCCACATGTCTGAATGATGACATCAATGTCAAGTGCTGTATCCATCAAACATGTTAGTAATACACCCGATTTAATATATTTATATATAGACAAACATACCTTGTAACAATCTTATGAAGTTGGTTTAAATAGAGTTTGCATTGGTGGTGCAAGTACCGTTCTTGAGTGCGCAAGAAGCTTTGAAGCCGTCCTTATCGTCAACCCAAGAAGCCTTGAGTGGATGGGCAGAGAAGTCAACGGTGGCAGTGCCGTTGCAGGCAGGCCCAGACTGCTTGGTATTGAGCTTATCACAGTTTTTGGTGCTGGAGAAGGGAACGATGGACGAGCAGCCAATTCCGACCTCCGAAGTAACAGTGAGAACGCAACCGGCTGGGCCTTGAGGACCATCGGGGATGACAAGATCGAAGATGGTCTTGTGCGTCTCGGCAGCAGGAGCAGCAGATGCAAGGCCGGCCATGACGGCGAGAACCGTGATGAAGGTTTTGGGGGCGAGCATTTTGATATTGGGTAAGAGGCTTCCGAAAAGGAAATATGAAGTTTGCAGGAGTTTGTTTTTTGTTTAATAAGATTGGAGTTGGGTGATGGAAAGATAATGTCGTCGTGGGTTGTGAGGACTATTTATATTTGTAGATTGCTCAATGTCGCTATGAAATGTAGCTTTCGCTATGATTTATTTATTCTAGGCTCCATACATGCCCAACCTAACGGTGTATCGAAAGTGTAGCATTATTTCACCTAGGTGCGGGATAGGTGCGGGATAGTTGCGCGTCCGGTGATATGATTTTATTGGTTCAGTCTTTCAACCCTTGTCCTTCGTTACAGCTGTTTGGGATCAAGTAAGGAATAGGTGACTGTATAGCGTATTGAAATAGGCTAGTGGGGTTAAAATTTACGGTTATTCCAGTGGTCTAGATGCAACAAGAGTCTAGACGGAGATAATTCTGGGGCTGAAAAAGGTGTCACCGTAAGCGGCGTATATGTACGGAGTACCCCTGGCTAGAAAGTTTTGGGCTTTTTGATAACTTTGCTTTTTTTTTTTTTTTTTTTTTTTTTTGGAAATACAGTATAAACTATGGTTGATATGATCAAATGAGAGTGATGGAGAGGACTTGAGTTCAAGTTCTATTGTAAATTTGCATAATAAGCTTCTTTAATCTAGAACAAACAGTTGAAGTTCGCAGTTTTATTGAGTTTGTATCGAGTATTTCCAGGCGACCATACTTTCAGGCGACCAAAGCATTCAAAATTATGGATACATGTATCCGGGGAAAATATACGAACGCATTCAGCGGTTGACAAAGCCAAGAATTCTGTCCGTAAGTGATGATTGTCTATACACTTGAAACTGCCTATACGAATCACAAAATGCGTCAGCAACCTGCTTCATGTAGTAAGCCTAAAAAGATGACCAACACATACATACACTCTACCCCATACCATTATCTAAAACCGCTGTGCCGGAAGCATTGTGGATACAAAAGTAACGCGAACCTGGCGGGAGACGGCCGCTGAGGTTCCGGGGTGCCGACCGCCAGTAATGGTAGCAATGCGCTATCCTGTTAGGGAATACAGGTCGTAGTCGCTTACAAGTTACAGCCCTATTGTCAACTGCCAAATAGTACCAATCCTCAACCAGCCAGCTGCCAATTTACCAAAATTAACTACTAATTTGATAATATAGCTTTATAAATTTTTTATTAATATGGACTTTGGAACCAATGTTACCTTAGCGGCCAAGCAGCTAGCAGCCAGAAAATCCCGGTTCTTGTTTCTATAGAACAGACACCTACATGTATTAGGGAGGGGCATTTAGCTGACAGCCCCCACTGCATTAGTATCTCATTCTCGGATCTCGCTGGCACTAGAACCAATTTGCATATTAGTTACCAAATTTATGGCATGAAGGTACGAGTAATAGAATGTGTTGGCATATATGCCTCAGGCCAACAGCAGTCACGTGGAAGCAAGCAAGGAACACAATTTTTATAAGCGATCCTGCATTTACCCTTACAAGCATCAGTCAATTCAGTTTCTCAAGTCTCGAGTTGAGGTTATCCCCAATTTGGTCCTGATCCCAACCCTGACATGCAATCTGTCGACCTAATTCGACAACTTATTCTAAAAATATGAAATAGAGGATCTTCAGGATCGGTGCTTTGTGGGGTTTCTGTCTATACAACTTGTCTCGAGGGCATTCCTTATCATGTTTATAGCTTCCCTGCTCAGGATAGTATGGCGTCCATAATTTGGGTGACATCCATAAAAGAAGAAGAAAGTAAAAGGCTCTTGTGAACTGAACCTATTTACTGTGTTTATAAAGGAGATATAGATGATGCATAAAGCAAATACTGTCGGTGAAGTAAAGAAATTTCCTAATTTAGAAATTTTAAAAACAGTTTAGTGTCTGTGGCAATAAAATAAAATACGTGGGCAAAAACTAGAGCCGTCCGAAAACGAATTTTGGCAAGGCTGTATGTATGGGCCGCCGTAGATAGCTTTGGTCCCCCGCATGACGCCAGCGCCAGCGGGCAGTAGGCGGTCTAGCACCTTCTATCAGCAACCAGCTCTCCAACAAGAGGAACCCCTCTCCTTGACCGGATTGTTCCTCTTACACCCTTTTCTCTCGACAACCAAGGACGGTTTTTTGCATGTCTGAATTCAAGCTCTCCGCGTCCCTAGAAGGCCACGGCGATGACGTAAGTGTTTACTCTGGCCAGACTACAAGGAATAGCTAGCTTATTAATGATACCAGGTGCGCGCCGTGGCCTTTCTCAATTCCAACGCAGTAGCTACAGCTTCACGAGATGCTACCGTCCGTATATGGAAACATGTTTCGTCTCCTCCACCGGTATTCGATTACACTATCGCCTCCCACGGATCGGCCTTTATCACCTCTCTGGCATACTACCCTCCCACCAACGAGTACCCTGAGGGCCTGATATTCTCTGGCAGCCAAGATGCAATTATTGAAGCTCGTCAGCCGGGAAGGTCATCCGCCGATAATTCAGACGCCATGCTCCTCGGCCACGGCCACAACGTCTGCTCTATCGACGTTTGTCCTGAGGGTGGCTGGGTTGTGAGTGGCAGTTGGGATGCTACTGCAAGATTATGGAGAGTGGGCGGATGGGAAACTGAAACGACCTTTGATGGACACCAGGGAAGCGTGTGGGCCGTACTGGCCTACGACAAAAACACTGTGATCACAGGTAGGAGGTTTGTCGGCAGGATGACTTGCACAGATGCTGACCGAGTCAAATAGGTTGTGCGGATCGCCTCATACGTATTTTTAACACTTCTGGAAAGCTTCTCAAGACGATAAAGGATTCGCAGGATGTTGTGCGGGCTCTTTGCAAGCTTCCTGAGGGTCATCCTTCAGGTGCTCAGTTTGCTTCTGCAAGCAATGATGGGATCATACGGCTGTTCACTTTGAACGGGGATGTCGTGGCCGAACTTTCCGGTCATGAAAGCTTCATTTACTCAGTGGCAGTGCTGCCGTCTGGCGAGCTTGTGAGTTCGGGCGAGGATCGCACAGTTCGGGTTTGGAAAGGGAATCAGTGCATACAAACGATCACGCATCCAGCCATTTCTGTTTGGAACGTGGCGGTGTGTAAAGAAACGGGGGACATTATCACAGGTGCTAGCGATCGTGTGGCCAGGATATTTTCCAGAGACAACAGTCGACAGGCAGATCCGGAGGCAATTCAGCAATTCGATAGCGCTGTTAAAGAATCCGCGATCCCACAACAACAAGTGGGCAACATCAACAAGGAGAGATTACCTGGGCCGGACTTTTTGAAACAGAAATCGGGTACTAAAGACGGCCAGGTGCAGATGATCAAGGAGGACAATGGCAGTGTCACAGCCCACACATGGTCATCGGCAACGCAGGAGTGGATCGCTGTTGGCACCGTCGTCGATTCTGCCGGCAGCTCTGGAAGAAAGACCCAATATCTGGGTCAGGATTACGACTATGTGTTTGATGTGGATATTGAGGATGGGAAACCGCCGTTGAAGTTGCCATACAACCTGTCGCAGAATGTTTACGAGGTTGCAACCAAGTTCATTCAGGATAACGAGCTTCCGATATCTTATCTAGAACAAGTCGCAAACTTTATTACTCAGAATACGCAGGGTGCAACGCTCGGCCAAACGGCAGAGCCACAGCAACCGCCATCTTCGGATCCTTGGGGTCAAGAAAGACGCTATCGACCTGGGGACGCAGCAGCATCGCAAGCAGCTCCAACACCATCCTTACCTGAGAGCCGCCAGGACGTGCTTCCGCAGAAAACCTATCTCTCTATAAAATCAGCCAACATAAAGGTCATTGTGAAGAAGTTGCAAGAGCTAAATGAGCAAGTCATATCTGCAGGCAGCAAAGAGGTTTCGTTCAACCCACCAGAGTTGAACACCGTACTTGCACTGTGCAATGAATTGGAGGCTAAGGGATCAGTGCCCAAGGACCCTGCAACAGTCGAGTCCGGAATACAATTGATTCTCAAGGCAGCAACCAAATGGCCAGCTGGCAGTCGACTTCCTAGTCTTGATCTTTTACGACTTCTCGCAGCTGCGACACCTGTGACTGCCGAGGTGCTCTATCAAGGGCAAGACGTGGTTTCTGCGCTCCAACAGAGTGGCGTATTTGACAGCCCTGTGAATGGTAACAACGTGATGCTGGTTATCCGGTTATTTGGGAACCTTTTTGAAACGCCCCTTGGTCGAGAACTGGCCGTGCGCAAATTCGATGAGATTGTCCGCCTGGTATCGTCAGTCACCACGGCGGCGAGCAGCGCTCCCAATCGTAATATAACGATTGCTGCAACCACCTTGTACATTAACTACGCGGTATACTTTTCTACAGAGGGACGGGCCACGAGTGCAGAATCTGCAGAGCATGCTCTTCAATTACTCGATGAGCTGACCAAGATCTTCTCCAAGGAAAAGGACTCAGAGGCAGTGTATCGTGGTCTAGTGGCGGTGGGAACACTTGTCACAACCCTTGGTGAGGAGGTCAAGAGTGCTGCTCGGGAGATTTATGATTTGAACAGCGTTCTTGGTGCTGTCTCGAGCTCGGGCGCTGGACGAGAACCGCGGGTCAAGGGCGTTGTTGGAGAAGTCCGCAAGGCGCTTTCATGATAAACGATATTCTTTAGTTTGATAGAGGTTCTTGAGCCTACGAAATTAGTTGGTCGAAAAGCGATAGAAATGAACTTCCTTGAGATCAATTATGATTCTATTTGCCAACCTTGAAGCTCGTTATAAAACCTTTTTTTTTCTAAAACTAGAGTTTCTCATCCGCATTCACGCCGACTTCGACAATCTGATCAATACCAGAATACTCTGGCAGATCAAGATCATATTTATCAGCAATTTCTTTCGTCAGAAACCTACCCCCAACAAAATGTCTCCCCTTGTACCATTTCACACATGGTTTTGGGGCCGTCAGACTAATTAACGCAGCGGGCATAAACGTTGCGCCCGGCTCTTCGCCTCCTGGTTTTGGTGGACCCTCTTGGATATCCCATGAACTGGGGGCGTCGACACTGAGAACCGGGATTTTGGTTTCTTCTAGTTGTCGAATGATAGACGGGAATGGCTCGCGCAGCGGTTTTTGGAAGGAGAAGCCAAAGATGGCGTCGACAATCAGGTCGGTTGATTGCAGGGCTTCTGTAAAGTCTGGGACAAAGGGGACTTGGAGATTTTGTAGTTGGATTTTTAGGCGCTTTTTTAAGGAGGCGGGTTAGACTGTTATTTTGCGAGGATGGAGTTATATTATACCTCGTATAATTCATTCTTGCCCTGTTTTGGGTAGTAAATTGACGGTGTGTATCCGTAATGTGCCAGATGACGTGCGGCCACGAGGCCGTCGCCTCCTACACAGCCCATTAACAACCATACAGTTGAAGGGGGAGCGGTTGGTTACCATTATTTCCAGGGCCGCATACAACAAGCACACGTTTTCCCTTGCTCAGAGGATGAAAGCGATAGACTTTGTCGAGTGATCAATCAGCTTCAAGTCGATATCAATCGGTCTGTCAAAAAAAAGAACGAACCGGCTTGAGAGACCGAGAGCCCAGCTAACTCCATCAGTTGATCCAAGGAAAAGCCGCCAACGTCCATGAGGTCCTTGTCCAAGGCAGCAGCATCTTTGGAGGAGATGGCCTTACAAGTCCACCCTTGTTAGCGGCTGGATATATATTGCAAGTTGTTGTGTGTTGGAGTTGATTACCTTGAGCGACATATTTAGAGCTCTGCTATATCGATGTCGATGTTTCCCAAGTCGCGACGGAGAGGCAGTGTGTTTCCAGAGGGCAGAGAGACGCTGCATAGACTTGGAAGTTGAAGTGAGAGGTTTGGTTTACTTGACGATGCTGGAATTACATCATGTGTTCATCTCAATCTACACTCGCAGCTCTGGCCACTCAGAGAGCGGCATAATGCACTATTCCGTAAACGGAAAGGTGTCGAATGACCCGGTCTTGGCAGCCAGTTCTGTTCTTTCCGCGGAAGTCAACATCAAGCTCGCTCCAGCGAACACCACAAACCCTCGAATCACGCTCGAATTTGGAGTCTTGATCATGGTTGTTAGAATCCGGCTGTCGCGTTTTGGCCCGCGCCATTCGCCCTTTTACAATATTGTCGTGGCCCAGGCGAGGTACGTTGAGCTGTTTTTTTTTTTTGTGCTGTTGAACTTTTGGCGATCTTGTCCATGATGATGCATTTTTATTAATTGCTATTTGCAAACTGCTAACTTCTGTTAATAGAACCGCTCGCGACTCGAAACCCCTCGAAGTCATTGGCACGTACAACCCGATCCCCCAGAAGCCCACGAATCTGTCAGAAGAACAAGCGCTCGTCGCGAAGCCATTCAAAGAAATCTCGCTGGATCGGACACGAGCAAAGTACTGGCTGGGAGTGGGCGCACAGCCGACTGATGGAGTCTGGCGACTGTTGACAATGGTGAGTGATGGGGATTCTTGTTCAGATTTGCTGTTACGATCGTCGGACTGACAAATGGGTAATCGTAGCTCGGACTGTTGGAAGCCAAGCCGAAAAAGTTTGCGTCGCAGAAGGAATAAATGTTTGGAATTCTGTTTTGTGGCTGATTGGAACAGATGGGGATAGAATAATGGTTGAGTCCGGGCACTTGAAAGAGAAAGGCTGTGCTCCCGCATTTTCATGGCGTTATGGGTTAGGCCTTGAGTGGCCTTTTTTTCAAGTGTATACTTTTGTACAATAAACTGTCTTTATACTTTTCAATATGGACCAGTGAGCAGTGCTGAAGGATTTCCATATAATAGAAAATCACGTGCACTAATAATGCATGAATACATAACTTCGTTATTTTTTTATCTGGGATACCTTTTTCTCCCTTGATCTTCGCATACTCGTCCACTTCTATTTTTACTTGTGTAGTTCATCATGCAGCGAGCCGTGCGAAATATTTCAAATTTCTGTGTCCCTGATGTTTGCAGGGTACCTTTAAGTTCTTGTTGTCAGCGATTTTCCTTACTATCCCGTTCCCGAAACACATTCACGTCGAATCGGACAGTCAAGTGGTCATCACAGTGGACATGCAACCCGAAAGTTTTCCTACCTCGGGTTTCAAAGTCCTTGACCAGTCCATTGAGATTGACGAGGAGACGCTGCCGACCTACCAGCCGGAGAAATACTACCCAGTCAACCAGGGCGAGATCTTGAATAACCAGTAAAAATTTAGATAGGATATTTAATAATTGTATCTATATAGCAGAGCTTGTTGCCCTACTTGATCCTCTATTAATAGAATTTTAGGAATAGAGATATTTAAGCTCAGCTTTCTAGGACAAGACAGATAAGTAGAAGGAATCAGCCCTGTTTCTAGATACAAGTCTTGAGAGTCTGATAGAGAATATTAAAAGAGAAGATAAAGAAGGGTTTTTGTAGTGGTTCCGGATGACCTTGCAGTGGAAGCCTAAGGAGCAGCTAATGGCTTTAGAGCTGTTGTATGATGAGTGGCTGATGAAGGGGTTAGGGGAATGATTTAATATCAATAAAAGATTAAAAGAACAGAGCACGTGCACATGGTGCAATCGGTGCTCGATTGTTGATTCAACTTGATTGGCAAGACGCATTGCCGAGCTTCGCGCATATGTGATAACCCAATCGCATGTGCTTGACCACGGTAGAGTCTATTCAAGTATGCTGCGTTCATGGGTGTTGTAAACATAGGGCCGGCTGGTATGTCACAAGGCCAGGCGGTTCATTCCTGGAGCTGTCAGATCGAGGACTCTGTAAATAATTAAATAATTATGACATACTCGGTTCAAATAATATGTTGTTGTTTAGAGACGACATTATCCAGGCTGCTGGTGAGAGTACGCGCTAGTATGGATACTAGACATCCACTATCTCCACTAGTGCAAGCGCAGCCAATCCGCGCGCGTTGGAGTTGCATGCACCGGGCGTACGGGCAATACGTATTTTACGGCAGGTGTGGCGTTGGCATCGCGTAATTACTGTTTGGTACATTCCAGGGCTTAATCGGGCTAGCGCGGTGATATCGGCAGTGTTCTCTAGTCCAGGCATCAGGACTCTAGTCATGCTGTACACCATGTCTGTAGGTTGTACAACTCGCGCACGCGAACACAGTATTCATACTCCGTACTTACAAGTTACAACTTCCTACCAGCGCAACAGTTCATTATCTAGTCCCGCTGGGCAGGTTCCTGGGCTTGGGATAGCAGCACTAACGGCACGCACTGGGCCACGTTCGCATGCAGCACGCTGGTTCGGCGGCGCTGGTGGGAGGCGCCCCACTGCGCCCCGCTGCATGCGGGCTGCAGACGCTCATTGGCGGGCGCGCGGGTTCCAGAGCAGGCTTAGCCAGAGGCTGGCCCTTTTGGCGTCGCGCGATCGACGACGCACGCACCTGTTTAGTTGCACTCCCCAAAACTCACAGTGAACTCGCTCTTTTCTAGTCAATCTTTAGTTGGACTCTAACGAGGTCTTCCTGTTCCTTGGGCCGTGTGCGCGTTAGGCTGAGCCGGCGCAGCACTAGACTCGTCACCCAGCGTCGCCGACCGAGCGCGCCAGACCTGCAGCCAACAGCGACAGTCAAGACAGCCGTAAATAATATTTTACCAAGTAAGAACTTGCTGCTATCGTCATTCTGGCAAGTCGACTCAACTACGCAGGCCCCGATATCTGCGCGCGCGACTAGCCCGTTTCCGGCCTGGGTCCCAGACTCCAGACCTCCCGCAGGCAAAAGCGCCTAGTCGCCCGGCCCCGTCGAATCGTCGTCCCCTGGCTGAGCCCGCGCCCACCTGCCTGCTTGCTCGTCCTTGCCCGCCCCCCCCCCCCCCCCCCCTTCTCCCCCCCCGGCCC